>VWZD01005824.1:175145-387140 GCA_013396695.1 Sakesphorus luctuosus
CCAGATTAGAAGCTATCAGAGGGAACATAAACACAGAGCAGAGTGACCTGGAGCCCTGGAGAACGTCCAAAAGACCTTTATGTGCTGAAGAAGGGGAGGAAGAGGAAGACGGAGGGTCTCGGCGACCCCGGACCCAATTCAACAGGGCGTGGGAACTGGGAGGGGACAGAGGTGGAACTGGACATGTGGACTGTAGTGATTGGATAGATTATATTATAAAAGCTATAGAAATTAAAGCTTGTTTGAGCCCGCGGTGATGTATTCCTGGATGAGCGGGGTTGCTCATTAAAGTAACTACCCCTTATCTTATCTCCTACAAAAATTGGCTCGGAGCCTTTCTTACAGACTTACGGCAACAGCATCCAAAATTTATCATAAACTAAATAAATGGTATTTTCTACCTTTGCAAAAGACCCAATCCTAGACAGATATCAATTGATGTAATGATTGTGTGCCATCCATCTGCCCAGATAAGTATTTAGGACTAATGTCCAAAATTTATGCCATAAGACCAATTCATTACACAGTTACACATAATCATGACACCTACAGCCTAAGCAAGACTTGACCTAAACCATTTCAGTCAGTGGACAGATTCCCTACAAACTCATGGAGCAATTATTGGCAGTTTCACCATATCAGGCTCTCTGAAGGATGTGGGTCAAAATCACTGTTACATATTTCAAGATTTATTTTTCACTTTAAATATGTAACTGAAGGTCGAACATTCTTATCTGTCAGTCCTCATCTGAGACTTCCAGATAACTCTTCTGGTAATTTGATAAAGATGGGAATTATTTGATAAACACACTAGTCATCTGATAAGTACCCTCTGGTACTGTTTCCATCCCTGCTGCTTTGCACCAGGTTTTGCTTATCCATGCATGAAGCACTTCCTCACCCACTTATGAGGAATAACTTGTTCACAGAATGCCATAAAATCTTTGCATCTTGGGGTATATCAGGCAACAACCCAGCTTTTCCTTGCATTTCCCTCTCCAGAGCACTATGATACAGTTGTCCTATTATTTAATGTTCTCTTCCTTAAACAAGTTCATGATCAACCCTGTCTCTAAAACCCAGGAGGAGCAGATAATCCTGCACCTGAAGTACAGCAGTTGTGGGAAGGTTCCTGGACTCTCTGCATCTCTGTACTGCACTAAGGCTTCTATTTCAATAAAATATAATGCAGTTCAGAGGAGGTTAAGAGGATGAATTTCAAATGAAAAGTAATTTCCACATCAAAGAATTCTCTTAATACAAAACCCTATCTAAAATGCATCTAAGTGTAGCTGTTGTTTAGTTCCTTGTACTGTAAAGAATTTGTATATAGTCTATCAATTAGAAGCTCTGGCTGCAAGTATCTATATGTGATTGATATTGTGTTTGAAGAGGTAGAAAAATTAAAGAGTTTAATATGTGTCATCTGCACTCACAAATCTATTGTCCATCTGTAGTAGATGGCATACATTTTTCAGTTGACTTCCAAAATAAAATTCAGTTGTTTTGTTTGTGTCAAATTATTAAAGGCTTAATTACAGTAAATGCAAAATAATTATTAAAAATGTAGTAGGAAGTAAGCATGTGAAAAAAAGTGCCTAAGCTAAAGAAATGAACAGGGAAAACTCCAAGGGGATGTGGGACAAAAAGTATAAATTCATAGAATCATATAATGCTTTGTGTTGGAAGGAACTTTAAATGTCATCTAATTCCAGCCCCTGTTTACATATGCAGGGACACCTTCCACTGGACCATGTTGCTCAGGGATGGGGCATCCACAGCTTCTCTGGGCAACCTGTTCTAGTTCCTCAGCACCCTCTGAGTAAAGAATTTCTTTCGAACATCTAAGCTAAATCTTTTCTCTTCTAGTTTGAAACCATTCCATTTTGTCCTATTACTACATGTCCATCTAAAAATTCCTCCCAAAACACTCCAAGAAACCTTTTCAAATTCTTTTTCATTGTGAAATCCCTTTGACTGTTCACTGTTTCTCTGGAATAAGCATTTTACATTTGCACAAGCAGAAATAAGGAGATCTTCATCTGGTTTAAACTGATGATAATCCATTAACCTTGATGGAGGTCTCTCAGGTTCTGTTGTGAGACATCCCACCATGATCCCAAAGCATAGTAAATTCTGTAAAATTCATGATAACATTTAGCAAGGAAATTTTCTAGCACCAGAGAGTTGTGGGGTTTGAGTTTATTTAAATTCTTTATTTTTTATGTTTGAAAAGCCCAAAAATGTTCAAAAGAGACACTATAGAGCATATATCTTTGTTAACCTTCATCCTGAAACTGAATCTGAATAAGGTGCTCTGTCCTTCAACTCTTTCTTAGTAAAATAAGCAGCACCAAAATGCAGGCTGGAGCAGAAGGCCCATGAGCATTCATTTACTCTTGCCATGCTCCTGGGAAGCATTTTCATCTGGTGAAACAGTGCCTTCATTTCATATGGTTCAAAGGATAGCATCATAGGACTGCTCTGAACAGGAGTGGGAGAGGCAGTGGTTGGTATCTTAACATATTAACCGTTGCCCTCAGATAACAGCTTGTTTTATGTATTAGTATGGACATCCTCTTCTTAGAGATTCCCACCAACTGCTGTGAATTTCAGTGTGATTTTCCACCTTAGAATAAAAACTCACTTGTATCAAGGGGAGATGTGCCTTATATGCAAATATAATTTTGATACTTTATAAGAATGGATAAAGAATTATTTTAAAAAGACAATGTCAACGTGGCCAGCACTGTTCTTAGGGGAAAAGGTCTATCTGCTGTTGTTACTGTAGAACGGAATTAACTTGCAGAGGATGAGATCCCTGTCTGTTTGCAGCTGTGATCCTGCACAAGTTTGACATCAGAGCTTGTGCAGCCAGGACACTCTGTCTGTACGTTCCAGAATGAATCTGACATCCAAAGTGCTTTCCATTGCTGATATTCTCATATTCTTGTTGAATTCATTGATTGTCACCAGCTGAGGCTGCCTAAAAGTTCATCACCCCTCACAGATGCTAGAACAATATCACAGGAGTGGCTGCAGAGGGGTGTCTAGTCCTGACATCCCTGCTCGAAGCAGGTTCAAATAGCCTCATTGCTCAGGGCTGGGTCCAGTTCATTTTGAGTATCTGCAAGGATGGATACTCCACAACCACTCTGGGCAACTCGCTGCAGTATTTGATGAACCTCAGAGTAAAATGATTCTTCTTATGTTTAAATGGAATTTCCTGCATTTTAAGTTGTGCCTCTTTTTCTGGTTCCGGGCCCCACTGAGGGCAGTCTCACTCCTACTTGTTTATTCCCCTCTCATCAGGTACTGTTAAAATCACCTTATGTTCTCTCTTCTTCAGGCTAATCAGCCCCAGCTCTCTCAGTCTGTCCTCATATGAAAGATGCTCCAAGTCCATATTAATCTTTGCAGCTCCTTGAGAAATGCAGTGTTTCTTCCAAGATGGCCTTTTCCTGAGGGCAGTGAGTAGGCAGAGGAGACAAGAGTCTCCTAAGGGGACCACATCCACCAGCTTTGCAAGTAGGATTTCCCTCAAGCCACAGACTACCTTGAGATCCTCCAAATCCCAAACAACAGAGCATGTGAACCAAGCCAGAGAGAATGTTCCAACAGCCAGGTTCTGTGAACCAGCAATAGATTTGGCCCAAGCTTTTCCTAGGGAACTTGCTGTACAGGAAAAAAACCCCAACAAAACCCCAAAACAAACAAAAACCCAAATCAACCAATCAACCAACCAAAACAACAAAAAACCAAAAACCCCAACAAAAAGTCAGTATTTGTAATTTTTTTTTTCTGTCACACTTTTTATTGTGCCTTGGACTTACAAAACCAATGTGGAACCTTAGGAGAATTTTTGGGTTTTAGTCATAGGACCATAGAATAGTTTGAGTTAGAAAGGGTCCTTAAAGATCATCTCATTCCAAGCCCCTTGCACTGACAGGGACAACTTCCACTAGGTCAAGTTGCTCCAAGACCCATCCAGCCTGGCCTTGGACATTTCCAGGGATGGGGTAGCCACAGCTTCTCTGAGGAATCTATGCAGGTTCTCACCACTCTCACAGATTTGAAATGCAAAGCAATACATGAGAAAATAGCAAAATCAGATTGTTGATTTTAAGCAGAGATACATTCTTGGCAGATTCAGCCATTTCCTCTTGTTATTTCCTTTGATGTGGCAGATGTTTCTCCTCACTGAAGTTCAGGTGAATCATTACACCAAAATGACACAACTGGATGCTGAAGGTGTGGATTTCAGTGGGACTATGCATATGCACACGTGTAAGAGCACAGGTCATCTCTGATTTGACCAAAGATAGAAGAGGAAAGAAAAAGGAGCTGTTTTATATCATATTTTTAAGGTAATTTTCTTTTATATTGTTTACATTCACTTTTGATAACTTCTTTTTCTTTAAATATGCACATCCAAATTCTTACCTATGATCCTTTTACACAGCATTTTGATCTTTGCTGCCCTCCCTCAAAAACAGACCATATTCTATCTCTAGTTACTTGGCAACATGAGGGAGCAGCCTTAGGACCAGGTCCTGAGCTTATTCTCTCCTCCATGCAGACATACAGATTTCAAACAAAAGGCAACACTCACCTAAAAAATAAAATCCTGGGGAACAAAGATACAGATTATGAGGTTTAAAGCTGACAGAGAAAGAGGAGGAATTGTAAAGCCATGTATTCAAAAGCTTCAGGAACTTACAGGTTTGAGGAGGTGGCACCACCTCCATAGTTCTCTTGTCTGCCTTCCTTTTAAGTGACAGCTGCAAATCCCCAGAGCACGTAGTTTTCTTTGGGGTTTGTTGGATTTCTTTTCGTGTGTTTAGCTTATCAGCTGGCCTTCATCTGGCGAGCAGCTAGCAGACAAATACATGATCAATAAACAGGCAGGAGAAACAATGAGTCGTAGATGGTGGCTGGAATGCAGGACAAGGAGGTTCTCTGTCAGAAATTTGTTGTGCATCTTTGAATGAGAATATTACCTTCTCCTCAGTGCTTTACAAAGTTGCACAGTCCAGGGAGTGAATCGGGGCCAAAACCAAAAAGATTTGGATGCCCAAAGTAAGCAATTGCACCATTTTAGGTATCTGGCATGGACTCATGTCCCTGAAGGATTGTCTAAGCATGAACCCCCTGAACTGGGAGATATATGACCTGTCAATACAAATGTTTAAACCCAGAACTCCTTGTGAAAACATGCTTTCCTCCACCTCTTAGGCACCAGGGAGGATTAAACGGGGATACCTCACTTGTGTAAAGCTAGGAATTCCCTCCAAGGACAGGCAAACATGTCTGTCTGTTCTGTTTGGTTTGACAGACTTCAGCAGAGCTGTGATATTGGAGGTGGTGTCACTAGCAAGATTTGAGGGAACAGAGAGATCATCCAGAGTACTGAATACATGCTCCTTTCCTTAGCCTCAGGGAATTGCCAGGAAAGTACTGTAAATACCAAGCTGACAGCTGCAAAAAGAGGGAGACAAAATCTTACAATTTTTTTCTTTTATATCCAACAGACCAGTGTTTATATTTGATATTAAGGAGAACCCTGGAAAGAAGTCATCCAAAACTTCCCTATCCAACCAGGCAAAGATCCTGTGCATCAGGCTACAAAACCATTTTATATTTTTTCTTACTGTGTCTCTCTCTTCTCTTGAAAACTGTTTTGTAGACAGCAGTGCAGCTTCACCAGAAAACATGGCTCATCTTTCTAGCCAGAAATAATGTTTTCTCAAGAGCAGTTAGTGTACATCAGGGAAACAAAAAATAAAAGTAATTTGAATTAGTGTCATAGGTTTAGCCAGGTGGGCCTAAATTTAGGTTCTAAAGTTCAGACCAGGCCTGGGATTGTCAGCTGACTTGAGCTGAGCTGGGCTAGCTAACAGCTGACTTCTTCTAGCCAATAATATTGTATTCCATACCATATTACATCATCTCAAAAGGAGTAAAATCCAGTGTGTGGGTGTGGCTTAGTCAGTTCCATTATGGCTGAGCTTCAGACAGAACGTGGTGCAGCTCTTGGCTTGGAGGAGGCCTTGCTCCTGCTGCTGCCTCTGCTTGCATTTTGTTTGAATTCAGGGAAGTAGAAATATTTTGTTGTTACTCTTTCTGTTTCTTGCTAGGTGTCTTTTAAAGTACTTATAGATCTAGAGTAACAGACTCTTGTATTAACTGGGGAGTGGGAGGGTATTTCTTGTTACATATAACTTGTGTAAATGTGTGTTATATTGTAGTTTTCTTTTAATTTTCTCTTTTCTGTATAAATACATGTAGTTAGTTTCAGCATAAACCTAGTTTAGAGTCGTTTTTTTTTCCCTCTCCCTCGTCTTCCCTTTTCACTCTGTCTGGAACAGTTGGCATTTTGCCAGCTCAAACCCAAGACAATTAGGTAATTTTAAATACTGTAGATATTCACACCTTTTAATTAGGCTGGTTTTGTGGAAAAACTTACAGAAATATCTCTTCATTCCTTCTATTAAAAGCAGAGCAGATGAGAGACACATCTGCTTTCCTTAAATCTTCTTGGAAGGATGGATGTTGAGTAAAGGTCTCATCTAGGAGAACAAACTTGCAACTGAACGTTGGACTCTAAAAGCATTACTTCAGAGCATTGATTTTAAGTAATGGCATCACTTCAGAAAGATAATTATAGTCACATATTTAAACATATTCTGCAGTGGAACATGATGTTTGACATTTTTATACATCTGGGCATACATATAGCTCTTTTTAAAGAGAGAAATAACTCCCTCATTGGGTTTTTCCTTTAACATTTTTCAGTTTGAGATCATATTGTGAGACATCTCCATAATATCAGAAAGATATTTTAAAAAGGGCCCAAAATCCAGACATGAAAGGATTGTGTAATTCAGCTGTGCAGCCAACAGCACAGATTTATGAATTTCAGAAATATTTTAACCTTGCAACAGAAAAGAAGGTTCTTCATCTTTATTACATTACAGAGAAACTTTATTTTAAACACAGGTAAAATACATTGACAAGCAGCTCCCACAGAAGAAAATGCTATGGTTTGGTTATGCAAGAGAAGAAAGCAAGTGTCAAGAAACATAATAAGCCCACAGTAATCTGAGACATGGAAAATTCAAGTGATATGTCTGAGGTCTCATTGGAATTCCTGTTGCATTTATGGAAAGAAACCACACATTTTGCATCGTGGTATCCTAATGCAAACATTTAAAATAGGTCAGAAGTGCCCATTTCTCCTAAACACCTGTAACGAAGCAATGTGACTCATCTATTGACATTCACATTAAAGAAAGACAAAACTGGGTTAAATGTTTCTTATACCAAAATCAGCTTCATGGTCTGTGTCTCAAGGTGACCTCGTTCTAAAGGCTACTGCTCCTCCTGCTGCATTTCAGGAGGGTCTAAGCCACGAAAAAGTGTATGACAATTGTATCCAGAGACCAGATCACCAAATTCTGCATACTTTCTGAAAGAAAACAAATCTCAAGTTTCATAGTCTAACCTTTTTTCAAATATAACTGTTTAAACACTGGTAAGCATTCTCACGGGCTCAAACACCGATGTGAACTGTCAAGCCACAGCAGCAGAAGCTCATGCCATTTAACTTACCTAAGATATCTTAAGTGAAAACAGCCTTCCACATCATCACTGGCGCATATGTAGAATAATTGGTAGCTCCTAAATTAAGTATTAATAAATCTTCACTGAGCACATACGAGTTGCAGATTCCTAATTTCTAATTTAGGTTTAACAGTTAGATGACTGAAAGTGCACTGGGTCAATACCCCATCTCACTTTTACTAGGAGAAAAGAAGCAGAAATCTGAACAAGGCAACTCTGTTTCCTCTCCCCTTACCACATCTTTGGTGTAACCGAAATAACAAGTTCAGTTCTAAAATTTCACGATGGATTTGGAAGGACTGAAAAGATCTTGAAGAACAGGAAAAGTACCAAAGAACTATGAAGTACATCACCCATTTTACTTCCTCTGTAGAAGCTAAATATATCCAAAGGGACAATGTTGTTCTATTCTTTTCAATGTTGTTCCTTTCCTTTTGCCAGGTAAAAGGATATATTGAGAGTCAAAGGCACTACTTGAGATGGAGTATGAAGATAACACTTTCCATGGTCTCTGTGAAAAATAAGATATCTAAATAATACATTAACTAGCCTATCCAAACCAGAAACCCTCTCCTGAAACAGGAATTTTCTCTCTATCTTCTTTTCTAAATAAGGGAGGGAATCTCCTTCAGTTTGGAGATAATGATGAGACATTTGGAACATTTTCATTAGCTAATCCCTCTCATACACAGCTTGAAGTTTAAATGTGACTTTGGAGAAAAAGTTTAAGGAGAAAAATAATTCTTTAGAGTAAAGCAATTTAAAAGGCATTTTATTTAGGTACAACAATATAGTAAAGTTATAAACATAATTAAAATATTAACCATTTCAATTACTACTATTTCAATACCCTTATATTATCAAGGAACTGAGTTATAGGGAGTTGATGGCAAAAATTTTATAAGAAACCCTGAAGAAACAGATAATGTCTTCAAGAACTGGTATGCAAGGTCAATACTTAAAACAAACAAACAAACAAACAAACAAAACCCCAAACCAAAACCCAAAACATATCTAAGCTATTCAGAAGTAGCTTAAAAGTATTATAGAATCATGGAATGGTTTGGGTTGGAAGGGACCTTAAAATTCATCTAATTCCAACCCCTTCCATGTCCCTTTCCATGGGCAGGGACACCTTCCACCAGCCCAGGTTGCTCCAAGCCCCATCAAACCCGGCCTTGGACACTTCCAGGGATGGAGCAGCAACAGCCTTCCTGGACAACCTGTTCCTGTGCCTGAAGACTCTCACAGCCAAGAATTTCTTTCCAATATCCAATCTAAGTCTGCCATCTTTCAGCTTAAAGCTACTCCCCTAAAACTAACTGAATATTTAAGGAAGAGTTTTAACTCCTTCCATTTTTGTTATATTACAAGAAATCTCAGAACATGCTCATAGCACAATAAAGAGTAAAATTTCTGAATTTTAAAGATGTTCCAGGGCTTCCTGGAAATGATTATCACAGAGTGGCACTTGCATTAACAAACTTCTTAAACTAATGAGGCTACCAATATGATCTATAAAGAAGCTATGCTAGTAAAAGATGAAAGCAGAGAATACTTTTTATTTCTCTTCAGCCTCTAAAGGAAAGTTCCATCTCCAAACTTCAGTATTATCCTCCTAATCTCTTAGTCTATTCATCCCCTCAGCTCTTTTAAGGAAAGAAACAATGACCAATACAAAGAATGAAGGATCCTCAAACTGGCACCAAAAGGAAACAGCCAAAGAGGAGACTGCCAATCTCCCCATTTTTGTCATTACTAAGGCTTCAACATCAAAGACAAGACAGGCAAAGGTATGAGGTTTAGCCCCTCAAAAAAACTTCCCAAACCAATTCAGCTTTGCCTGATTTTAATGGGATCCTGAAAAAATATTTATAGTCTTAAATAGGGACAGCTTCTCTCATTAAGTTCAAGTGGTTTTGCATATGCATTTCCTCAGGAAAAAAATATGCTAAATTAAAAATATTTACATTCTTGCTATTCAATGTATTATGTATATCAAGAATTTTTTGCAAGATGTCTGTGTAGCAAATGAATTTACATTCTTTTTTTTTTATTTCATGATATTTGTTTAAATACATATTTTTTCCCCATGTATATACCTTTTTTTGCCCCATTTATAACAGTTTAGGTTATCCCTGATTTAAAAAAAAAAATTAAAAAATAAACAACAAAAAACTCCACAAAAAAACCAAAACACCCCCAATACAACAACACCAAAAACAACACACACACAAAAAAAAGAAACAAAAAAAACCAAACAAAAAACAAGCCATAAAACTAACCAACAAAAGCAGGATATGTCTAGCCAGGAGACATCTGGTCCTTTACACAAATGTATGGAGTATGAATTATTTGTGATGGGCCAAAATTAATTTTTTTCTTTCACTTTGAATATGACATCTTTAGCTTTAATTAAAAATCAATATTCATCCTAGTAGGGAATGCAGCATGAAAACTGTGTTTTTGAGAGAAAAGGATATATAAATACGGCAACCTATGAAAACCAATTTCATATTTGGTTTATTTTTTCCTTTCTCATTTTATTTCTTCCTGAATTAACCAAGGATTTCATAGTATTGTGATTGTTCTGCTTTGTCTTCATTATCCTGTTATTTAACATAGGGTGGAGAATCCATATTAAATCAACAGTCTCTCTCAGACAATTTCAAACTGCTCCTTCCATGTTTTCCAATCACATTGTTGCCTCATGAAAAGGTCCAGATTTATTAAATTTTCAAGTTAGCATCTGTGGCTTCTTTGATTTGACCTTTCTCTTTGATTTCTGCCCTTCAGTTCCATCATTTATTACACCAAGACTGATTCAGTCAACCAAGCCATTGCAAAATGACCTTGTTTTCACAGCTCAAAGTATCCAACAAAGAATACTAATCACAAAAGTAAAAAAAAAAAATATGTTCTCTTAAAAGCCCATTGAACTGCATAGCAGGAGTAATGATCTTATCTGAGATTTTTCCTCTAAAAATGTTGCCATTCAAAAAATGTTGTTATTCCCAGTAAGAAAATAGAATATAAAATAAAAAAAAATCTGGAATGATTTGTTAGTGATGATCTGAATAGTCCTGGCTCTGTGTGGGTATCATGTAGAGCAGACTTTGATGCAGGGATCAAGCTACTTGCTCTGAGGGGGCCTGAGAGTTATAACACATTGGCCTTAGCCAATATGTTTCTTCCAGGCTTGATGTGTGTGCTGGTTTCGAGGTAAACCAGCAGGAGAAATGAGCTCAACACGAGAGAGATTATAAGTCAGAGCTACAATTTAATAATAATAATACAGTAAATACCCTGACGTAAAGAGAAATTGCTTCCAACTCCCAAAACCCAGCAGTGTAACCCAGTGCCCTGGGGTACAAACCCAAAGGGGTTTGTTAGCCTTATGCTGAGACCCGTGTGGCTCCCCCAAGTCCAAAGCAAAAAGAAATGAAAAAACCTGTTGGTGCAGGTGATGGCTGTAGTCTCATTGAGAGTGGTGGTCTCCTCCTGTCAAGGTCCTGCTGCTCTTCCGGGTCCGACGAGAGGTTCCCCAGGTCTTCTTACCTACCCCTTTTTGTACCCTCAGGGAGCACCCAGTCCCTCCCCCGGGGCGGGGACTCACACAATGGGTGATTAACTCTGTGAGTCATGGGCTATTTTTGGACTGTTGATGGCCCATTAGCACCTACGCCCCCTCAGGCTGGGAGTGGAGGTACTAACGACTCCCTGGGAAGCTGCTGCAAATGGGCCATTGACCTTGGGAATGAATAAAGGGGGTAGAATACACAGCTTTGATCACCCCCACACAGTGACAACGGGTCCCACCTGCTGAACTAGGACAATGTGATACCTAAAATGGAAAAAAAGAACTTTCTAGATATTAGTATGATAAAATAGGGAGCAGGTCCTTTAACTGAAGAGCTTTAAGGTACACTGAATACATAAGTGCACAATACATTATAAGGTTCTTACAAATTTATAACACTAATTAATTATCATATCTAACGGATATACGCAACCCAAGAATTTTCTGTCCCAGAACCTCCTTCAGGTCTGCCCCCGGGCACACCTCCCTAAAATTGAATCAGACGTCTCAAGACTTCTGAATTCTTCACCATCATCATCTTCACAACACATGCCTTTTTTGGAGCTTCTCCAAGGTTTCTGGGGCTTCTGCTTTGACTACAACGATATCTTTTTATGTCCTTCTATGTATGTGTCCCCAACAAGTCATCCTTGCTAAAATCTTTTTCCTTGAAAAGAACATAAAACAAAATTTTGAGAATTTTATATAAACCATGAGAAAAGGGTTTAGTAACATTTAACTGCTATTCTAAATTTTTAGAAACTATACGGCTATATTATGAAAAATCTACATGCTACGAATGTTTAAGGATCTTAAATCATCAGGTGTTTCCTTAAAGGCAAGGAGCTTACACAAGGTATCAATATACTGTGCAACTGGTGAGTTGGAAGCTGCTGAAAACACTGCAGAAAGCCAAGCTTTCCTTCCCACAGTGGGGATGGGAAGCAAAGGGGTTGGGATGGAGGTTAGGAAAGACAATGAGGCTCTCAGAGAAGAGCTTCGTTTTGGCTCTGTCCTTAAAAACAAGGGGCAAATTCTCTGAGTCCTTAAACTGACGTTGTCCTTCAAAGTGGAAGAACTGAGACAAAAAGGAATAGCAAAGGATTACTAAGAATTACAGAATCATAGAATTCTTAAGGCTGGAAAAAACTTTTAAGATCACCAATTCTAAACGTTAATTCAGCATCATCATCATGTTTACTACTAAACCATGTCCTCAAGCACCACATCCACACATTCTTGGACACTTCCAGGAAGGGTGATTCCACCACTTCCCCGGGCAGTCTGTTCCAATGCTTTACAACCCTTTCTGTGAAGAATTATTTTCCTTAATGTTCAATCTAAACCTACCCTGACACAACCTGAGGCCATTTGCTCTCATTGTGTTACCTGGGAGAAGAGTCTGACTCCCACTTCACTCCAACCTCCTTTCAGGTAGTTAATGAAGAATATTCAGCTTCTAGAGAGTCTGTGGCTGAGCCTGCCTTGTTTTGGGTGGATTTTTGTGCAAGTCACACAGCTGCATTATTACACTAGTATCAAGCCACAAGACCTTAAATTACAGCTGGCTGCAGTATCTTTGATTGTGAACGATCCTGGCTGATGAGGCTTTCTTACAAAGTTTATACAGAATAAACAACATTCACCTCCTTTGAAATGTGTTTCTGAAAAGAGCAAGCAAAACCTCTAATAAAAACCCTCTTTTTATCTTTAAAAAAGAAACCAAAACCAACCAAACAAACAAAAAAAAAAACAAACCAAAGTTTACCTTCTTTTATATACTCATTTTTTTTTTAATCGATAAACTGCATATGAGGAACAAAATGTCTGGGACCTATTATACCATCAGAAGGAAAAGGGAGGGAAGAAAGAAAGATTGTAGATCACGACTAAATCTATCATCTCCTGTACTTTTAAATGATTGAGTGACATCCTTTTCATGTAGTGATAGTGCTGCAGTGGAAAGAGTTCTGCAACAGTTCAATCTGTTCTCTTCAAAAAGATTAACCATTGCTTCTCTCAGAATGAGACAGGCTTTTTCTTGGAATAGCAAAGACAGCAATTATTTCTGTAAAACCTCCTGTATTTTATGCACATATATTTTTTTCAGTTGCTTGAGATGGACTGTCAGATGTAAGAAAGTCTGCAAATGCAATGGAACATAAAATGATTCTACCATTTCTAAGAGCAAAACACTTGATTTCTGTTCCTTATGTTCCTAATGGAAGAGAAGAGCAAAGTGGCTGCTGCAAGAGCATTAACAACATTCAAGTGCTCAAGCCAAGTTGGACTGGACTTGGAGCATTCTGGGCTAGTGGAAGATGTCCCTGCCCATAGCAGAGGGTTGGAATGAGATGATCTTTAAGATCCCTTCCAACTCAAACCATACTGTGATTCTGTGATTCTGTTCACAGTCATGTTTCTACATCACTTGATCATTGCAAAAAACCCAAGTTTTTTTTTTTCCAGGATTAACTTTTTGTTAAAATGGTGCATTTTGTAAGCAGAAAAAACCTTGTAGAGTTTTTACAAATTTATTTCTCTTTCAAATGTGAAAACATTGAAAGTTTTTCTAGAGAGATACATTTATGATACCTCAAATTACAGACATGTCAAAACATTTTCAGTAGTTTTTTCCACTTCTACACCCTTAAAGTGGGGATAATCCATTTTCTACTAAATTATTTTTAGGAAAGCAATGAACTCACACATGAAAACTATGAAAAACAGGTCAAAAAAGTTGACAATATAGCCACATCCATAGGTAATATTTTTTTAATTGTAGCTAATAAAAGAAGAAAATCTAATAAATTGAGAACTTTTAGACACTATTCTGTCAACAAAATTTTTAAAAAGTGGAGAAAAAGCGAAGTTGTAAAAGCAACTTAAATAATTATTATTTGATCTTGAAGGTAATATAAAGAAGTTTTTCATTCCTTGTATTTCCTGAAACAGAATTCATAAAGCTTGAATGATGCAGACAGAGAGCTGTGCCTTAAATAGAAGTCATACCACACGAGGAAAACGTATAGCATTGGGAAGGGACTTAAGGACACTAACTCTCGACTTGGTAACTTTACAAATTCTGTGAAGTATGTGACTGTTTATAAATTAGATTATAGTAATCTTAGTCACCACATTCAAGATAATTATGTTGCCTTTCAAGGAACTTATTATTTTATTGAGCAGTCTAACTCACAATGACAGAATCACAGAATGGTTTGTGTTGGGAGGGATCTTAAAGATCATCTCATTCCAACCCCCTGCTATGGGCAGGGACACCTTCCACCAGCCCAGATTGCTCCAAGCCAATCCAACCTGGCCTTGGACACTCCCAGGGATGGGGCAGCCACAGCTTCTCTGCCCAACCTGTGCCAGGGCCTGCCCACCCTCACAGGGAAGAATTCTTCTAATCATACATTGTCTTCTGCCAGTTTGAAGCTATTTCCCCTTGTCCCATCACTCCAGCCCTTTGTGAAAAGTCCCTCTCCAGCTCTGTAGTCATGCCTTTATGTACTGGAAGGTGCTGGAAAGTTTTCCTGAAGACTTCTCTTCTCCTGGCTGAGCAGCCCCAACTCTCTCAGCCTGTCCAAGCACTCTCAGCGTGACCAAACTCTTTACTATAGACCAGCAGTGTGAGAGACTTATATCTAATAGTTGTAGAATTGACTTTACCACTGCAATTTGAAATGCAAAACTAGAAAAAATATGCTTATGATTTATAAAAGAACCCAACCAGATTGTGGAATCATGCTATATACTGATAGTCCTTAGGCTGAAATCCAAAATAAAGTAACTCTAGCTGTGCCTTTGAAAGGGTTTATGAAATTCCTAGGAAAAAGTGTAATGAAATATATTACAGTGGATAACCATCATTACACAATGCCTTAAAGGTTGTAACAATGCTGATACAATGAGAGAAATTATTCATCTCTGGAGTGACTCCTAAAATAAGATTTTTTTTTCCCCTATAGTTGCCTTCTAATCCACCCAAAGACTCAGAGAACAGCCAGTGATCTCAGATGCCAGGATGTTCATCCTTACAAGGCCTAGCACATTGTAAGGGGCATGCTCTGCCTTCATCTCAGACATCTCTGTGCTCCTCTAACGTGGGAAAAGTAGTGAGACCCCTTCAGGGTGGGTTAAAATAGAGAAAATTATGTTCCTGAAAATGCATGATGTTTAACAAAACTAATTACTTTCTGTTCATCTAAACAAACATTTTTTGCTTATTTTGTGCAAGACTACAAGAATTCAACATGTGGCAGCTGCTATGAAGTTCTATTTCTGAAGTTATAACCAAAAACCTGGTTTAGAAGGGCTGGCAGCCACTAAAACCAGCTAACAAGGAGCAGTTGGCACATTATTAATACAAGTTTAAGTGCTGCATCCAAACTGCCTGCTGAAAACAGTTTGCACTCCACACTGAGGACTGAGAAGACCATTAGTAGTGATACCTACGAACCTGTGCGTTCTGCCTGAAAATCCCTGGAAATTCAGTTTCATTTTGAATATCCTGTACATCTTCAAAGTTGACACTGTGATTCCTCCTAAACAAATCATATTGACACATTCTAGAAAACTGCAGCATGTTTTTACATGGAATACCCTGAGTTGGAAGGGACTCCGAGGGATCATCGAAGTCCAACTCCTAGTCCTGCACAGGACAACCCGCAAAACCACATTCACACTGAGAGCAAGGCACATGGCCTTGACAACTCCCTCTTTCATGCCTGACTCAGTTTATTTCAACACAAAATGAGTTTGCAAAAATAATTGTCTTCATGTGAAACCTTTAATTCCAGCCTTGCGTTGCTTACCTACAGCAAGTGGTCTGTAATAGTTAGAAAGCATTAGAATGACTGGAGTTTTTAACAAAATAGGTGCCTTTCTCTTGGATTTGTTGCTTATATAAGTTTTTGATGGAATTTATACAGACATGGAAATGTAGAAAGGTGTCACATTTCCCTGCATACGGAATGATTCAATCCATCAGGCTTCAGCCTCTGATTAAAAGCTTTGGGAATTTGCAGGTGTTCAATTAGGCACCAGAGGGAGCCCATATTATTTCATAAACACAATAACAGAGTAAAAAGAAGATGAAGGGAGAAAATCTTTTGGGTGACAGAGCAAGGAAATCACTGCATTTCACACAAACTCCCATGTTCCCTTCTGCTCCTTGACAATCAGACACCAAGAGTTTGCTGTACAGGGCAGGGGGGATTTATATTTTATAAAGTAAATTTTGAGAAAGATGAGCACAAGCCCTCTTTTTCCTGAGCTATGAATGTTCTTTTTTATTTGTTGATGTACTAAGGTCTGCTGGCAAGGAATTCATTTTATTAATATATGATAATAAAGGTCAGATGCTGGTACAGCAAAGTCCCAGTTATCACTGAGCCATTTAAGTGGCACCAAATATGTCTGGATAACCAAACACAATGGAAAGGAACATGAGATCAGACAGCTTGTCTATTAATCTGCTATAAGAGGATGTTGTGATAATGTAAGATTTTATAAATCAAGTTTTCCCTGGGATTTCTTCTCATGGCAATATCCCCCATGATCCAGAAAACACAGCTTTCTGTGATTTGCAGGGTGGGGGTTTTTTTCTTTCATACTAACCAGTAACTCTCTCATCTCCCCAGCTTCTGATTTCCTTCCTCACCTTATCAACAATAAAAAATATTTTAATAAAAGTGGTATTTTTTGTGAGTGTGCTAAAACCAGTATTTTTGTAAGCATGCCTCTCACAAATTACTGAATTTGGATACCTTCCCAAGTTATTTACCAGGGAAATCACCTTAAATGTATCTCATTTCACTCAGCAGTATTTACTGTTAATATTCTCTGTAGAAAACTCTCTGTGTGCAATTAAAGTGAAGGAATTAAAAAAAAAGGAGAATGTAGTATATGTAAATCTCATTTATAAGACTACTGTGGTAAAATAACTGTGCTTTGCAATTCACTGGAAGTTTTTATATTAATATCTTATCTGTCACATATGGTGTGGTAGACATTCTGGTCAGCCTTTGAAGGAACTCTGGCATTGTTATAGGCTATATGAATTTTCCTACATTCACATAATAATTCTCCTGCAGACATCTGCAAATGATCACAGTATTTCAGAAGTCTTTGTTTTTTAGGAGTGATTCATTGCTAGTCGAGCTGTCTTCCTGCCTAATAGAAGCTATTGCCCTCTCTGTGCCTTCACCCTTTAATTGCAAGGCAATTAAATTCTCCACTGTGTGCAGTATCTGTGTCCAGAATGAGTCATCTTATCACATCACCTTTTATTTTATTTTTTTCCTTTTGTTATAGGCTTAACAAGATGTAGCTTAATATTTCTGTTCCCATGGAGTTGGAGCTTTCTTCTTTAATTGTTATTTTTCTAACCTCTGCACCTTAGTTGGGTTTTCTTGCATCATTGCATGAAAAGTAAAACAAAATAAAATAAAACTTCTATTTCTCACCACAATGCCATAATTTTGAGATGTGTCCAATGACACTACATGTAAAGGATGAAGTATGTCTGTGACTGATAAGCACAGATTCTTAAAAAAAAAAATTCCAACTCCTACAAGACTGGTACAGAAGATCCAGTATTTAATTCTAGATACGATCTCAAGCATGCAAAGAAACATTATTGGGTACTGAGAAGGAAATTATCTGAAATGGTTTGAGTGTGAAGTGTAACCCCAGATAAAAGTGTCATCACAGTGGCCATAAACTGGCTTCATCCAAGAGGGCTTTAGAGCACAGCTTTGTAACCTGCACCAAGGTGAAACCACGTAGTTCATTTGCCAGCATGAGCAGGCAGACACTTTGTTTATGGTTCTCAAGGTGTCCTTGCAACTTGATTGGTCGCTGCTGTGCTTTGACACCAGGTTTTACTGACAGACTTGATGCCAGAGCTATCAGCAGGATGGCCAAGCAAAAAAACAATTAGGTCTCCTCCAGTGGCCTGCACTCTGTGTCCTTATGTGAGAGGTGGGACACAAGGGTGTTATGAGGACTTGCGTTGTATTAAGGACTTACATTGACCTTATCCAAGTCAAGGGCTTTCCTTGGTGCTCAGTGAAAAGAAAATCCCCTTTTCCAAGACTTCAGTGTCTGGCTTCAAACATAAAAGTACCAAAGAAGAGCCATGGGTAGAAAAGAGCTTCTCTTGTTCAGACCAGTCACTCATCAGGAACACCCTATACAGTCTGCAGTGCCAGGGTGAATAGTTTCCTGGGGATCCTCCTGCCCTGTTTTCTCTGCAATGAGATGCTCAGGGCAGAATTATTTGTGCTTTCTTAAAACCTTTTGGCTTACTAGTGTTCATGACCTTCATGTGTTCCCTGCAATTGTGCTGCACAGGCTTATTATTACCATTAAAAGAATTAGTCCTTTACAGAAGCCTTCACTGTTGCCTAAGGCTCATACAATATTTGTGTTAATACATTTATTTGAAAGTGAAACATTTTTGGCCACCGTATCTGTTGATGTACATTTTTTTTTATTTATATAAAATCTAAAAATATAATAAGAACCAGCCCATCCCTGGAGTACTCTCGGCCCATTTTGAGAAAAGCTGTTTGGAAGAGCAGTCCAATGAAGTGACATTGAATAGTGACATGGAAGTGTAGTGGCAGAGGTAGAAATAAAAGCTACATTTTCTTTCCTTAATTGTTTCTGCATAGGGCCATATTACCTTTTCTGAGAGATCCCTGGTCTCTGAAATATTTGCTTTTCCTAAGATTTTCTTATATTACTCTAAGTTTTGCAAAAAACAAAGGCATTGATTTCTCTGAAAACAGTTTGAAACAACTTTCTAGCTTCTTTTTGATTCCTATCCTAACACACCACCAGATCCTAAGCTGTCCCCTCCTCCCACTAAAGCTGTAGAGGGGCAGAGAGAGAATTGTTGAATATATTATTTTTTTCTTAAATCATGTAGTTAATAGAGTTTGCATATTAAAAACTCAACCAGACTTGCACTCCACAGTCCCATCAGTTAACGCAGTTTATGTATCTCCATTAGCATGTTTGCTCACTCAGCAATCTTCCACCATATTTCCCTTAGTACCAAGTATATTGCCAACCTTTGCCAGGATTCTACTGAATTAAGGTTATTAGCTGCCCTTGCTGTTTTTCCTAAACTACTTTGGCTTTGGACTCTCCTAATCAAATGCTTAAAAGTTGTTTCATTGCAGTCTTCTGTGATGATGTTTGCTTCTTTTAAATACACTTCTTTCCTGAGTAGTCAGCACATCTCCAACTCATGGCAATATAAACTCCTAAGAGTGCCAGTGGCCAAACTTTGTAGCACTTCTGAGGCTTCCAGAGGACAATAAATTGAATACAGCAGGGCATGTGAACTCATCTGACTCCTGGCTATATATATTATAATGAAGTGGGAGATGTGCTGATTATCACATAATACAGATGCATTATGTACAAAATAGGCACCAAGAGGAAAGAACGTGCTCTGGTTTTATCACTCACTATTATGAGAAGAAAAGGACCCGAGTATGTATAATTATAAACTGCAAATGTCATGCCTTCTCCCACTCCTTCCATCATCCAGAAAAATCAGCACATTAAGAAGGAATCAATGCCCTGGGTCTTGCCTATTAGCTTCAAAAAATCAGGGAACAGAAAGCTCACAACTACTGCCTGACATAAAAAGGCTTTTATATCTCAGGAGTTAAGTTCTGATTTTAGTTCTCATGGGAATTGAGAAAAGAAAAAAAAAAAACATAATTAATCTAGTAAAGGATGAATATCCAGTAGTAATCAACAGCAGCTGCTTCAAAAGGAAATGCAAGAAATAAAATACAAAGTTTAAGGGACTTCATCAAGGAAAGCATCTTTCTTGACAATTACAAGAAATCCTCGGATTTCAGTCAAACCACCTCTAACCAGCCCAAAAGCTATAAACCTCATGGCTTTTCCATCCCATTTCTGTTTCCTTCTTTTAGCATCACTTTCTACATGTGTAAAACCATTAAGTGATGATTTCCACAGAGAATGGCCATTTAGAGCCTTCACAGACTTAATCTGGAAAAAAACCTCCAAACAATGTACTGTGACCTCACTCTCCATCCCTGAATGAATCTTTTATAGAGAGTATGCTTATGAGGTGTGTCCTTTTCTAGTTCTACTGCTGCAATTATTTCAGTTTGTTTCCAAAGCTGGTGAAAATCCACATCTGCACAACTGTGCAGAAACCCTAGTAAAGATTTTGTTCACTTGCCTACCCATTTTCAGCAATTCCATATTTGGGTTCTACCTTCATTTTCTAAATATTTTCTTTCCTATCTTTGTCTTCTAATGTATTTAAAGAACCTTTTATGTTCATCTTAATATTCTTTGGCAGAACTAGTTCATTATTCCCATTTGTACTGTCAATGCCCTCTTTATAGTCCCTCTGGTTCTTCACATAAAATTCCAACAATACTGCAGATCTTTCCTATAATTTTAAAACTCTGTTTTCCTTTCATTTAACTTAAAAGACATATCAGTCATCAACACAGAAATTTAATACTTGGTTTTACATAATGGCTTATTCTCCTTCTCAGCTCTCTCCACCACCACTAGCACTTAATTAATTTTGTCAACATTATCTCTTTCTAATAAGAACTGTCTGTTTATATAATTTATTAGGAATTCTTCCCTGTGAGGGTGGGCAGGCCCTGGCACAGATTGCCCAGAGAAGCTGTGGCTGCCCCATCACTGGAAGTGTCCAGGGCCAGGTTGAACAGGGCTTGGAGCAACCTGGACTGGTGGAAGGTGTCCCTGCCCATGGCAGGGGGTGGGATTGGGTGGTCTTTAAGATATTCTTCAACCCAAACCATTCTGTGATTCTCTGATTTCATGCTTAATGGTAGTAAATGTGGCCATTTATACATTTAACCTGTGTTTCTGTTTGAAACACCATCCAACAGTTGAAATTTGAAATAATAAAAATAATAGTAATAGTAATGGTAATAGTAATAATAATAATAATAATAATTATTATTATTATTACTGTTATTAAATAATTAATATAAATACTTATGAACTAGTCTCTCAGAGTCAATTCCTTTATCACAGCCTGTTCATTTGACATTACACATGTTATCCATATTCTGGTACCTCTTGAACATAATATTTTTCCCCTTTTATCTTTTGATCCTTAGATGTTACAATTCATTTGCAGTAAATTTAAGTCCTCTGTTTTAGATCCTTGAGAATATCTTGCCACCTTAGATTGAAGGATGACGAATATTTTCTGTAATATTACACAATATCCAATAAATCAGCCCACACCCTTCCTTAAAATTCTGTAACAGAGCTGTAGAAACTATGATTCAGTTATATCCCTCTTTTCCTTTTCATTACTGCCCCAGAGAATTTGAGGAATAATCAAATTAAAGTACAGCAAATCTTCTGAGGCTGCTGACCAATTCCACTCAAATCTAATGGATAGCATAGGATCTGCAAATAAAATGCCAAACTATATACTCTTTCTTTTTCCCCCTCCCTTTCAAATGAATAAGTTGGATATAGTAGAATCACCCTATTGATTCCTCTGGTAAGGATGAAGTGGAGCTCAGCCCTTATTAGACAATAGAGCGTGTGCTTTCACATACAACATTATGACCAGCAAAAGGAAGATTTAGACACAATTTGAAGCTTACTGGGCAGCTCAGACACAAACAAATACAAAACCCGGCTTTGGATAAAATTTGCATAATGTTGATGCCTGCGATCTCGTACCCCTGTGAACAGAGACACACCGCAGACAAGTTAATGGAGAAAGATATAGGGTTTTATTAGAAGAAGCTTCCACGATCAAACCCAAGGGGGTCTGACCCTTAGGTCAGGAAGTCTCAGGGTTTTTATACCCCTCATGGACATCCAATCATAAGTTCTCATTTCTCCCTAATGCCCACCCAAAAGTCCTGCCAATCTGCCCCTTCGTCATGGCGGGGGCAGATGGGCCTTGTCAGGCCTTCTCATTGTTTGTCTTCTGTTATCTTGCAGGTGGCTGCTGGAATATAGCTTGGCCTTGACAAGGCCTACAGTTTGTGGGAAAGACACTTTAATATTCAGACTTAAAATCAGGGTAACTGAACAGAGTCTATATGATTCTAAAACCTTCTAAAATTATATTAAATCACACTTTTAGGCATCAATGTAATGGTCTTTTAACTGTAGTATCCCTTGTCTGTGGGTATGTAATGGTTAAAATTCTTAAACTTGCATTTCAAAGAGCTACAATCGCCACTGAATCTGTGAGTGCTCAGGTTCCTCAAACTCAGACCCCAAAGACCCTGAATTGAGTGCTCATAAAATTAACAGAATGAAAATCTTCCAGGAACTACTGACAAGACAGGAAGGAATGGCCTCAAACTCTGCCAGGCGAGTTTCAGGAAGAATTTCTTCATGGAAAGGGTTGTTAAAGGGTTGTTAAGCATTGGAAGGGATTGCCCAGGGGGGTGGTGGATTCCCCTCTCTGGAGATGTTTGAAAAACCACTGGACATGGTTCTCAGTGCTCTGTTCTGGTTGACAAGGTGGTGATCAGCCAAAGGTTGGACTTGATGATCTTGGAGGTGTTTTCCATCCAAAATGACTCTGTCATTTTGTAATTACAAGGTGCCTTTTTGTCCTATTTTGACTGGAAATTATTTGCATATTTCATAACACATTTTCAACTAAGCTTTTCTGTAGCAGTGTACAAAATGATTTTTCCACACTTAAAGCATTTACAGTACTAATAAAGAAGAAAGCATATTTGATGAGAGAGCTTTGCAAAGAGTCATTGAGCACTCATCTCCAATTTGTGTTTTTGATGCTCTCCCACAGTGTTAGCAGAAGCTCTCAAACCAACTCTCAGAAGAAACACATTATTACTGCTTCATTCAAGTGAAACTATGGCAATTCACAGGAGCCCCCTTCTGCACAGAATACATGCCAGGGAAAGAAAAGCAGGAACAGAATCAGAGCTCTAAGAACACTAGCAGAGGGTATATAAAATATACATTGCAAATGAGTTTGTTTTTTTTTTCAAGATAAATTAATTAAAACCTGTAAAACTTATACTTTGATGTCCTGGGGGGAAAAAAAAAAAAGCTGTTGTATGGAAAATGTATGTTCTAAATAAGGATGAGATGCATTGTAGAACTTCTGTTTATTCTTCACTCTTTCTTGGGAAACAGCTTTAACTGTGGATCCTTTGCTATGATGTATTTTGTCAAGGTGTTTCACAGCAGTATGACCTCACTCAGTGTTAATTATGTAGCATTGACACTGAGCTAAAACAATGATAGCTTTCCTCAGTCGTACACTGTTAATCAGATCGTTTACAGGAGGAGGGGTTGTTGCTCAGAAAGCTTTGGCAGAGAGAGGAAATGAGTGTTTGTCCTGACTACAGGTTGCCCAAGGTCCTGTGTGAGTAACTAATTTGGGATAATAAACAAAACACCAACCTCAAGAAAAAGCAGGAGGATGCAGGTGGCATCATCTCACAATGACTTGGGTCCAGAGTCTTTGCAGCACTGTGGGGAAGTTCACTTTCATCACTTTAAAGGTCACAGAATCATTGAGTTTGGGAAAGACCTCTAAGATCAAGTCTAACCATTAACCCAGCACTGCCACGTCCACCGCTAAACCACGTCTGTAAGTTCAGTATTTCTGTGAAACTAAGTGAAAATCTGTGAAACAAAACCTCATAAACAGACCATTTTTTTCAATAACTACCTTAAGACCTGCAGAGGGAATAAGTATATAAATATTCTCTCAGGGAAATTTAGTTCAGTTGAGCACACACATTCATTGTCCGGCCAAGAATTCCACTTTTACAGGAAAATTACTGTTTTCAGCAGCAAGATGTTTCCTTAGCATAAAAGGAGTTGTCTTTCACCTTTTTCAGACATCCAACAGTTTGTGTTGCTGAGTTTTTCAGAAAATGCTTCCTGCAAGTGGTCAAATGTAGCACCTGAAGAATTTGAATAAGGGACTACTGTACTGGAATTCTCTCTTCTGCATTAGCACAAGCGGTAGGAAGAGGTCCCAGACTTTGCTGTTTCCTTGCTAGCAGGCTGATAATTCCAGGTTTACCTTTTTCCATATGCTATGTAGTGCAAAAATCAGTAAACAATGTATCTAGAGATTGTCTTGGTTGCACATCATCATGTATTCAGTGCAACAACTCACATCGATACCGAGTAGCTAAACTTGTAACTCCCTGCGTATGGAGGGAGGACCTCTGCCTGGGGAGGGAGAAAAGTAAAACAATGCATTGCAGCTCACTTTATTTTCAGGTGTAATGATGCTTGAAAAATATCTTAACTTCTAATATTCTTTTTTGTATTACATTCTGGGTGTTTCATTTGTATCTTGACTAGTAAATAGAATTATTATTATATAAGTGCAATGTATTACTACTACTCATGCAGCAGCCAGTACACAGTGTGTTAGTTTTATTAAAATTCAAACCTAGGTGGCTGCTGAGTGTTGGAAAGTACATTACTAATATAACTGAATTGATTTTGTTGAACTTATTGAAGGTGAAAGCACTGGGCATAATTTGTCTAGATTTCAGAAAAAAAACCCCACATTTGATACTTCACCACACAACAGATCCATTTATAAAGCCAGACAGCATAATACAGACAGAGTAAACAATGCCCTGGAAAATAGACACAAAGGTCAGTTAAAGGAAAACAGGCAGAACAAAACCTGATATGTTCAGGCTGTACAAAATGCAGCACTAAAATCATTCTTAGTGTTTTTAAGGACTGTTTCAAAGCTTATCAATCTCAATATGTTATTCTAAGTTCTCCCTACTTTACTAATGATCAGATGCTGGATGCGTGCACTAATATTTCAAGGTTGGTCCTAGGAATGTAATTCCTATAAATTATGAAAGACACATTCTTTTTACCCACTAAGTACACCCATCAAGAATACCAGAATACAGTTTATTCCATCTTGTCATTATTCAGCACAGAGGAAAGACAATGAAGGAAAGAAAATGTTTCACAAATGTTTTTCAGGATCCCACAGTAAATTACTATGTGTTGGTGAGGTGCACACTCAGTGGAATGACTATCCAACGTGTATCCATGAAACATGTCTGCATCTCTGGATCAACTGCAAGCAGAACTGCTGAAGGTACAACTGAATGGTAGAAATATTTTCTGCCCAGTTTCATGACTATCCAGACTAATTTGTGAACATATAGGTAGTGTCTTATTAAGAAATATTATTAGAGATAAAAGATATGTTAACTATTAAAAAAAAAAGATTTTTTGAGGTAGGTAAAAAAGTGTTATTTCAAATTTTTGGGGTGTTCCCTGTTAGCAAAGATCAGCCATCCTTGACCTACATGGCTGGTGAAAAACTAAGCAGGAGGATGAATCTCTCTGATAGAGAGATAAGATGCTGAGAAAAGAAAGGAGTATATTGAATAATGTGTCTGCAATTGTAACTAATTCAGAAATAAGTCATGGACTGAAGTGTAACTGAGGACTAGAATATAAATAGTTTGAGCAGAACAATAGGAGTCTGGAATGGAAGCAAAGTGACAGGGCCAGTAATGGAAGGAAATACAAATGAACTCCTAAGCAGGAAAAAAATGAGTGAAACAAAGATAATTATGGAGGTATTACAGATCTGTGGAAATATAATAATGAGAAATGCAGCATCAACACCAGGAAAATGGAATGGTTTTGGCCAACATTTTGTTGTGACCAAAAATTAATTTTAAGTCAGATCTTTGTCCATCCATGCAGGATCCTATGGACCCCTTAAAAATGCCTTATGATAAGAGACTATATTTGATCCATCTCAGGTTTTTTTCTATGTTTCATCTCCTTGTAGCTTTTTTATTTTCCATTTTTTTAAATTCTGGTTTGATGTAATGCCCTAAAGAGATTTATGGCCCTGTTATTCTTTTAGAACAATTTGGATTTGAGGTGATGCAGCAGAAAGTTCTGGAGGCATGATATAGAAGTCTTTGTAATGATGGGGGATACCTTCAGTCAGTCCAATTACTATTCAATTTGTTTTTAAAAACTTCTAAACCACCTGTGATAACATTATAAAGTACATCAGTTGGTACAGAATTATGTCAGGTAATGCTCTTACACACTCTGATGGTGTCAGGCCTGAGCTCTGTGTTTCAGTTGTCTGTATCTCCATTAAAAAACCAGACTATGGTGTTCTCATTCTGTCAGAATAGTTTCCTGAAAGATGTAGTAAACTGAGGGACAAAAGGACAGAAAAAGGTATTCTGTGTTATTCAGGCACTCTGTAGTAGGAGCTGGATGCAGAATGCATAGTCTCTGGATCTCAGACAAGTGTGGAATTCCTTCAAGGAAAAAGCACCATGAAATCTTGCATATATCCTGCAATTAACATTAACAATTTCCCTTTGTTGTGCAGAAAAGCTCAATGAACTTTGTTCTCAAATGTGTAATTAAACTTTAGGAAATTGAATAAAGTTCAGAATAAAATTATGAATAACAAAAGTATTTTGTCTACTTGGGATATTCTCTTCTCATCAAATTTTGGCTACCTTCCTATTCCCTAAAACCAGACACACTGGAGGTCCTCAAGAAGAAATAACAAGCTGCTGTACTTTCCACTTTACATATGCCTTGCTTAGAAAAGCACATTCTTTTGCAATGAATAAAGGCATTAGGATCATATCTTAAATCTTCCCTCCCGAGTGCCAACACTCCTCTAGTTTTGTAACATTTATGGAGTTCTCTGTAAATTCACTTCACATTAAAAACAGTGTATCCATGTCACATATGTGTTAATCACACACTGAGAGACATCCATAGCACAATAAAGCATTTCCCATTAGTCACAGATTTGTAAAAGGGATGCACTTTCATTTTTGGAATGCCTTAAAATCACATCAAGCTTAAGAGTAAAGAAAAACTATAGAATCATAAATATCCTGAGTTATAAGGGGCCCACGAGGATCATCAAGTCCAACCCTTGGCCCTGCATAGGACAACTCCAAAAGTCACAATATGTTTTCCAAAATATTATGGTCCATGGCATGTTCAAAATATCATGGCTTTTATAAGTCAAGCTCCACGTCAGTTTGTAGTATCTTTTTAAAAAAAACCTTCAGGTTCAAACTGAGATGCTCAGGAGACCAGAGTGTTCCAGCACATTGTAATGCTCATATCATGACACACTAATAAAAGATGAAGGATATAAAAGATCTCTCTTCTCTGAGAGGTAGGAGGCTGGACACATTATGAAATGCAATTCATGAAATGGAACCAGGTAGGATGAACAAAGAGGAGTCTTGAAGGAGGCTGCAGGAATACATACAAAGCAGAATGTGTTGCCAGACTTTTGAATGTGACCACATCCCCTCTTGCCCCTCCAGGTTTTTGTCACTCTGCCTGAGGTTTCAGCCTTTACAGAAAAGCTGTTTTTACAGCTCCTCTCAGAGCTTCCCTGACCCTACTCCTGCCCACATCAGGGAACAAAATGGAAATAAGGATCAAGGGCAAAACAAGAAGAAAACAATCACAGCTTGATAACATTTGTTGTCATTCTATAGATTGCACACAACACATAGATTGAGCACAACAAATCTGTAGTGGATTTGTGTTTGTAAATCTGTTACCTAAAAAAAATAATAATTTAAAAACTAAGTATATGTCCTTTTGAAAATTTCCTTTTAACATGGGATAGATTGTTAAGCCCTGGAGTATTAAACACATTCACTTTGTAAAAATGAGCAAGAAGCTTCACATAATTGATTTACACAGATGTACATTGCAATAAATCTATCTTTTGTGGACTCCACTGACAATACTGCCCACCAAAGATTATTGCCTTTCTCAATAATTTCCAGAATATAATCAAGTGTTGGAAATTGTGGCTATTCAGAAGAATAATCCCTTAGCAACATAACTAGGAGGGGAGGCTTTTCAGTATTTGAAAGTTTCTCTCAAAAGTTTCTGAGGGTTTGTTTGAAAAAAACATACGGGGTGGATATTTTTGGAAGAGTATCTTAATTTTTGTTCCTTACCTTCCTCTTTTTCTGGGATTGTACAGACACAGCACCATCCACCAGCCTTGTCATTAAAAAGAAAGATTCTATTTGCAGTCAAGATGTGTGAGAAAACAAAAACGTTTATTAATAGGATCAGACAAGAGGTTTCACAAAAGGTAGTCAGAAGACTGAAGCCCGGTTCCTAGAGTGAAGCATCACAGAAGTACATCTGTAGCCATCCTACCTTAACCTTCCTATGTGCTTGTCTCAGTGTTTTACCTTGCAGCAGGATATTTATTGCAGAATTAACATGACTTTAATTAATCTTTGCAGCCACATGCAAGCTCCTAATTTAAGGCATTACCTCCTATCCATATGTGCTTAGTTTTTATGATGTTTGTTTAGCACTTTACCAGGAGAGAGGAAGGTTAAAGTATGCTCTCAGCAGAAGCAAGTGAAGTCAGTTCTGAGAGCCAAACGTGGGTTATCCTGTTGGCACTAACACTGCAAACACATGGAATTCAGCTAAAGCCTGGCAAGGCTTTCTAGCACAGATGTAGACAAGCCCTTACTGGTTCCAGACGTAACTTGAATGTCTCTACACCATATTCTCAGGAATGGATTTGTTAAGCCCATCTAATGCTGACCCTGACAGACCTGAGCTGGCTTTGCAAGCTCTGTGTGTTTTGCCTTCACCGTGAATCCCCCAGCTCTTGGGACTCTCAAAGATTCATTACCATTGCCTTAACGTGACTGAACTATTCCTTGACCTGAGCTGTCACTGTGAGTTACAGGACCCAAGTGGCAGGAGATTTATCCCTTGTGTGTTATTGGAAATTTGATGTTTTGAAAAGGGAGGAATTCCACTGCCCAAGTCTGAAAGGGCTTTATGCTCACTTGCCTGGAGCCAACTGTTTTATTTTGATGTAGTTTCATTGAAGTCAGTGGAGTTGTGTCAGGAAACCAGGTTATGAGGGAGAAGATTAAACGTCATGTACTCACTTCATATTACTTTTGATCTTTCTTTAACATCTTATGTATTACTTTGACATCTGTTTTTCTAGGAAGACCTATTCCAACCATTTCATTGAAACAAAACATTAGAAGGATTCCTACAAATATAAATGAAATCACTTATTTAATGCAAGTTCAGTTTGAATAAAAATTAATAAAGAACAAATAAATGTCACTGAATTCAATTAATATCACATGAGGTTTCTCCCTTTTTTATTTTAAAACTCATATGTCTGCTTTAATAAATTGTTCCCACTCAACAAAATACTAAACATTGTATTTTTAATTTGACATGGAATTGACTTGTATAGACAGCTAGTTCTCCAAGGAAATAATCTATAATTTTGGAATAACATACATGTCCTATATTGCTTCTTTTAAAGCTGCAATACTAAATTAATATGTTTTACTAAAAGGGCTTTGATCCACTATACATTTCACCTGAGGGAGAAATTAACAAGCATTGAACCAATAAACTACAATAAATTTTTAAAAATCCTAGTGTTAGCCACAGAAAAGAAATATATTGCAGCATGTAAATTGGCAGTTCTCCTTCAATACTAACAGTTAAGACAAAAATTGTTTTAAAAAGTCAATGCAAATATAAAATCAAAATGTCAATGTAAACATAAAATTAAAATGTCAATGTAAACAGAGAACAAAAGAAAGGATTTTCTGTTGAAAACATTGGATTTCTTTGTGGTCTAAAGAAGTCCAAGCCATTAGTTGTGTAAAGGACCAATGTGATTTTCCATCAACGCTAAGAAAATAATAAAAGTAGCAGCTCATCCCAGGGTGGGTTTAATATCATGTATACAGTCTCACTACAACAAGGACTTTAGTGCTATAAGACCTAAAAGATGGATAGGAGTTGAGTGCTGCTGGCAAACACAGCAGCAGGTTAACTTTATAATGCTTAATAGCATCCCCAATTGGAATTGTGTCAGAGTGAAGGGAGAGCAAGAGGAACAGAACCTCTGGGAATTCACATGAACTGATTGCCCCTTGTAGTTGAGGGAAATCTATTTGCAGAAACAAATTGACCTTGCCAGCTAGATAGAGACACAGATGTTAAATGATGTAACCAGGCTCCAAATCTGCTGAATCACACGTAGCTCTTGCAGCAGTGAAGAAACTGGTGGAGGCTATTTTTACCAGGCAAAGGACATTTTTGATGAAATAGAAATGTCTCTGTTGAATCCTCAAAAGATATTTAATGTAAGTAATGAATTTGTTAAAAGTTTATTGCTTAGTTCCGTTATCTCTTTCCAGTGTCATGTTCACATATTTATATTAATATATGTCTTCACTTTTCAGGGAAACAAAAGAACAATGACAGCTGCTGATCCTTACAAGTAAAAACAACACCAATAAAAGTAGAAATAGTCCCATCTATAGAAGACATGAAACATGCAAAACACAAACTTAACCTATTTTTTTACTTTTTCATTATTTTAGATAATTTTTTTCCAGTGAATAATTCTATATAAAGCACCAAATTTCCCCACACTTGCAAGAAAATTCATTATACAGGAGAAATTAGCTCAAAATACCCAAAGAATGTTTTTACTATTTTCAGTGAACTAAGGCTGTAGTGAATTGTAAAGGTTTAGAGGAACTGAAGGTTTGTCTGGAGCAGTTTGTGGAGGAGAAACCCATTGGCAATTGCTAAATGCAAAGCCAGTGGTGGAATCTATGCAAGTATCTGGGCTGGAAGGATATTCATAGAAATATTGGTATAAACTGGTCCTGTCCTGTCCTTCTCCCCTGGGCATCTGGTTTTAGCCACTTCTACAAACAGAGGTCTGGTTCAGATGGGATTTTTTTCTGGATCAGGAGCAATTCTGGAGTTTCAGTGGCATCCAGACTCAGGTAGCATCAGCTTTCACACAGCGGTTTGTGCTGATCCAGAGAAAAGGGCATTCCATTTATGGGAGGAATGTTAAAAGTCACACCTACAGTTTGACTCCAATATTCCACACATCCAAACATCCATGTGTATACCTTGTTCACTCCTGCAGCATGTCCTAGAACTTTGCAATTAAGGACTTTCTCAAAATTTTCTTGTTCGAAGGTACCTTTATTCAACATTTCTTTCTCTTTCAGTACCAAAAACTGGCTTTGACTAAATGTAGAAGGGCAAAGCAAAACTCAGATGAATCACAAATCTAACTGTCTGCTACAGCATCCCAGTTTCTCAGTGGTTTTATGGAAGCTCCAAAATTAGGTCAGAAAAACCGCTGGGTTTAGGTAGAGTCCAGAGATGAAAATAATTATGTTCACTTCCATCAGCTTCCACTAATTAAACCATCAGGTTTACAAATTGCATTAGTATTTGCATTTTTATATTAGTTAAAGGAATTAAGCTCCAAATTATTAGCACCATCACTAAATACAATAATTCCTTATACCTGAAGACAAAAAACAAATGCCCTTGACTGGAAGAGTGTTACAGTGATGCCTTCAAAGCAAGACAACCCTCAGCTTAGCTGGTTTGGGTACAGATATCAACCTACCTTGAGCTATGTGCGAATCGGTTCCGATTTTAAAACCCACCCAAAACCACTTCATGACCATGCAGACCATTGACTTATCTTGTTGCACACTCATATCTTACCCATGTTGTTACTCTCATTCAAATGTGGCAGTTTAGGTGGCTGCAGAGCAGATGTAACTGAAGATAGAACTAGATACAACAGGCAAGCAACACAAGAAAACCACCAAGTAATCCTTGTTAGTGACAATGAAATCAGAACAGACTATTTAACTATTGCTGCATATCTTTGGGGAATTTCTAAAAAGAAAAGTGTTCATGTGGATTTAAAGACAGCTATGTGTAGGTCAATATTGTTACAATTCCTGTGCTAAACGTCAACTCAATTATCTAGACACAGTAAAAATCCAAAGTGACTGAATTTCAGGCAGATTTCACTCCTTATGGGATGTTGATCAAATATATGCACTCCCTATCCCCCTTCTCCTTAAAATTCATTGCTTCAAATATTTCAGTATTGTGTTTCTAAAAAGAAAATGGAAAATTACAAAAACATGCCAATAAAGTAATTAGTTACATTTATAAACCTCCTTGTCAAGTAACTCAGGACACTATAAAGGCAATTAAAGTCAAATTATAATCACACAAATTATTATGAATGTCTTTTATTAACTAATTAGAGAAAAAAACTGAACTCCAGAATTAGTCTGCAAGTAAGCAAATATGGCATCATTAGATGCAAACAATAGAGCAAAACAACAGGTTGTTTGTCTTGGTGTTCCTTCAGAATGTTTTAAGGATGCTTTAATTTATTTCTGTGATTTGTTTAACTTGCATTTTGTTGGGTTTTCTGCCTTAAAAGACATAAGGCAGGATTTTGTGACATCTCAAAGTCTCATGAAATATTTATATGCCTGAAGCTTATCCATGGATGGAATAGAGAATGCTGACCCTGGGCAGCTGGGCTTTCTGCAACATGTGCCAAAGAAGAGCTTGAAAAATCCCTCTTCTTAACTAGGGAACAACTTAAAGTTCTCAGAAAGGACACATTTCCTTCCAGAATTCATGTGTTAAAGTCAGGGCTGCCAGCAATTACCTCTGTCCCTTCAAGACTGACATCCTGAAATTTTCTCTTCCATCCATTTGGGGAAAAAAGAAAAAAAAAATTGGATTCAGATTTCATTGCTGCAATGTGCAGTCTTCATAAATATTGAACTTTTTTCTATGAAGGTAATTTACTCTGCTTTATAGTGAATTCTCTTCTGAGAAAAGATTGATCTAAGTTTGGACTCTTTCCAGGAAAAGGTGAGAATACAACCAAATCTTCTCTTCATTTTTACAGATGGCCACACTAATCAAGTTGTGTTATTTGAAAGGAAGATGTCTGGCATTTCATATTGGGAAGAGCTCCACATTTCTGATTTGTGTTAGATAGACTCTGAACATGTTTATTAAAGTCAGACCTTGGGGATTTAGGAAGGGGAGGAGATGCATTTCAGCTAAGTTTAGACTTTGGCAACTTTAGTGTCTAACTCTAAGCTGGTCATCTGGGATCTTTCCAGTGTCAGGGGAAGAAGCAAGAACTTTGAGTGATCATTTTATCTGTTCTACTTGAGTTTTACCTTTGTTTTTCATTAAAAAGAATGAACCTGCCTAACTTTCTTTCTCAAAGGGCCCCTGTATTTATAAGGGGATTTACCAGACCCAAGAAAACCTAATTAACTGATTTAATCCATGGTCACTTATAGGTAATAAACTATAAAAGTAAAAAATAAAACATGAAAGCAGCATCAAGTATTATCTATTATGCCTTTGATTCAAACCCAAGTCAATTAAACATTTACCATTCCTGGCCAATATTTATCTTCCTTGGCCGTAAATGCTTACAGTGACGGCAATTACATAATTATTTCAGGTGATCTATTAACCATTTCATGATCTTCCCCAGGAGCCACTAGAATGCTTTTCCTCCAATCCAACATAAATCATCACAGATAGGATTTAAGCCTCTTGTTTTTTAGCTTAACTATGACCATGGAGAAGATGCCACTTCCTGGTCTGCAGCGACCCTTCTGTGTATTTCAGTACTGCTTCCATGTCTTCCTTTGATCTTATTTCTCACTTTATAACTGGAGACTTGTTAACAACCACAATTCAAAATATTTTGACTTTGTTAGAAATTCAAGAAGAAAAGGAAATATATTTTAAATGCTTTCACTGCTTTTAAATATGGAGGCTTTCAACAAATATTTCCAGGATCTTTTTTTTTCATTCTCTCTTCAACAGATTTAATTAACGCCAGTTTGACAATCTGTTGTGGTTTAACCCCAGCTGGCAACTAAAGTGCCACAGAACCCCTTGGTCATTCCCTCAACCCTCTGGCCCAGTGGGATGGGGAGGAGAATAAGAAAAAGCTAAAACTCTTAGATTGGCAGAAGAACTCTTTAATAATTTAAAGAAAGTAAATAATAATAATAATAATAATAATAATAATAATAATAATAATAATAATAATAGAATCATAGTATAGTTTGGGTTGGAAGAGACCTTTTAAATGTCTAGTCAACCCCCTTGCAATGAACAGGGAGAGAAACACAGAATCACAGATGAGTTTGGGTTGGAAGGACATTAAACGTCATCCAGTTCCACCCCTCTGCCATGGGCAGGGACACCTTCCACCAGCCCAGTTGCTCCAAGCCCTGTCCAACCTGGCCTAGGACACTTCCAGGGATGGAGCAGCCACAGCTTCTGTGGGCACCCTGTGCCAGTGCCTGCCCACCCTCATAGGAAAGAGTTACTAAATATAACCCTGACCTCCACCTTTCTAATAGATCCCTTTCAATACTGAAAGGCTGCAATTAAGTCACCCTGGAGTGTTCTCTTCTCCAAGATGAACAATCCCAGTTCTCTCAGCCTTTCCTTTTGGGAGAGGTGTTCAAACCTACCAATCATCAATGAAGTGATCACACCACTGATTAGAGTAAGCACTGCTCAGCAACAACTAAAACATCACTGTGTTATCAGCATTATTCTCATCCTAAATCCAAAGCACAGCACTGTGCCAGCTACAGAGAAGAAAATCAACTGTATCCCAGCTGAAACCAGGACACAGTCTTCAAATATTTTACTTTTTGTAACGTGAAAGTATAAAGTGTCAGTTTAGATGGTTGATAGAACAGTTGTTCATAGCAAAGTTTTATTTAGTTTTTCTTAAAGCATGAACGTGGAGTAGCAATAAGAAGAAAGATTTGAAAGAAATTTCTATGTTTTTTTCATTTTCAAATGAATGTGACAGCTTGGGTAAATTTTAGGCTTTTTGTGCCTGTGCTTTCCTTAGGGTGTTTTGTGGCTGCTGCACATTGAAAGTTCTCAGAAATTGTTGCTCAGTAGCTATACCAGAACTTTTAAATTCCAAATCTCAAATATTCCCAAGAGATGGGAAGAGAAAGGGAGTCAGCCATATGTTGTCTGATGACTCTCAAAAACTACTGATTTTAGGTGGGACAGAGTAAAGTTTCTTCACAGTAGTTCTAGCAGTGTATGGTTTGGATCTGTGACCAAGAATACAATGTAGATGTTTTACTCAGGCAAAGTTTTAGCTCTGCTAAGAAGTTCTTGCACAATGACATGGCATTTTCTGCTTCTCAGACAGGGATGAGATTGGGGATGCAAAAGAGGCCAGAGGAAACACAGCTGGGACAGCTGAACTCAACGGACCCAATAAAAGCAAGAGAAGCTGGGGGAAGAAGAAATGATGGGAGGATGTTCAGAGTGAAGGTGGTGCCTGCCCAAGTAACCATTATGTGTGATGATTACTTTGCAGGATTGTTATTCTACTGCTTTTCTGGAACTGAAAACTAAACACCTGCCAGCTGATGGGAATTGGTCAATGGATTCCTTATTTTACTTTACCTATTGAACTGTCTTTACCTTGATGCATGATTTTTCGCACTTTTACCCTTTTGAACACCTCTCCTATCCCACAGAGGGGGGAGCTGTGTGGGACTGAGCTGCCTCGGGGGGTTAACCCCCAGCACACACCGCAGCTCCTGAGGGGTGACAGGATCATGACATAGTGATGCATGTTTGATCCCATGATCAGGAACAATGCCATTTCAACAGAACTTTTGCCAGGAATTGTGAAATTTCTCCATCACTTTTTTATGTATCCCTTGAAAATGAATACAGACATAGATTAAAAATAAATTAAAAAAAAAAAAAAGAAAAAAAGTAATAAAAAATAAGGGTCTGTTTGCTAAAGTGGCTTAAGTTAATGTTTTCCTTCACAGCTGGGGCATCCTAAAAGCAAGCACAGGATCAGTAACAGTGGTTGAAATAACAATTTGATTGCTTTTTAAAGTGTGCCCATTCCCTGGGAACCTTTCAAAATACCTTTCTTTAACACCAGCTGCCACCATTAAAATCATCATTAATGTAAATATTTCCTGGTGTATAATTTCTTCCATCCAGTTTATCCTGGGGTACAAAAGAGCGTAAGGAGACATGAAGATAAAGGGGAGGAAAGTTGACAGCTCCCTTTTAAATGCAACTGACTTCAGGCAAACAATTTGTGCTTGCACCATTCAATATTAAACACATATTTCACATTAACAAGCAATCAGGCCAGAGCAGGGAGAAATAACTAAAGCCAAAAGACACTGAAAGAAAATATTTTAATAACAGGGTTTTTTTTTTTATTTTTTGTTTTCCCCCTCCTTTTCTTCCTGGATGAAACTGATTCCATTTTCAGAGCCTGAAATTACATTGTCATCTCAAAACCATGTCTTTTCTCTTTTCTGGAACACAGAGATTGCTGGTTACCTCTGTTCTTTTTATTTTTTTTTCACCATCTGTAAAACAGAAGGCTTGCAAGAGTACTATTTTGACAGAGACTAAAAAGCAAGCACAGTCAGAGTTGGTATACAAGTGCTTTAAAATCTTGTGTGCACTGTATTGTATTACAGCATAGTCATCTGACTGGAAGCAAAACACGAGTCCTGTCTCTGTCATAAGCTTCTCTCCAAAATTAGAAGTGAAACTACCTGCAATACAGCCCTGAAGCACAAAGGATTCAGGTCTGAATTTGGCAGAGGGGAATAAAAAACATCTTCACAGCAAGGTATGAACAAAAAGGTATGAAGACTTTAGTCTCATGAAATGCATTCAAGATAGTTGTAATGGTTTGAACAAATGAGTTCTCTGCTGTATATTACCCAGACTCAAAACTCAGTATACGTCAAAATGAAAAAAAAAATCAAAGGTCTTCATTTAATTGCCCATTAAGAACCCTAATGTAAAATGCCAGTGCTGAAGTTCACAGTATAGACAGTAGTAGGGAGGGCCGTAGACTGGGACTTAGTACTGGGAAAAAAAGCACAGTCTCCCTCTGTTTTTCTCTTAGTGCTGCTTATGATCTTATTGTGGATCTTGAATAGTGAAAACCATCTTGTCCTTTTTTCCTATCATTATGAACTGGAATTATTATGGCTGTGCCTACACTCAGCATTAGATAGAGCCTTAGTCTAACATTCACACTGGCACAGGGTGAGAGGAGGTCCTGTTTTAAGGACTGTCTCTTCTGTTGTGTGTCCAGATTTCACTTGATAAACTCTGAGACTTGACTCTGATGCAAATCCAGGGAGTAATTCTTAACATATTTCCATAATATAGATATAACCTGGTGTTACACCTCTGCACTCAAAACAGGCCATAGATTTACTTCCCTTGAGAGAAATAGGCACCTTCAGGAGGTGAGTCAGCTTTTCCCAAAAAAGAGACAGACTTAAAAAGTTGATTTAGAAAACGAATTTTAGGAAGAATAAAAAATATGTAATGAATCATCACACTGACCTCTCATACACTCATCATCACACTGATATCTTCACCTGCTATTGATCACAGAGGACATTAAGAAAACTGGCTTAGATCAGCCATCTCTTTGTAGACAATTACATGTGATCAAGGAGAATCCCAGTCCTTGGCTGGGAGGCTCCCTCTGTAGCACTTCAAAGACCACAAGTATGAATGTAACCAGCAATTTAGAGAAGAAGGCTACACATGGAGCTGTTCCCAAAGTGACATAATTCTTCCTTGTACTCTTCTTTGTTCGAGAATTGAAATAACTTGGTCATCTCTAAAACTCTGACCTTTATTCTGGATGTGAACTAATCTGTCCAGGCTCATGTAGCAGCCATCCACCAAACCCACTTATAGATTCTGCCCTGGGAATGTCAAAATCTGCTGTGTGAATGGTTGGCAACATAGAGTAAGATAATTATTGATATTATATAACTCTCCTATAACGTGTCATGGTTTACTGCATAGATTTTGTGTTTTCAGAAAAAATCCACTGCTGTCAATGAATCCAATCATGTGAGGAAGATGGCAGAATTGGGATCACAATTTGCAACCTGATAGAAAATTAGAGACTCTCAGAGCCTCCTTAAAGAGTTTAATAGAGAACAATATCCTCTTTTTAACAATTTATCGGATGGTTTAAAATGCAAGTTCTGAAAAAATCTCATTTTGTTTTAAATTCTATAGGGTTTTTACAATCATTTCTATGGAAATTGGTATTACCATTTTTATAATTTATGGACAGTTCTGTAAAAATTTATTGTTCCATTCTAGCTAAATCCATCAGGCTTTTCCAGAAGGATCAGTAGCTTCCTGTTTTCAATTCATTTAATTTTGGAAGTGCTATTTTTTTTCTTGCTTTAAAAACGCATGGGAAAAAAAATCCGCTATCATGAAACTCAAAGTGATCAATAAAGAGTTAAAATAATTCATAGGCTTCCTCACTCCCACTTGGCTGGCAAGCAGCTTCTGATTCATCTGTTGGTAGACTTGCAGCAAGAATGTATACACAGCAATTAATAGTACTATTTATAAAGTAAGGAGAAAGAAAGAAAATGAGTCCATTATACTCGATACACCTGGGACAGCACAAGGTAAGCTGAGAACAGCACACTGTGCATCATGACTCTTGTCTTAGATGAATGGCCAAAGCCTCTGGAAAACATATGGCTTAAGCAAATTAAGAGAGTCTGGAGCTGTTTACTAATGAGGAAAAACCAAGCAAACAAAACCAAATGTATTAGTCCATCACTAACTAAAGGGCACTGTATGACAGCAACAAAATAAACAGATAAATCAGTAAAATCCAGTAATCCTGCCAAATAAATCACAGGCTCGGTGACAATTAAAAGGAGCCTGCTTTGACTCATGGGTAGCGTCACGTCCTTCCAGGCTAAAAAAAAGACTTTGGAAAGCCTTCCATGCAATCATGTTAGTTTAAATCCCCTGAAGTAGCAAACAATAGCTGGCATTTAATAGGAGAGGGAAAAGTAATTTGGCAGAAAGATCAAGGGTTGTCAAGGTTTGTTACTTTGTCACAGTTTCTCAAACAACTAAGGCCAGGAAAGGTCATTGCAATTGGGTGACTGAGGGTCCTCACACACTGTTCAGCCCTGGTGTGAAGGAAACTCCTGTACAAGGAGCAGACTGATGCTTGTTTAGCAACTCCAGGCATTGGTCTGAGCTTTTCGGTGGATTCCCATCAACCTCTCCACAATAATTCCCCCCTATTTAGACAATCCACCAAGTTCTAACGTGAGGACTTATGACAAACAACATGAAAGTATTATGTTCGAGGAATAACATTTTCATACTAGTATTACAAGTAAATGTAGAGTCAAACCAAACTCTAATGCCCCAAGTTAGTCAAACAGGTACATTTGACGTCAAGTTACCTCATCTTTTGTCTGCAGGTCAGCATAGGGATTTATGCATATGAAGTACATTTCTATAAAAGCCTTCTGGCTATAAAACTCTTGATTATCTTGGACTAAGTTGAGATGGTCAAAACGGACTTTTATTCAGGGGGAGGAATAAAAGACAAATTCGTTGTACAGCTTTTCAGTTATTATAGGGTTCTCCAGTTAAGGGGCAGGCAACATGCAAAATAGTTCTTAACTAAGGAATTTACAGTTTTTTATCTGACAACATCAGAGGCCTAAAGCTAATCCATTATTCATGAAGCAAGGGGGAGAAGTACAAAGGGTAATGCAACATGGTTTTACAGGTCTTGATACAGAGCAAGTTTACACATACAATCTATTTAAATGCAAGGGACAGCAGACAAGCAATATCTGCAGACTTTAATCCACTTTGTTACTGGCGCCTCTTTCAAATTCTGCTGTCTCTCCAAGGGGCAGCAGATTTCCTAGACAATATTTTCCCTGCTGGGGTGTTTTGTAACCCCACACTAAGTATTGTAAGCAAGTTTAAGCCTTCAGAATACATCTTATTCTCATATTCAAAGTAGAGCCATCCAATCCCTTCAGAGTTCAGAAAAACAGTAAATATATTATGCCTCTATGTTGTGCCTAAGACAGCTTTTTGCTGCAGATGGGACTGAAAGCATCTTGTGAATGTGATATTTATAAATATTCTGGTATATTCTCTCTGATGTTTAGAGAAAAAAAAAGAGGATAATATTACTATGCATAAGCCTGGAAATATGTCTTTATCATTTGAGGTGTTTACTTGTTTACCTTCAGCTACCAGCTTTGAACTGTGCAGCAGCAAGGCAAGAGTTCAGTTTTGTTTTCATTCAAGTACAAACACCTCTGTTAGGTTGGAACACAGCAGTCTTACTGGCTTAGCCCCTCCACCACAAGACTTTTTGCATAGATTCTTTCAGAAATGCAAGTATGCCAGAGTGTACCTATCCTTCTACAGCACTTGTTTCCTGAGATATGGAGTAGCAAAGTTAGAAAGTACTGTTTGATTTTTCAGAAATTTGAAAAAAAAGGGTCAATCACAAATTATGGCTTTAGTTTCTGAACTGTAATCTTGTTGAACAGATCTCTAATGTACAATAATAAGGTCAAATTTCTGGCCAAGACATCATTTCCCAACTGAGACAAGCACAGTAAAGACATTCTGGGAAGAAGAGTGCTTAAGAGAAATTAATGCATACTTTCAGAATGCATTTCTGCCTCTAAATAGCCATGTCTGTGTCATGTAATGCACCTCCAGAGCCCTAAGCAGGTTCTGGTATTTTTAATTCAGTGAGATATTAGAAAGGTCTGGGCTTCTCTGCTGTGGTAAACCTTTTGTAACCACAAGAGAAGTTAATGAAATCTGAAGTCATGGTTAAATTTAGAGACAAAGAGCCTACATTGAAATTACTATAATAGTAATACAGACCATTAAAAAGAGAGAGAAATAAAAATGAAACCAACAAATAAAAAGCACACAGAAAATCTTTCCTGACAGAAGGGGGGAAAAAATAACATGGGTGAATTTTTATGAGGGATTCAGTTGAAAAGAAAATTAGCTAGAATTATGCATGAAGATACAGAAACAGAAGAGTTGGGAATCAAATGACTGACCCTGCACTAAAGTTAAACACTAAATTTAGAAATAACTGCTGGTTATGAATGATCATGTCCTCTTACTTAGAGTGTGGAATTTCCAGCAACAATTCAGTTCAAAAAGCAGGAGTTCTCATTCTGATTGTTAAGAGCTTAGGAGTTTAGTGCCAGGTCTCAAAAGCTTTCCAAAGGGTTGGGAGCCGGGCTAAGCACTGTCCTTCTGTGCTGGACCCAGAGCCTGCTTAGCTTGTGAGACCTCAGGAGGACAAGATAACATTTTATATTGCATCCTTATGAATCACTTTTCTGAAAAAAAGAAGTTCACTGTTGCTTTTAGCTGTTGTTCCATCACTTCAGAACTCTAAAGAGAGATAATTATTTGGACAGGGCTGAATTACTCAGAATGCACACACTGCTGAGCAAAAACCAACTCGACTCTTTCCTTTTGGAAAGCTTGGTGAGAATAATTTTCTAATTTACAGACACTGCAGAAAATGACTATAATAGATGATGGTCCCTGTTCAGAACAGAATGCATCACACAGCCAGATTAAAATACAGTTAATTGTACAGAATGAGGGGGGTGTAGGGGGACAGAAATAGGATGCAATTTACAACAGAGAAAACATGCTTTAGAGAGGCATCTCTAAAATACATCTCTAAATATAGAGTGATGATAGACAAGAAAACTAAACCCACAGATTTGAACATCTTTGTGGCTTGAAATCCATGTCCAAACTATACAGCTGGTGCTCATCTCGAACAGGAAATGTCATTTGTAAACTTTTAACACCATTTGATTTTAAGGGCCGAGTCATCGCAACTAAATTTTAATAAAGTATGTAATAGTTATTTCACTTTCTTTTGTTAAGATTACTAGCTCAGAATAATAAAGAGTAGGAAAAAATGAAGGAAATACAGAAGTAATCAAACAGCAACTGCATACTAAGAAAATGTAGTGTATATAATATAGACATCATACACTAGGATAAATATCCATCGATTTCAATATTCTTCTTACCATCAATTAATATTTTGCCCAGGTTCTGAAAAGCTCAAGGATATAATAAATTGCCTAAAGCTGTGAACCATTTCAATGATGTCAGGCTTTCTAAGAGAGTTTTTTTGTTTTTTGTTTTTTGGGGTTTTTTTTGTGAATCTGGCCATGAAAATAATAATATAATTTCACAACACTGAAAGTTTCAATCTACTGTCAGCAGAAAAATAAGATTCTGAGAAAGGAAAATTCTTTGAAACTAGATTGATTACCTAACATAGGGAATATTTTCCTGAAGAGAATAACATCCTGGAACTCATTCCATAAAATGTCTATTTCTTTCAATTGACTGCAGAAGTTACTAGCTAACTTGTAGATATTTCTTTGTGGATGTCTAAAATCAGATTAAATAAATCCCACTCCCTCTACATCCATGAACTCAGCACTTACTGCTGCAAATTGCCACTTGCAAAGGATCATACTATACTCTTTCATCCTGTAAGATCAGTGTTTTTCAAGTGCTTTTCTCTTCAATTCTGTCATAAAAATGAGAGGAAAACAGCAGTTCCCTTTAATGACCAGCATAATATTACACTGCTTTGAATCCAAAAGCACATCTTTCATTTAATCATCATCTATAAAGACATTTTTTCTTACTTCATGTAGAAGAGTCAGGGAATTGTTAGGTTTTACTGTAAGTCTCCTGGCACCACATTTCATAAGAACAACATTAATTCTGGCACTTTTATTCGGAAAAAGCAAAGATATTCTGCTAAAACCTCTAAGGAAGTGGCATAGCTGTCCTAATTTGGGTGGCATTTAAGTCTCACCGTGTTCAAATACAATTTTGTGGAAGTGAAACATATCACAAATTAATGCACATCTCTAGATGTGACTTTATCATGTGTCATATGGTATGATTACAGTTGGTTTCCATCCCCTCTAAATTTGAAACAAATGGAAATGCAGGATAAATATAACTATTTTTATAGCCAGGAAGAGAAACTATGCTGTGAATGAATAATTTCGAAAGTTCTGCAAGCTGCAATACAAAATATCTTGAAGAAAAACGGATGAGAACTTTGTGCTACTCCCACAGAAGTTTGTAGAATATTAATGCTTGGGGTGATGATGGAGGGAATTAACACACATGTTAAATTATGAGCCACTCACTTCCTAAAAAGTCATAGAGAAGACTCTGTGAGCTCTGCAATTTCCTCAGACTTGAATCTGCATCATGGGTGGTGCTCATTACGCATTCACAAAACTGAAAGGCCCTGAAATGAGGAGACAATAAACAGTGAATAGAAAGATTGCAAGTCATTTTCCATTTATGCTATGATGTCTCTTACAGGTTCAAGTGGGGTGTTTCACACTCCTTAGTGATCTTTTCTCAAAGTTATTCAGATACCCTGATTTCATAGAATCATAGAATGGATTGGGTTGGAAAAGACCTCTGAGATCATCAAGTCCAACCCTTTCTCCAACTCCAGTCCCTTTACCAGATCATGGCACTCAGGGCCACGGCCAAGCTCAGTTGAAAAACCTCCAGGGATGGGGAATCCACCCCCTCTCTGGGCAGCCCATTCCAATGCCTGAGCACTCTCTCTGCAAAGAAGTTTTTTTCTGCTCTCTCCTACTTCAATTTGCCCTGGCAGAGCTTGAGCCTGTGTCACCTTGTCCTATTGCTGAGTGTCTGGGAGAAGAGACCAACCCCCACCTGGCCAGAACTTCCCTTCAGGTAGTTCTAGACAGTGATGAGGTCACCTCTGAGCCTCCTCTTCTCCAGGCTAAACACCCCCAGCTCCCTCAGCCTCTTCCCGTAGGACTTATATCTGTTTATTGCAATTTTTTTATATTAGGGAGCCTGTGGAAACCTGCTTTGAGGCAGATTACAGCATGTACAGCCTTCCCAAAGATGCTCAAGCATAAGTGGTGAGCTTTTGCTTTTGTGGAAGAAGGAGCTGCCATTTTCTCTCATATTTTTTAGATAAAAATATTTTGGAGGGGTGATCTGAATACTCTGTACAATAGAACAGTGACTATCTTGTTCTTTCCTTTTCACAGTTTTAGTGAAGAACTGTAAAGATACATTTTTTCTCCATCACTAACCTTCAGATACATTCAAAGACTACAGAGATGAAGATTCAAACAGAGAATATTCAAAAGAACTACCACAGATGCTACTGATTTTCAGAGGGTAGTGCTATGCTGATGACTCTCTGAGGTTTCACGTGGGCACAGTCAAACATCAAGGCCTGAGGTTGGAATGGGCATGATTTTTACTCCTTTTAGGAAAATAATTACCCATAGTCTTCTGTAAATTTTAAATACCACTGGTAAAATATCTGCATTATGTTTATAGTTGCTAATCACTGACAGACAGAATATAAATGTTATCTTATATTTTCCAAGACTAAAGAAAAGCATGCGATCAGAGCAAAACACATAACTGTAGCTGCTAACACTCCTTCTATCTAAGAATTCTGCTGTAGTCCACAATCACATTTTTTTTGTTAAAACAACAATCTATATTCTGCTTTTTTGGGAGATAATGATCAGAAAAGGGATTTTAGTACAGCAGGTGTAGATGAGAAATTCCCTGTGAAGGATGAGCTACTCCATTCAGCTCAAGGACATTTTCCTAAAGGTATTTCAGGTTAATACCTGAAGTATCCATATTTGAATGACTGCAGTATAAGAAAAAGGTCACATATGAGTATTTCCTGAGAGCATTAGTACTTTCTAACACTAAAGATTAGCAGCACATAAAAGTTGCTATTTTATCCCCAGCCAAAACAAAGCTGAGCTCTTGAAAGGCTTTTAGTGTCCTTGCTTGCACCACTAATCAGCAAGACTAAATAATCATATCAAGAACATCTGCATAATTCATTTACTAGTCTATATTTGATTTGTTGATTTTCCAAGATACAGACTGATAAAGTCTGCTAAAGTCTGCCTTTTGAACTGTAACAACTGGCATTGGGCATGGCCCATATGTTTGTACTGAGCTGTTTTTTTTAAAGTTTCAGAGACAAGTAACATGAATTGGATAGTCACAGAAAGGTGCAGTGAATTTTTGTGGTCCAATTTCTTTTTGTTAAATTATGTATCTTTGATACAACAGTCAGGAAAAGTAAGCAAGATATATTAGTTCTTCTTGATCCACTGATTTTACTTCAAAGGACAGAATGTTTGTCCTTAACACAGTTTATAAACCTTTACAACATTTTTTGGTTCAGTTTAAATAAATATAAGCAACAGCAAATGAATATCTACAAAATATAGCAGAAGTAATACATATCTAATGCAAAGATTCAAGGGAGGAAACTTTCTGAAGAAAACTGGGTTCTTTTCTGACCATGCTGAGGTACCCCAATGCTCATACTGCCTTCTAGTCCAAGAATTCATAGACACAAGGGCTCACCTGACTGTCTTTGCCACACAGTCTACACCTGAGTCATAAAGGTTGGAATTGATCTGGGAGATCTTTTCCAGCCCTAATGATTCTACAATTCTAATTCATCTTAAAAGGCTAACCCTGAAACCCTTCCTGAATTGTTTACATCCCTCTACACTACCTTTTTAGTAAGTGGTAGAACATATTCTCCAGTTCCACGTATTTCATCCAGTATTTCACCCTGACTGTGTAATCTCTGACAAACCCTTATCAGCGGATTAAAGTCCACTGATGCAGTGGGCGGCAGCTCAGCCCCAGGAGGCAGGACACGGTAGGCGGAGTGCCTTGTAGGTCAAGCCTCCTTAGAGCATGGGACGGCTCCTCCCCTTCCCCACCGGCGACGGTCCCCAAAGACAGAGTTCACACGGTTGGAGAGTCAACGAGGAGAAGCCTCTTTATTAGGCATGCACCAGTTTATAAAGGGTCCCGAATAAGGCGGGGACAAGGGCGGAGGGAGTAACAATGAGGGGGAGGAGAAAAGGAGGAGCATGGGAAGGAACCAATGGGAGTACGCTACCAAATATGGGAGCTGGTGCATTGCAGCAAACTAGAACCAATCAGGGATGAGATGGCGGGAAAATACCCTAAGGGATTATGGGAAGAAGAAACTTGGATAGGGATGACTAAGGGAAAATGAATAGGGTAGACATCTTGGGTAAATAACAATTAAACTGGGGAAACATCACTATAGCTCTGAAAATTATTAGAGTCCTTGTCCAGGCGCCAGAGAGCTTCTTCATTTAGCACAGCCGGTTCCTGGACCTCCTCATCCTCATCGACCCATCGTTTGTAGTAGCGCTGCCATTTAATAAACTCTTCATCTGTGTATCGTTCCCCAACAAACCCTCACTGATCTCTCCTGTAATTCTGACCCAAAAGCACTCTATCAGTCTGTTGCCTCATTCATAGAACAGCACCACACACCTCAGCACCTCTGTCTCTTTGAGGTATCAATGTGCTCTTTGTCTTCCTTGCCTGTCTTTCCTGACAAAATTTTATCTATCCATCATCCCAGATCTTCATTCATATGAGCATACATTCCCTCCTAACTAGTCCTGTTCTAATGGCATCACAGTTCTGTATCCACATAGAGGAGATCTACTTCCTCCTCTATATTTCCCAATTTATGTAAATACATTGCTATAACCTTCTTTGACCAGGTTTTCTCTTCCCGAGAGTTATATTACTTTGCCTCATGCCATTAGCACTTCATTCTACTCTATTCAATCCTCACAGGACTTTAATGCAAGACTGACTAGAACCTTTCTTATTAAAAAGTACATAAAAAACATCATGAACAGACTTGGAAAAAATATTTTGAGAGCTAAAAGAAGTATAAGCCTTTCTAAAGTGGAAGAAACTCAAGAAGCAGTGGAATAGAAATAAAATTATTAATTCCTCTACATTGTGTCTTTGCAGGTGCAAATTTCTCTTATTCAAGCTTGAGCTCAGTCCAGTCTCTTTTCAGCAGAAGTTCGAATTAAAATAAAAATCACCTCTTTTACATAGGAAAAAATATTTCCTATTACACAAGATCTGATCATGTGTCAGTTCCGCCTTTCTCAGCACTTTCTGAACTCTGCAGTGCTAAAGGTTATGCATTTCCTGCTGTTCTGTGCCCACCTCTGCATTCCACAAACCTCCTCCTCCAAGTATAGCCTGGGAAAGGACAGTCCCAGTCTTCTACCAGAGTGCCCCCCACAGGGAATCCCTCCAAGAAGCAGAAGGGAAATGGTGAAACTACCACCCTGGCACTCAGCCATACCCATTCAAAAGAGCACAATGTGCATCCAGTAACTGTGAATAAGTTAAAGTGCTGTAAAACCTCTCATGGATACTCTAAAAAGAAGTAGGTTTATTAATTTATACCTTTCCTGACACACTTAGAGAGCACCTGTGTGGAGGACTCCTGAAAATCCCTTATCCCTTGCAGCACCACTGCAAAGCTTCTTGCTTTTAATGGAATTCCAGATGTCTTAGACTAAAGCTTACCCTGCCACTAACATGGATTTACACTATTACAATGGATAAGAATTTGCCCTGAGAACATATTTAAAAGAATAAATGTATTCAATTCTATATTTATTGAAAATAATAAGTTGACTTGAGAGACATGGAGTGATAATGAGAGAACACAAAAAAAGCAGCAGCAAGGACAATCTAGATCAGTTAGGCTTTTTTTTTTTAATTTAAAAATACACAGTTCAGTTTATAGCTTAAATCCTAAATAAGCAATAAAGTGTCCTATTTCTCTTCAAACCCCTAAAGTCCTGGACTGAAAAGCTTTGAGGATCGTATCCTAAACAGTACAAATGAGCCCTTAGCAGATAAGCACATACAGCAAAAGTCGTGAGAACATATGTTTACTCTCTATTTTTAGACGAGAAAGACATAACTTCACATGGAAACTGCATGCAACTAAATCTGATTTAAACATGCATCCCAAGAAAATATTGCTGATGGAGAGACCAGTGCAGATTCAGCATTGTCAAAAACACATGGACCTGGGTTCATTTTTCAGGGGGTTCACTCTCCAATCCTGCTTTCTGTTGTTTGAATTCTGACACATCAGGTGCTCATCCTGTTTCTTAGATGAGTATCTTAAGATACAAATCTTCACTGAGCTGTTTCTACTGTAAGTAAAAGACTATAAAAGTCATATATGACTCCCCAGGAATGAAAACAAGACAGACATCACCCACCTTTCTACTACAGCCATCTGTCTGCAGCTCTCTTTTCCCACATATTTTCTGTTTCTCACTATTTTCCTTGGTTATGTCCAGAAACAAAAACACTTATTCAGGATAGATGAAATATTTGAATGAGGTTCTGAAACATTTCCTCTCTGCAACTGAATCAGAAATAAGAGCAACTTATGGAAATATCAGCTAAATCAATACAACATGTTTTTCCACAGTGTTTTTGAATGGTGTTTGTATTTAAGTCACAAAGCTGCCAGGAAGTACTGAGGCATTTAGAGCAGGTCCATTGTAGCACCGGATGGTCCTGTGGCATAAAGGAGAGCACTCTGGATTCTGAATCCCAAGGTCATGAGTTCATCAGTAGAGGGACCATCCCCTGGCAGTTCAGTGCCTCCCTGACATCTGATCCCATCAGATCTCAGATGCTCAGCAGGGTCAGCCCCGGTCAGTACCGGGTGCTGTGACAGTCCCAAGGACTTCACTGTCACTGTCCAAGCTTGCTCGGCCGTGGCAAATGAACCTTAGGACTTAAACGGTGGGGCCAGTTCTGCGCACGCTGTGCCTCACCTGAAAAATCCACTGCACAGGCTGGAAGGGCTCACCCACACGGGTAGAGCCCTTCCCAAAGCTTTGTTTGCAAAGTTTGGCCATACATACGTTGTAGCACTTCATTCTATCTGTCAGTCACAACTACAGTCAGTTTTATGAGGCGAACCCCATTCTGATAAGATTTCTTGTTCTTTTTCATCTAAAACTGAGTAATTTCAGAAATGTTACACCAATATACACAGACCACAGATTAATTTAAGCAATGTAAGTGTTAAGTAACTACCAAAGCAAGATAACCAATTTCAAGGCAATACAATCCTATAGTTTAGGAATATTCACCAAGCTCTCTTGAGGAAAGGAGCACCATTTTAGGCAAAGAGAGTCAATGAAAAATACCCAACAAGGTATACACACACTGATATATAATTTTAAATCTTTCAGAAAGAGCAACACTTAGAATTCAACACACATCCAGGGATCTGTTTCTACACATCTCTTGCCATAGTCATTCATATAGCAGCTGTTGAGAAACTATACTAATAAACCTCGTGGCTTCACACGAAACTATTCCCAGTTCAGGACCTGCATTTCATAATTAAAATCCTACTTCAGTCTTGCCCCAGATAATTGGGCTATCATTTTAGAAGCCAAAGATACTTAAGAATAGTCTCTTAAGAAAAACACAGTGGCTACTAGAAAATTAGTGGGTAGATACCAGTACCCCAATCTGACTACACTTTTGTTGAAAAAATATGTTCCAGGTTGGAGACTGACATATTGCTCTGGCCAAACAAGCTTTGGTAACACTTGGTAACTTTTCTCCGAGCTTTATAAACTCAAAATTACTATGGAAGATAAGATGAAAGGTAAGAGAATATTTTTGATAACTCTTGACTTAAATCTGAGAGTGAGAAAGAAGTGGGGGAAAAGTCTTCTTGATGAAAACAGATAAGGGAACCATCAAGGACTTTGTATTTCAAAAAGGTTTTTTGTTGTTGTTTTCATTTTGGTTTTGTGGAGGTTTTTTGTGGGTTTTTTTGTTTGTTTTGTTTTGGTTTTTTTTGTTTGTTTGTTTTTTAACAGTGCTTAATAAATGCCTCCTTCACATTCTTGCCAAATTTACCAAGTGTGGTCTTTAGGCTGAACTATAATCTTCAGTGTTTATAAGTAATTATACTTCCCAATTCCTTTTCACTGGGGGGGAAAAAAAAAATTGAAGGAATAGCTCTCTAAATGCAGATGATTAAGGATAGACTTTCCTGGATCCTATGCTGTGGTAATCTCTCATATGCTAAAGAGCCTAAAGCTTTTCTCTACTTCCATCTTTAATTCCCCTGTTGACTCAGATCAATCTGGGTTTTGAGCTCATGATCCATTCACAAGGTATTGATGGTATCTATTATTTATCCCTCTTGCCATAAGCCAGTCTCAGTATCACAGCTCTGAGCCTCAGATGAATGAAACCCAAATCAAATGGACTGGGATATTAAAACATTACAATTTCAGTACAGTGGTGAATAATAGCTTTCAATTATCTTTTTAATGATTTCCTCTGTATTATTGTTTCTTCAATTGTTATCCGAGTCTCCTGGTGAAAACAGTCTTTGGAGCAGTGGGGAAACACTGGGGAAAAAACCCTAGTTATCCATGTGCCAGTAATTCACCCTGGACCAAAGGAAAACAGCCAAAAAGGTAAAAGGTTCAACAGTACCAATTAAAGATGAAGAGAAAGGAGTGGTTTCTTTTCCCCTTTGAATGATGGCAGTCCAAACTGGATGGCTCAATTCCAGTATACCTGTGTGTGACTGATACAGTTATTACATAACAGTCCAATGAAACTTATATAAATAAATAAAAATAACGGCCAATCTTTGCGAACGAAGATTTGGGCAGGGCTCTCCCCCCATGGGTGTGCCCTCTGAGCCTGCGCAGTGGATTGTTTAGGTGAGGCACAGCGTGCGCAGAACTGGCCCCACCGTTTAAGTCCTAAGGTTCATTTGCCACAGCCGAGCAAGCTTGGACAGTGACAGTGAAGTCTCCTTAGGACTATCTACAGCACCCGGTACTAACCAGTACCGGGGCTGACCCTGCTGAGCATCCGAGATCTGACAGGATCGGATGGCAGGGAAGCATTTAACTGCCGAAGGGACGGTCCGTACTGAGACTTGAACTCGCGACCTTGGGAGTCGGAGATCAGAGTGCTCTCCACTACGTCACGGGACCGCCCCAATGAAACTTATAAATCAGCCTTAAAAGGCATGAACATGACGAATGTTGCACTGATATAGATTTGAGACACTGGAAATCAGGGCAGGAATATAACCAGTATAGATAGCCTTATAACAAATTATGTATTTGTGTCCCTAGAGAAATGAGCAATGCCCATTATCTTAGTAATAAAATCTCAAAAATAGTTTGGCTACAGTTATGCTTTCCTTGGAGAAGAGCAGGACAAACTTAGATAATCAGGAGCATAGAACAAGGAAAGGAATATTTGTTGGATGAAGACACTGAATCCCTAAAACTGAAGTCAGGAAATGCATAAATCCCTGCTTTGAGTGAGATTCACACTGAGCATCTTTTGTGGTTGTTTCTGTGATTCAATTAATTGCTAGCTTGTCAGCAGCCTGTTATGAAGGTGCTTATAATATGCCTACTAAACTGAAGGAGGTGGAATCCCCATATGATCAGAATTTTCAAATCAATCTATTTACTTACCTTCTGAATTCTTCACATTTGAATACTGTGCTCACTGAGAAGGAGTGGAAAATAAATATTTATGAAACTCCAGGGCTTTCAAGAAAGTTATTTTCCTGAGAAATTAGTCTTGGTTTCTGCATGAAAGTTTTGATGCTTTTAATGATTCATTCAGCAAGAACTCGATATAGATTTTTGCACCCATGTTTACACAATGGTATTCGATATATTAAAATAATGGGCTATGAGAGTAATTTTGGAACCCACAATTTAATTATTGGTGTTTCTGTGATTTGCTTTGTCTCTAGGTGTTTTTACACTCACCACATTTTACTTTCATCCTGCTCTTTCTTGCATCTTTTGTTGTCATGCAGATGATGGTGTTAGTGGTGTTTCATGTAACTGAACTAAGGATGATATCTGAGTATTCAGATGTGATCACCAGAAATATCTAAAGCAAATGCTGAGGTAACAGGAAAGTAACTTTTCCACGAGGTTGCATTTCTGGGGTAGAAGTTAAATGATATCTAAAAAGTGGGTTAAAAGTGCTTAAAGAAGTGGGTTTGGTTTTTTTGAGTTCTTTATTTATTATAAGGGTATTTATTTATTGCCAGAGTTCTGTATATCTTCAAATATTTATTATTAGATTATGACTGACCTCTCCCAGGTTCCCCTTTCCACAAGGCTACTGTGGCCCCTTAACAAAGAAGGGAAAGAGAAGCAAGAATAAGCAGTTTTATTCTCTGAGACAGGCAAGAAGAAATGTAAGACACCTGGAACTTAGGATAGGTTTCAAATACCAGACAAGTAATTTGGGGATGAAAAAGCTCTGGTCATATTTTACTTTGTTCAGTACTGGGAGTAGATTATAATCCCACTAGATCCTGTGGAGGTCTTTTAGTATCAAATGTGAGAAAGTTTAAGAAATTTGCCTGGGTGTTTGCTGAGATTTGCACATGCCAAAACTTTTATAGCCCTCAGTTAGCTGGTGGAAAGGTGTGTGATTAATACACACAGGCAGGAAGAATTAGATATCCTATTTTGCTGACCAATTAAAGTAAAAGAAAAAGAATCTAGCAGATTTCGTACATATCCCCAACATGTTAATGAAGATGAAGAAACTAGTTACTGACTGAAAAGAAACACTTCCTTTCAGTGATGAGGAAATTATGACCTATGATATAATATCTATGGGGGTTTAGCTACCAACAAACCTAATAAAAGTAAAAAGGGACCTGTCAAAACAATCTAACAGACAAGAAATTCACTGGTGGTGCTTTTAGTAGCACATCCATCTTGAACTTTTATTTCCAGTAATAGAATAATAATGGCCAATCTTTGCAAACGAAGATTTGGGCAGGGCTCTCCCCACGTGGGTGTGCCCTTCGAGCCTGTGCAGTGGATTTTTTAGGTGAGGCACAGCGTGCACAGAACTGGCCCCACCGTTTAAGTCCTAAGGTTCATTTGCCATGGCCGAGCGAGCTTGGACAGTGACAGTGAAGTCCTCGGGACTATCTACAGCACCCGGTACAAACCGGGGCTGACCCTGCTGAGCATCCGAGATCTGACGGGATGGGATGGCAGGGAGGCTTGAACTGCCGGGGACGGTCCCTACCAAGACTTGAACTCACGACCTTGGGATTCAGAGACCGGAGTGCTCTCCATTACTCCACAGGACCACCCCTTTCCAGTAATATGTTATTTTCTATATGACAAACACAATAGAAAACAAATCAAATTAAGAGTTCATGATGAATTGGTATCTTCCACTTCAGAAAACAAACAAACAAAAACACAAAACCCCACAAACAAACAAGAAAACCAAACCAAACCAAACTAAAACAACACAAACAAGCAAACAAAAGACATGGAAAAGATGAAATGACTTGTTCATATCTATTGTACTTATCATGGTGTTTCAGTGGCTGACTGGAGTACCTAGAATTTTAGTACCTAAAAAGATAGAAAAGGGGAAAGCTCCAACCATTCTCCTTTCTTCCCTTCAAGACCCACTTCTAAAACTCAGAAGTTTCTTCAGCTATAATTGGCCATATCCAGGCAACTAGCGCAGGGTGCAGATCATGTGATTGGTAGAGTTTATTTGTTGTTTGAGATAAACTCAGAAAATCTGATTTAAAGCACTGTAGAAATGCTTTTAAGAGCCTCGTCAGCTCCTGGAGGCACAAGATGCAGAAGGGACACCAAGCTGCTGGCAGTGCTTCCAGGAAACTCAGGACAAGGAACCTACTTGTCTGCAATATCAGGGGAAGACTTAGAAGTCATGACAGTAATATAAAACTTACGTGTTAAAATAATAAGAGGCACAGAAGTGATACAGGCCATAGAACTACTCCAGAGTGACTCTGAGTGTAATAATAGGTGGTAAGGAAAAGCCATAAGGGTCCAAGGTTACTGTAGGAAGACCCTTGAGCAACAGCTGTGACACCCAGAGATGAGTTTAAGTATGATGCTCTCACCTGGCAGTAAAAACCTTTCCCCTTGGACTCAGGAAGAAACGATGACAGGACAGGCAGAGATAACAGAGAAAATTGATGAATTTGTCCTGGAATTGTGAGACTTATTCTGTCAAAGAAAGGGGTAAAATTGACAGTAATAACAATGTATTCAGGCTTAGATGAGTTCGGAGGTGTAATTCATAACATCTGGACCAGTATTCCCATTGGTTCCTTGAAGAAATCTGTTATTCCTGACAATGGCACACAAAGCAGTTATTTCTTTGTGAATAAAGTTTCTCTTTAAAACATTAAAAAGAAATAAAACAGTACAGCCAACACTTGGCCATTCCACCTCTGTCAATGCCAGTGAGAAATCAGCGGTGGCACTTCTCTTCTGTGGAAAATCAATTAATTCTATTTTTAGCTATTATGAATGCTTTTTCCCCTAATGATCTCTGTTCACATTTGTTATCATCTTTTGTCATCAGGTTATACTCTATAAACACATCATACCCTTGCGGGGAAATAAATATTATTTGCTAATCAAAGTTCCAAGAATTGTTGTCATGAGTTGAGTAATTACTTGGTTTCAGGTAAACTCTTCAGATTCTTTCTGGTTGGCTTGGTACAAATTCACTTTCTTCATTTTCTAAGCACACTGGTCCCAGTGTTCTCCCTCTGAGCAATCATTTCAACGTGGAATTTTTTCTCCCTTGGTCTGCTCTTTCAGCAAAGCTTTTGGGTTTCAGGGCATGACACAGGAAGTACTTAAAGAAAATGGGAAGAGATGGATGAATGGCATTGGCTTTTATTATAAGACTATTAACATTGGAGGTAATTTAAGTAGTCATTGACTTCCAGAATATCATCTGTATATATAGAGCAGCTTCTATTCAAAGAACATTCATTCAAAGTTAATCCTAATGTATAAATTACACCTTAGCAAATGAAAAACCTCCACATGTTCTTTCAGTAATATGAGTCAGTTTATATACTCATCAAAAAAAGATTTTTGAGTGTCTCTCAGCTGCCTGTCCTTCAACTCTCAAGAATCCTCTTGAGTTCTCAAGTCTAAAAAAAAAAAAAAAACAAACCAGAAAGATAGTTCTGTCTCAGTTGCTGTGGCTGTCAGGACAGTTCAGAACAGGAATAATTGACACTAAAATTAGAATTCCTCAATGCTTTCTGCTCCTCCTTCAAAATGGAAGTAGGATCCACTTTGAAGTGATTACCTGAAGTAAATAGCATTAATGCTAATTCAAGTGAAGAGAGGGGCAGAGTTCCATTAGCCAAGCTAGCAGAAATAGTATTTCATAGCCCCTGAAATGGTTCCAATTGTTTGTGAAAACCAAAGTCAGTCAAGCCCTAAACAGAACCACTTGGGCTCACACATGTGCAGGGTTTAGGCAGACTAATGTCTCTCCTCCAGAATCCACATTCCATGGATGTTGTAATGTTTCTCTACTCAGCAAGCACTGTGCAGCTTTTAATCAAGTTTCTAATCAATTCAACATCAAAAAATGATTGGTTAACATCTGTGCTTTTAAACTCCTTCCCAATAAAATAAGATGTGTTGTATAATGTAGATCTAATCTGTTTAATCTTAATTGAGGATGTTTGTTCCAGCCGGGGAGAGCTGTGACTAAACTTCAGGAGCCTCTCTTGTCTAACGAGGGACTGCAAACAAAACCAGAACATGTGTGGTCTCTGCAGGAACAGCACTGGCTCTACATAAAGCAGCTGCAGGTAAATGTGTCCAATATTACTGCAGGACACAAAATCAAAAGCAAAAATAAAGTTTTTATCTTTCCAAATTGTCTTGTCTGGCACTACTTCAAAGGGATTGAGAAAGATACATTCCACTTCCCATCTGGATTATCCTCATGAGTTTGATTTCTGGTCATGTATAATCAAAGATATGATTTCATGCATTGAGGAACTGTCTGGTTATATAAATCCTTTAGGGCTGACCATCATGAGCTACAGTCCAGTATCTAATACTGAACAACCAAAGAAATTAAAGAAAACAATGGATTTCACAACTTTGGTTCTATTTTGTGTTCCTTACTGCATTTTTCTTCTGAAGGTTTTTAAGATATAGAATTTATTACCAAAGAGAATGAGATTCGTGCATGGTCAGCATCTTGGGTACTTTAGAAGAAGATCAGCTAACTCAGGATGACTTAAGTTTTCTTCCTCGACTTCAGAGAATTTCAACTTTTTGTAGGTATCAGCTGGAAGTGAAAATGCTGAAAAACCCAAAGGAGGCAATAACTCATGATTTTACCTTTAGTCAAGTCAATTACAGTGCAGAGGATAACCAACAACTTGATAAGTGTGAGGTTTTAGCGGGTCTGGGCATCCAGATGGCTTCTCTAAGACATCTGTGGATATGTCTTACACATTCACAGCACAGCCTTGATGAGGAGGTATGTATGTTTGACATGTACATTAAAAGATTTCAATCAGGAAACTAATTAAAACTCACTGAACTTCTATGGGAAACCTTTCCCGAAGTTTTTATCCCTTTGTTATCAGAGGGACAGAGCTGCAGCACACTGAAGTTAGTGAGACTTCCACCAGGCATTAATATAAAATTACTGCTGCTTTATTCCCAGACTGACAATTTGTGATAGTAACAAGTATGATTGCCCTGGTCTCCCCCATAAAATCTTTTGCAGCTCATCTACCATCTCCACCAAAGTTTTTTTCTAAAGGAAACAAATATCATTGCTGCAAATTCAAAAACATGACAGATGTTTTCTTTATTAGATGTAGCATCCTCTCCCCAAAGTTTACATTACAGTCACGAAAGGTATTTCTCATTGAAAACATTGTTAGTACAGATCTTTGGATTAGTTCTTGCATCTAGGTCTGTAAAGCCAATGGAATCATTTGTAAGAAATTTTGTAAGAAAGTCTGTGACAGCTTGCTATTCATCAGCAGATAAATAGATTACAGCATTGCATTTATTATGTCTGAGTCCATCTTGAGAAAAGTACTTTGTGAGCATATTTTGGCTTTTCAGAGGTGAAAAACAACAGGTTTCAATTACTTTTTACCAATTTGTTATATTGTCTGCTATAAAAAAACACATTGATATTAAAAAAAAGGAAAAAACATTCAGAGCTTAAAACAGCTATTCTCACAGATTGTATTTGATTTAGAAATAAGATTTTTTTTTTCTCAAACAATGTTATTAAGAAAAAATAATATATGGAACAGCATATACCTCCTCTGTGGTATCGTCTCAAAGATATCTGTTATGGGTTTAGCTAGGTGGGCCTAAATTTGGGCCTTGGAGTTCAGATTTGGGCCTGAAATTGTCAGCTGCCTTGAGCTGGGCCGGGCTAGCTGACAGCTGACTTCTTGTAGCCAATAATATTGTATTCCACACCATACTACATCATCTCAATAGGAGTAAAATCCAGTGTGTGGGAGTGGCTTAGTCAGTTCTGCCATGGCTGAGGTGCGGGCCGAACGTGGTGCAGCTCTGCCTTGTTGGAGTGGGCCTCGCTCTTGCTGTTGCCACTGCTTGCAGTTTGTTTGAGTTCAGGGAAGTAGAAGTATTTTGTTATTACTTTTTCTGTTTCTTGCTAGGTGTCTTTTAGAGTGCTTATGCATCTGGAATAATAGACTGTGTATTAATTGGGGAGTGGGAGGTTATTTCTTGTTATATATAACTTGTGTAAGTTTGTGTTATATTGTAGTTTCCTCTTAATTTTCTCTTTTCTTTATAAATACATGCAGTTAGTTTCAGCATAAACCTGGTTTGGAGTTTTTCTTCCCTCTCCCTCTTCTTCCTTTTTCACTCTGTCTCGGACAGTTGGCGCTTTGCCAGCTCAACCCAAGACAATATCTCAAGTCCATTTAAAAATATTGCACTACTGTGTGAAATCTGATGATAAGTTTATATAATTAAGTCAATATTTGACTTAAAAGATTTAAATACCATGGAAAATGACTGTAACATTATAAACCATTTTTTCAGGTAATCTGTAGACAGTGGCACACATCTTGCATGTCTCTTTTTGCTCATTTTCTTTTCCCTTCAACTCACATGGACTGGCAGAAAAAAATGGGCTAACCTTAAAAAAGCAGACTATGATTGGATTCCTTTTTTTCAGAATCTTGTTCTTCCTCTGAAAGTATTTTTATAGCCTCTCATATTGGAGAAACAGCTTTTAGAAAATATTAAACTGATTAGAAAATAAAGTCCATCTCATGATTTTTTGAGGTAAGAATATGGAACACACAGGTTGAGTTTTTCCAGCACTGAAAATTCAGATTCTATAGTGAGCTTTCCAGGTGGTCACTACATATGTATTTTGGCCATTTGTATGTAATGACAATACCCATTTGATTGTGAGGGCTCTGGAGTTAAAATAGGAACAACATATTTATTTGCAGTACATATTCTAATCACCAAGACTGACAAGTTTTCAGAAAAGCTGATAATAATGCAAGAAATCTATTCCATACTGTCAAAATTAATGGTATTTCTGTATGAATAAGAAAATGCTGAAGCTAAAGCAGGAATACTCTCTGGATATGAAGACTGGAACACCTGACAGATTTATGCAAGATCATTTGTCAAGTCAGTGTAGAAGTTCAAAGTTTTGTGGCTGCTCTTCACATGCTGCCAAGACCTTTTATTTACAACATGTAACTGAGAGATCTGCTTTTATTGATAATCTATTCAGTTGAATTCAGTGAATCCTAATTAATGATATTCTGGGACCTAAACATTGCAAACTACTCTACAGTCAACCATAACCCCTTCCCATGGAGAACCCAAAAGAGGGCACATTTGAGGCTTTGGTGCATTTTTTTAAGATATCAGTGAGTCTTGTGACTTTAATGAGTCATTGCATATTTGTATAAGAAACTCAGCCATGTCACTCAATACATTTTTTGACTACTTAATGTATGGTCTTGGTTATTTAGCTCTCCAATTTGATTTCCTTCTGCTTTTACTTCCAGTTTGTGGCTGCTTCAAACCTTCGCTGTCTCTAACACAGGACCATAGAATCACAGAATCATTTGGATTGGGAGATATCTTAAGGACCATCCAGTTCCAACACCCTGCCACAGGCAGCAACACCTTCCACTAGGCCAGGTTGATGGGAATTGCCTCACCTCTGCTAAGTGATGCCATAGAAAACTATTTATCTATGGAAAAATCTCTTTTTACCTCCAGAGATCTTTTTTTGCTGCACAGACATTCATCAGGGCCACAATTTTAATTCTAATTTCTTGTGAGTGCAAAAGGATCTCACAGGGTTAGGACTGCCCAAGGGACAAATCAGTCTGGTTTGCTTATAGAAGTGATAAGATCTTATTCAGTTCTCATATTGTTTCTCAGAACCTACCTGTTTTTTTGCTTCTCATCACTGTTCCTCCCTGTTCCGGAGTGCTGTTTTGCTCAACTTGTAGTTTTTCTGCATCCCTTCCCCAGACTTCATCATCTGTTCCTTTAGGAGATGGTTTTATCTTCCAACTCTTCAGGCTTAGTAGGCACAGAAATCCTCACCTTAAGTCACACTTTCGAATACCTCTATTCCTGTCATCTGAAAACATAAAAATGGTTATGATTCAAAGAACAAGTGTATTTTGTCAATAGAAAATATCTAGTCCAGTCTTCTACAAGATACCAGCCAGAAAATTCTATTTATGGATTCCTGAACCTACCACAAGCATTGAAATTTGAAATACAGGGCATCAATTAAAAGGTTGTCAAAGCTAAAAACAATTAGGAAACATTGTAACACTGTATCTCTTGCTGAAATGACAAAGGATATTTTTGGTGCAAAATTTAAAAACCAGTCTAGAACAACTTAGGAATCAGGTTTAAGTGAAAAATTACAGAACACAAAGTAGCTTATTTTGTTCTATTCCAAACTATAGGAAAACATAAAAATTATCACTGACAATAATGAATCCTAATCCTTTTCCTGTTTCATTCTGCAGATCTTTTTTTCATGCTGGATTTAAAAAAAATAATTCAAATAAACCTCAGAATGGTTGGCCATATTTAGTTTTCACCCATTATTTTCAGTGCATTCATTTCATGGATGTTATTAAAAAAAATACTTTCTTTAACCTTTTTTTTTTTGCTTTTTTTCCTGGTAGATAAGAAAACTTAAAGGGCAGAAAACATAATTATTTTCTCAAAGTCATGCTAACTGATAGTGGTACAGTCAGGAATAAAATCCAGGTGTCCTGGTTGTTATTGTGATGCGCTAGTGATTGGGTTATGTTATTTTGTCTCCAATTAGTGCTTTTCTGCAGGCTGACCTCTGGAGCCCACACAGATACAAGGGTGGGATTTGTCTCAATCTAAAGACTCCCAAGAGAGGAAGAACATGTGAGTGCAGGTATCAGATAAAGGGCAGGCAAACACACCACAGATAGAGACCCAGGTTTTATAGGGAGTTATAGGAGCTACTTTAAGTAAATCTGGCTGAGCCATTACCTTCATTAGTCACACAAAGAAGAGGATATCTGAACTTCAGACTGCAAGAGTTTAGACAATGTGCCTCCCTTGAGGACCTTTGCCTACAATCTCCCATGTTATCTAACATATGGAGGTTTTTTTCTGTAAACAGAGACTAGTGTAGCAAAAGCAGAAGTCTGTGATAATTTCAAATTAAAAATGTTCTAATCAGGATAGAAGGAATGTTAGCAAATATAAACATACTAAAATAGTGTAATCAACAACACGTAACTTTTTCTGCAATGCTATTACAGCATCAGAGCAATGTGATGACCAAAAGTGTAAAACTTGAAGACATCTACATGATAAAAAAATGTGCCAAATGAGGAATAAGGTAAGTACAGGGTACTGCAAATGATCAAGACATCCTGTCTAATACACAGGAAGGACAAACAACAACATTGAAAACAAGGTTAGCATTTACAGGAACAGATGAGCCTGGCCAGACTAGAAGAGGGAAGTAGCATAAAACAAGTATGGAAATGAAAGACAAAATATCTACCACAGGATAAAAACAAACAAAGAAACAAAAAACCAAAACCAAATAAAAAAAATAAAAAAGAAAAAACAGAACCAATTATAAAGATAAACCAATGGGAAATGGTTTGATTACGATCGAAAAAGTTTCAGGCAACATAAAATGTGAACACAGACTTCTTTACCACGTGAGCTCTCAAAAAATCTGCTAAAGATACGGTTTAGCTGGAGTCCTAGCTTTGAAATAGTGTCCTTCATTAAGACAGGTGATGTTTTAGAATGAGTCTTGCTGAGCTTCTGTGTTATAAATCCTTCTGATCGTTAATGCTGATGTTACCAGGCAGTCACTCCATGGGTACATGACTCAGCATCTGATTCCCTGCTGAGTCAACCTAAAGGATGCTGCTTGACTGTCCCTACAGCAGAATCTCATACATAATGTATTTCTCTTATTCTTTAAAACAACTAACAGAATTGTGATAAGTGACTTTGTACATATGTAGGCCATCATAAAGAGACAGGTTTATAACATGTTTATTAGCTGAGAGCACCAATCTTGTAGGCTGAGCAGGTACTCATTTCACTAAGCTGTTCCTTGTTGTATAGGGGTCATCTGCAAATTCCCACACTGCACTAAGCTCTTTCTAGTTATTTCCTGATCCTGTGGTCTGAGTTACTGGTGTTTGAAGATGTGTTCCTCCTCAAAGAGATTGGGGAGTTCTGTTACAAAATAAGTGAATTATTAGACCAAGCTTAAGGTACTTTTTGTCCTATGTATTCAGGTTTCTACCTCCTCTATATATCACAAACAGTTTAAAATTATTTTATCTGTGGAGCCTTTTCAAACCTTCTCTTTTGTCTTCCATGGGCTTAAGTTCAATCTTTATACAGAAACAAACCCATGCACTCTTAAAAGAGCAGGTAAGAATTACTTGGACCATGAAAATGGAAGACGCTCTTGACTTTTTGCCTGGTGAAAAAGTGTATTTTCTTTACTTAAAATGTCCCATTTAATTTTTTGTTGTTTCCATTATTCATTCTCCACACAGACAAAGCACATACTCATCACCTGTGCTTATTGCCTGGCAAAACCGTATTTTCTTTAAGCACATTAATTATGGTCATGAAGTACCTTTATGAATAGACATTAAATCAAGTGTTTACCATCTGGTTTATGCACTGTTTTTTACTGTAAAGGTACTGTTCTGTTAATAATGTCTGCAACCTATGTTTTATTTTAAAATGTATAACAAAAGTCTGAAATTAAAGTATGACTGCAATAGAAAAGATATGCATTTGTCTTTGGTTCATTGACCATCTTTAAATTTGACCAGGTAAATCAACTAGTGATATCTCTTTTTCCTATTGGAATCTTTAATCCACTGTACAATTTCTCTTTCTGTAGGTGTCTGATCCAGACATCAGCTGAGTCTCAGTGATTTAGAAGTTCAATGACTTGATTTACAAAGAAGAATTAAGGTTTCCTCTGAGTAGCCAGCTGAATTTGCAGAAGTAGCTAAATAAATAGTATGTTAAACTCCTGCTGAGAATCAGCAAACTTCCTGGAGAGACAATGCCAATCACATGAAATCTGGAGAAAAAAAGAAGGAAAGAAATCCATTCATCCACCTGTTCAAGAAAGGGACAAGTCACTGCAATTTTCCCTGTTATTGCCATTCTATCTCTCCATATCCCCAGAGACATGCAATGCAATGTATTTACACACCTTAATGGAATCAGGTTATGACTATGTGTTCTTGTTTCAATAAATTTCCTTATGAGGGAATGATATTATGTACTGTATGCAAGGTTTCTGAGTATATAAAGGGGAAAACATAATGTATTTTCCTTGGAGAATAGGATTTATGTGCTGCAGAAGTCTGATATGAAGTAATGGCTTTGTGAGGGATTACTGTCAGTACTGACTGTTTATGAATCAGAACCTATTCAGCAATCGTAAGCAGCTGGAAGCTGAACATCTGGGGCAGGAGTCAGCAGAAATTTTGCTACCTCCAGATATTGTCTTTGTAGGGGATTGGTTTCTCAAGGTTGAAATACAGACCAGCTGTGAAAAGCCAAATGGAGAAATAAACCTCCCCCAATGGAGCAAGGGCAGCAAAGCTGACACAAACGGAACTGCAGAACCTGCTCCCCAAGAACTATTTCCTTTCCTTAAATAATATGCATAGGTAGACAGAGAGAAAAGGATTTTGCAGATATCCTCTGTGGGATGTGCCAGTGTCCTTTGGACAAGAAGAAATGAAGGAGAAATGGAAAACAATCTCCTCAGGCAATGGTCTATAGAAATGGGTTTTGATCCTTCTGCAGGGCAGGTCCAAAACTGGGATTTCAGGAAAATGCTGCTCATTGATGCCCTTGAGGAGACATCCAGCTTTGCTTGCCATCTTGGGTTGAGCTGGCAAAATGCCAACTGTCCGAGACAGAGTGAAAAGGGAAGAAGAGGGAGAGGGAAAAAAAAACACTCCAAACTAGTTTATGCTGAAACTAACTACATGTATTTATATAGAAAAGAGAAAATTAAGAGAAAACTACAATATAACACACTCTTACACAACATATATATAACAAGAAATAACCTCCCACTCTCCAATTAATACGAAGTATATTACTCTAAATTCATAAGCACTCTAAAAGACACCTAGCAAGAAACAGAAAGAGTAACAACAAAATATTTCTACTTCTTTGAACTCAAACAAACTGCAAGCGGCGGCAACAACAGGAACAAGGCCCACTCCAACAAGGCAGCAGCTGCATCACGTTTGGCCCGCACCTCAGCCATGGCAGAACTGACCAAGCCACTCCCACACACTGGATTTTACTCCTATTGAGATGATGTAAGATGGTATGGAATACAATATTACTGGCTAGAAGAAGTCAGCTGTTAGCTAGCTCAGCCCAGCTCAAGGCAGCTGACAATTTCAGTCCTAGTCTAAATTTTACAGCCTAAATTTAGGCCCACCTGGCGAAACCTATAACACTTGCAAAAAGAAAATGTGACTGATTGGGATTGGTCAGAAGGTATTTTACCAGAAATACATTGTAATTTCTTCCCTAATTGCTAATGTGTGCTAAGGAGTTCAGGGTTCTCTCCAGGCTGTACAGGGATGTGCGTCTTCTCTTTCTCTGAAAATGTGCAACAAAGTAATTCAGGCTTTTCTGTTCCATTTGATGCACTTTCACTTAGACCTCTTAAAAAGAGTATAACAGAGCTCTTAGTCAGTAATTAATTCTTCCTTTTATCATTAACAAATTAATGTGACAAAGGGCTGCAATTTCAATGACTGCTGAACACTGGATAGGGCAGTGGGATGTCTCCAGGATGAGGATTATCTTCTACAATCTGACCTGTTCTCCACTATCATAACCGTGGTATTATCAAGGTTATCTATAAAACCAAGATCTACATTTTGGCTACATGGAACTTTAGTTGACCAGCTTAAAATACTCAGACTGACCTTTTTATGTTCTAAATATCCATGTTGGCCTCCAAATATTTTGGAAAATTTTGGCCCAAACAGCCCTGTGTTTCTAAACAAAGTATAAGGGGAAAATACATTTCTTCTCATAGAATCATAGAACAGAATCAAGGTTGGAAAATACCACCAAGATCATCGAGTCCAGCCCCTGGGAACACCACGGTGCCAACTGAACCATCCCACTAAGTGCCATATCCAGTCATTTCTTGAGCATTTCTAGGGATGGTGACTCCACCACCTCCCTGGACCGGCTATTCCAATGGTTAGTCACATTTTCAGTGAAAAAAGTTCTTCCTTATGTCCAACCTGAAGTTTCCTTGGCACAGCTTGAGGGCATTTCACATTTCCCTGTCCCTGGTTGCCTGGGAAAAGAGGCCAAACCCAGCCTAGCTACAACCTCCTTTCAGACAGTTTCTGGGGAGTTTTGAGTCACAACTAAGGATTTCCTTTAAATCCTACTTAGCTAGTAGAATAGTAAGATAAGAGAGGTGAATTATAAGAGAGAGCTAGGGTGCAGAAAAATTCAGAAATTACCCCATCTTGTCCACTAATGAATTGAAAGCCCCCCTACCAAAGCAGATCTCATCCTGAGGATATCAGGTGGAGGATAAATAGGCATGTAGGCTATGTAGTGGAGGTAAAGCTCTTACCGCTACTGACCACTCCATAGTGTTTCTCCACATCATGCATTTTCTATTTTCAGTTTACTTAGTGGGTAACAGCTCTAGGAAAATTATAGGAACAAAACTTGACACCATATTAATTATAATATTCTCTAGCTTTTGTGCACTCAGCTCTGCAGCCTTATTTCAGGAAATTAATGGAATTGTTCTTCAACGCAATTAGTTCTTTGTAATAAGGTTGTTCAAGAGTTTATAAATTTCAGTGTTAGTAAACAAAACTTAGATTCCCTGGTTTGGGAAAAACAGGCTTTTATATTAACAGCTACACTTTGTTATGTCTTCATGTTCATTAAGTCATTTTTCTTTACAGCCACTGCAACAGCAAATGGTTCTGTCATTAAACTCTTCATAGAAATTTACTGTGATTTTATTGAAATGGAAAAGAGGCAATGCTTTGAGACTTTAAAGAATTTCTTAGTGCACTTCACTAATTTCTGCTTTATTTGAAAACTGCTCTTCAATATTAACACGTCTTCCCCTGCCTAAAATAATTCCTGTTATTGCCACCTCCATATTCCCAGCCATAGAATGGGTCTGCTGGCTTGTCAGATTTAATATCTAAAAAGCAGCAAAGTTATCAAAATCTGTCAAAAATATATGTGCATTAACATCTGATTTAGCCCATGAATCTAAGGAATGGAGTGTGAAGAGTATGGCTGAATAGGCTAATGAAATTTTAATGCAACTTCAGTTCTATTTATTGGATCTGTAATTGTCATGAAGTTTACTTCTTCTGTTGTTTCAAAAACTGTCAGTGTTTAGCAGAATTCTGCCCATCTGCCATACTACCTAGAGCAATTCAGCCACACAGCCCATGACCTCTGCAATTTTGCATTTCTCCAAAGGAAAAAAACTGAGCAAAACTGCCACATAATATCTGATGAGAAGAAAAACACAAACTAGAACTGTAAAGACTGCTAATACTGGAATTTTATGTTCTGGGAAGACTACAGTCAAGGTAAAAAATTAGGTTAATGTGGTCAATCTATTTTTGTTAGCATGACTCATTTCCAGTTGTATTTCTCTTACATAGAAGGTTTCCAGCCATGGCTCATTATTTTATCCCAGACCTGGATGTTTCTGCCTCAATTAACTTGTGTCTAAATCAACGAGATGCTCACATGAAAGGCAATGAAAATTATTAACAGAAGGCACAGAATATCAGGAGCTCATGAGGAAAAGAGTCTAGATTAGGTTCTATATCAGACCACAGGAGGAAAACATTCCACTAGCAAGAATCTGACATAGTTCAGTGCTTTGACCAAGATAGAGGAGATCAACATCAAGGCCCACACTGAATCATTAAGAATTAGTCTATGAATATGTATTTTTCTTTTGTAAATTAGAGCCTTGTTTCATGTTTTAAAGCATCTTTACAATAAAATAACATCAACTCTCTGTTTCATTCTCAGAGATAAAGAGCAGAAAGACTGAAATTTTGCATTGTTTCATGTAAGCACAGAAATAATATTCTTTGTTGAAAAGTTGAAAAATTGGCTGTAGTACTTTCTATAAAAGTGGCAAAAAAGCAAAATATGTATGTTTCTTAGCATCTTGCCTCCTATGTCTGCCTAGAAATATCAATATTTACATATTATAGTTCTTCTGGATCTAACCCTCATTCGGAGAACTTTAATGAATATTTCTAAACTACTCTCAAAATTCTGTGACATAAATTTGCACACACAGAGTTACATCTTCTGTATCTTTGTATTTCAGGGCCTTCTACCATTCTCTGATCTTACTTTAGTTAAAAAGCAAAAAATGAGAATGAAAGATTATTTGGATGCTTTGTTCTTGCAGCTTCTCTGCTGTACTCCACTTTGCTTTTATTTGATTTATTCTGCCCTATAAAAGCAAACCGTTTCAAAGAATAAAAAAAAAAAAAAGAGTTGAAAGAACAGAGATTCTAAAGAAAAAAAATATATTGTCACTGACCAGAATCTATTCCAAGTCAGCAGAAGCTCAGAGAAGGAATGTGATGTCATGAGATGGGAAAGACAAGACAGATTCAGATGTCTCTTCACTGAAAGGGGGTTTTGATCAGAACATTGTAGTTAGTAATCCTACTGTAGTTCAATAAAGTGAAAGAGAATAATGACAATTATAAAGGGTGTTTCTGTGACAAAACTACATCAGACCTCCCTCCTGTAGCTTAACCTGGATGGTTGCTTCAGCTATTTCATGAAAGCATCTTCTCCTGGCACTCCCTGAAATATGCATCTGCTTCTTCCATGGGATGATTTTGACTTTTTGGATAAGGAAAAAAAGGTTGTTGCTGCTCCAACCACACTTCTGTATGATTTTCATCCATGACTGGAGGAATTTGAGGTGCTTTTTCCAATGACAAGGGCACATCCAGATGGGACAGATTACACTTCTAGCAAAATTTATTTTGTGATAATAGGATTGTAGATCCAGCAAATAGCTGAGCCATAGAACTTCTAAAGCTGTTTGACTTCCAGTGAGAGCTCCTCCCTCACCTTTCCATCCCTGGACTCACCTTGAATCCCACTTCTGACACTACTAAGTACAAAGAGCAAAGTACAGATTGGTGTGCTTGGAGTTTCATTTCCTCTTAGGCAGTCTCAGAAATAACACATGAAAACGTGTATAGAGCTTTCAGGAAATCATAATGTATAAAACTTTCACATGAAACACCAGTAGATTTGAGGGAAGCTGAGGTTTGCTCTGCTCTTTCTTTGCCTTCCTCACACAGCTGAGCTGGGAAGCAAATAAGCCAAGATTGGCCAATTCAAGTCTACCCTGTCACAAACCCCATAGATTGATTAGAGCAGCTATAAGGGAGAGAGGCTGAGTGCCTTCTCTTAAAACTCAAAGCCAAAATACTTTAAGCTTTTATAAAATGAGAGCTGTCTCTCAGTCTCAAAAGAACCAGGGTTATACCTCTCCTGTCTGAAATCAGAGGAGTTCAAGGAGATGCAGTATTTTGGCAGGATTTATGTATTCAGCAGAGACATATGTCTGAAAAAGGCTTTTCCAAACCAGCTTTGGACATTCTCCAAAGTGAGCTCCAGCAGAGATCAAGGTCTGACAGAGCCCGGAGCTTGTGGCTCAGAGACAATTGTTAGAAAAGCATGAGGTCCAGGGACAAATAGCTAAGGAGGGTGCTCAGGATCAGTGTCCTTTATTGCTTCCACCAGCCCCATAGCCTCAGTCCTTGGGCAGACAGCCTTCATTCCTGGGCACACCAAAACCAGACAAAAAATTTAGTGGGATTCTTTCTTGGCTAAGGACAAGTGCTGACAGGGGCACTGCAATTTGGAAGACAAGAAAAAGATTTCTTCAACACTGCCTGTCTTTCAGATAGCATTTATTCACAGGATGTCAGAAGCCTGCTTTTGGCTCCTTTGTAAGGATTGTGCAAAGAAAGAAGGGACAAAAGTCCTTTCTGTAAATATTTTTAGATGACCACAGACACCTGAGATCAGCCTTTTGGGTGGGTAGAGACAAGTTTTTCTTTGCCTACAAGGTTTGTGCTAAAGGCCAGTAAGCCAGTATTTCTCTTTTTAAAAATGAATAATAAGGAATCCTTCTAGTAAAAGAGATTTTAATCTGTTTTCCTGACTCTGGTCTCTGTCATATATTCCATACTCTTCTTTTCCCACATCCCAAATAAGATACTAAGACAACTCGCAGTTCTGGGTCCTGGGAAAAAAATTAACAACACATCATTTTAGGAGCACCTAATTGTTCATTATGCATTAAACCCACTTAGATCTAGTAATTTTCTAGGGAACAGGTGAAAGACAATACGTTGCTCTGCTCTATCCTGAGGACAGGCTGAGCCAGTGGAACCACATTCTCACTGCCCTTCTTTAAGCAGGCTAGGAGGTGATTTAATGTACAAGTCTGATCCTGGAGGACTCAGTTTTCTGCCTCAGTTTTCACATGCTTCCCCCATTTCTTTTACTAAGAAGCACTGACAGATAATGAGCTAATCTAAGCTTCTTTGGGGTGTCGCTGCTGCAGGTAGAATGGCCTCAAGTCATGGAATTTACTTAATCAAGACAAACATCTGATCACGAATTCTAGTACTGAGAAAAAGAAGGACCAACCCTTTTAAAAGAAAAGCTGAGATGAACACATATCCTTGCAACTTCTGAATTTCAGATTTCCTTAGTTTAGCTGTAAATTACATTCAGTCCACCCAAATTTCTCTAGAGTGACACAGGAGGCTGGGGATATGTGTGGCCCTCTCTTTGAGCTGCCATTTCCCAGTTACTGGTCTTCTGCCATTCACTGCTTAGTTGTCTTCCTGTTACATGTTCTTTAGTGTCCATGTCCCAGTGCATGACACCCATAACTGCAACCCCTTCATCTTTCCAGCTGATATCCCAGTGGATCCCAGTCTGCTCTCCCCTGGGGATGCCCCTGCCCCAGCAGTTGTTGTGACCAGCATGAAGCAGTTCATGGCTTCCTCCCACACAGAGCACCACTACAGCCCTCAGGACATTAACCTTGTTGATTGTGATGTCACCTGAAGAAACCTGAGGTGCTTGTCCATACTGGCTGGGAGCTGCCCTGAACTAAATAGTTGCATCTCTTATAAACCTCAATTATGGGAATTAATCAGACCTATAGACCTTCTACAAGTTACAAAATGGGCTCATAACAGACTTGACCCCACATTTTCTAAGTCCAGCGCTAGTCCCATAATTTTTCTCACATTATATATCTACTCCCTGCAGAGAAGTCTAAGCAAACATTTTGACTGTTTTATTTTGCCCCTCTTATTTGTTCATAAGATCAGATTTAATTTCTGAGAAGATGGCATTTAAATATCATGTAACTTCCACATGTTTTCTGCTCCCCAGTTGTGATGTAATGGTATTTCTGTTAGGAATAGTAACCTCTGTGCTGGTTTTGGCTGAGTTAATTTTCTTCACAGTAGCTGGTATGGGGCTATGTTTTGGATTTGTGCTCAATCAGTGTTAATAATACAGGAATGTTTTCGTTATTGCTGAACAGAGCTTACACTGAGCCAAGACCTCTCCTCTTACTCATCCTACTCCACCGGGAAGGAGGTTGGGCATGCACAAAGCATCAGGAGGGGACACAGCAGGGACAGCTGAGCCCAACTGACTCAAGGGATACCCCAGATCATATGGCATCATGCTCAGCATACAAAGCCAAGGAAATAAAAAGGAAAGGGGGGCTTTTGAAGTGATGGTGTTTGTCTTCCCAAGCCACCATTACATTTGATGAAGCCCTACGTTCCTGGAGATGGGTGAACACCTGACTGTCCATGGGAAGTGGGGAAGTAATTCCTTGCTTTTATTTGCTTGTGTGCATGACTTTTGCTTTATATATTAAACTGTCTTTCTCCCAATCTCTGAGTTTTCTCACTTTTCTCATTCTCTCCCCCATCCCACCATGCAGGAGTGATCAAGTGGCTGCGTGGGCTTTACTTGCTGAGGTTAAACCACGACACCCCTATAGATATTATTTTATTACAGTTATATGTTTTAATAGGCCAGACAACAGAAGCAAGAAAAGCTATCTTGGTGCTGTAAATTGCACAGATTAGCTGTAATGTTATATTTAGTACTGCATAAAATAGATGTGCTAGCTACTTCACTCAGACAAGGAACATTTTCTCTGTCTGCTTAGTGGACAACAAATCATCAGCCTAGCACTGTGCTTTGAGTTCTTAAAATTTTCATTTAATTAATTTTCTTTTTTAACTTGCCTTCATATTGTGGACTCCTGGTTGCAGACAACACACATACTATTGTGATGAGTTAACCACAGTCGAGGGTCATATTCCCAACCAGCTTCTCACTTATGCCTTCCTTCTCGTCAGGATAGGAGAGAAAACAGGATGAGAAACCTCATGATTTGAGAGAAATAGAGGGACATTCTTTACTTATAGTCATTGCCAAATGGGCTCAGGCATTGGAATACTCTGCCCGGGGAACTGTTTGAGTGACCATTCCTGGAGATATTTAAAAGACATATAGATGTGGACTCTGTGGACATGGTTTAGTGAGGGACTTGGCTGAGTTAGGTGTCTTGGGTTGAGCTGGCAACACGCCAACTGCTCAAGTACAGAGAAAAAGGGTTCCTCCCCCTCAACCAGCCAAGGGAAAAGGGAAGAAGAAGGAGACGGAAAAAATACTCCAAACCAGGTTTCTGCTGAAACTAACTACATGTATTTATACAGAAAAGAGAAAATTAAGAGAAAACTACAATATAACACACACTTACACAAGTTATATATAACTTCCCACTCCCCAGTAAGCACAGATTTTACCATTCTGACTACAAATCATTCTAAAAAAAGTCAATTCCCCAAAGGCAGACTTAAGCAAAGAGAAGAACTAAGAACAAACATTTTACTTCCCTAAGATAACATGATGGTGAGCCGGTGCTGTGGGCTTGGGCCTCTCCATCCCTCCTGGGACAGCACGGTGTGTCCTGCTGGAGCAACAGCTGTGAAGCAACTGCCCAAGCCACTCCCACACACTGGATTTTACTTCTTTTGAGATGATGTAGTATGGTATGGAATACAATATTATTGGCTAGAAGAAGTCAGCTGTTAGCTAGCCCAGCCCAGCTCAAGGCAGCTGACAATTCTAGGCCTAATCTGAATTTTAAAGCCTAAATTTAGGCCCACTTGGCTAAACCCATGACAGTTAGGTTAGCATTGGACTTAATGATCTTAAAGGTCTTTGCCAACTAAATGGTTGTGTGATTCTATCTTGTTGCAAATTAAACTAGATTTGGGTAGTGAGAAACAAAAAAAGCCACTACTTTTTGTCTCCCAAGTGAAACTTCACTCCAGCTCCACTTCAGGGAGCCAAGGGGAAAATGAAGGGGCATGGTCAGTTCAAAACAGGATGTCTTGGCCTCTCACACTTTCATCCTGCCCCAACACTGACTCCCCAGGCTATGTTGGCCTTCAGTGGAGTTTGGGGGGCACCACTGGGACCAGGCATTGCTTGGGGTTGGAGTTTGCTGGGTACAAATGGTGTGTGAGTGGGTGACAATCTGTGTATATATTAAGGCTGTGAAGCTTGTAATGGTTGCATATTCAGACAGCTCTTAAATATGTGCTTCACAGAGGCAATGGGTGGAATGTGACCTCTGTGGGAGATGTACATGAACTGGTTGCAGTCACTTCCAGAAATCCCATTGGTTCCAAAACACACAGCAGGATAAATCCTCTTCATCAAACATCTACTGGAATTCTCTTCATATGAGATAGCACAGTCAGGGCTGACCATTAAATTCTAATTCCTGAGATGCACCTGTGGATTGTCCTGTGGTTTAATTGTTTTGGGAAGGGGTTTAGTATGTGTAGTGTGGTGTGTTTTGTGGGTTTTGCCTGGGTTTTTTTGTGGTTGCTGTTGTGAGGTTTTTTTGCTTCAGGGATTTTGTGTGATTTTTGTTGGGTTTTTTATAGTTCCTTAGTTTGGGGGGGTGGGGGGGGGGAGGCTGTTTGTTTGTTTGTTTGTTTCTGTTTTGGTTTTTGGCTTTCTTACATCACTTCGCACAATTGCTGCCACTGACCAATTTGGGAGCAGCCTGTGCAGTAAAACTGGACAGCTCTCTTGCTCTCCTTGTGCTTCTCCAGCAGTGCCTTAGATTAGATAATTTGGGACTCATTAGCAGAACCCTGCAAATTGCTGGCTGTCACAAAGACTAACCTGTGTGTTCCTGTCTGATTTAAGGTCTTTGCTATTATATAAAAGTGAAAAAATGTGTTATAATTTTGGTTATGAGGTCTGACATGGCCAATGGGGATGTGGTGTCATATTAGCATTTTTTTTATTTTAGTCTGACATGGTTATTTGAGATTAAAAACTGAATTAGTGTTGGGGTTTTGAAACTGTGAAGAATCATTGCTAGCCTGTTAAATTTGACATCCTGATAGCCTTATGCTTCAAACTTTCATATTGACTAGTCTGCATTACATTATTATTTTTCTCTCCAAGTACTTATATACCTTACTAAGTGAATTATCTACCAGGTAGGAAACTAAACTCTGTGAGATATAAGGCTCCAGGTTTTCATTCTGATCAGTGCAAAAGTAATTTATAATTTACACTACATAGAAGGGGGTCAAAGATGCTGGGAGCAATACATTGCAACTTGCTATATGTCATGATAAATCCTTTTCCCCTCCTGTGTAGTATTTAAAACAATTTGGCCCTCAGGGTTCTGTACTTAGGGGCTTTACCTGTGCTGGGTCATGTAGCAATCTGTGCATTTGCAAGATTTTTAGTACAGTATTTTATTTTATCATCTAAAGAAATGTATTTTTTACCAACAAGGTAATGAAATCTGTTTCTTTATATGCAAAGGCAAAATCTTGTTCTGTTTTTTTGTTGTTTTATTTGTTTGTTTGCTTGTTTGTTTGTTTCTTTTTTTAATTCTGTCACCTTCACAGTCTTAAATTCAGCCCCACAGCAAGTCTCCAGCCAGCACAGCTCCCTGTGCCAGGTTTAGGTTGTTGACTGATGCCCTGTGCTACAAACAGGGAGGTGCTTTTGCTGCTGCACAAGTAGGGGGGGAGGAGGTGATAAGAAGCCAAGAGATCTGCTTGGGCAGGTCAGAGGTCCTACCTTGTCATCTCACCTATCGTGTTCCCTACGTACAACTCCACATCCACATGCAGTCCTTAGGATTGCCTGGATGAAGGGGCAAGAGGAAATCCAAGCTGTTCTCATTCACACCAGAGCTCTACCTGCAAAACCTAGAAGTAAGATTATACTTTGATTCCTTCACAGTGATTAAGATTTGTGGATGCCCCACCCCTAGAAGTGTTCAAGGCCAGGTTGGATGGGGCTCTGAGCAACCTGGGATAGTGGAAGGAGTCCCTACCCACAGCATGGGGGTGGAACTGGATGAGCTCTTTCTAACACAAACCATTCTATGATTCTGTGATTCAAGGAGGAAAGTTACTTTTAAGCCTTATTGTGGGTCACTGTCATAGTTTAACCAGAAACCAGGACAGTCAATAATGATTTTTTTGTTTTGTTTTGTTGGGTTTTTTGTTTTGATTTTTGGTTTTTTGGTGTTTTTTTTCCAAAGCTTGCTGAAATCACTCTGTTGCTTCTGCTGGAGTTGAAGAACTGGATAGTTGTGATTCATCTGGTGCTTTTCCAGGACGGTATTTTAATTTCTTTTTAAAGATACAACCTCACTTCTTCAAAACTACTGTGTTTCAGATGCTGTCATATATTTGGATATTCGATCCCATTTCCAAAGCTACTGTGTTGTGGTTTGAGGCATTCTTTGCTCTCAGACATGATATATTGTCAGCACAGTCACCAGAGTGACTGAAAGCCCCAGCACAATGATATAAATGTAATGTTTCTTCAGGCACGCAGCCTAATCAAGTGCTAACTGGGAAATGCATTGACATAAAGTTGAAGAGCAGCAGTTATGAGTTGGATATTTGAGGTTCAAATTCAACTACATGCTCCATGAGCTGAAGTTTCTACTTTAGGCTTTTATACAAGGTAATGCAGTATTGTTGAATTGCCTGTGTTCAAAGTGTGCCTGTGGATGGGCACATAATTTGTCCTCTAAGCTTTTGACTGATAAAGATCTCTCAAGAGGAAAAAATTACTGCTGAAGATTTCAGTGAGGATACCTAAATACTTGTGACTTGAGACTTTAATCCAATATAAATTGAAGTTAATGAAGAAATATTGTCTTCCTGGGTGGATATGGACTTACTGATGTCTACTGTTAACTGTGAAAGTTCAGCCTATTTGCTGTTGATGTTACACATCAGTGTACTCTGGGCCACATTTAGCAGAGATAAGGTGTAGTTCTGTCTGATGGAAAACAGTGGCTCATATGTACCACAGCTGGTTTCTTAAACACTGGTCATTCTATTTCATCTACTTGTTGATTTTTTTCTTTTTTTTTTTTTCTTTTCATTCTGCAGAAGACTGATTTTCTGTACAGACTTCACACTTTTTAAAAAATTAATATTGCTACAATAAAGGCTAGAAATGTTTTAGCCTTTCTAGGAAGGAGCAGCTCAACAATATTTTTTTCTAAATGCGACAGCTTTTACTTTCTTTCTGAGAGTTTATTTATTTAGTTCTATGTCTTCTGGTACCAGACTCCATCCTGTTTGTACTCCATCCCTGTTTGGGGAGATTGGGAGCAGGAGATGGGGAAGGAGCATGAGCCAAGCAGGTACTGGAAATGATCATCAAGACAAAATTTCTTTTTTTCTGACAATATTTCATTTTTTTTCCTATAAGTTACAAAGCAAAAAATGCATATGTACATTCTACCTTTTAAAATACAAGTATGAGAAGGGAATCTTCATAAATAATGGTATTATTAATTAATGCTAAATTGTGGTCTTCATAAGCCTCAGGCCTTGTATCTGTTCCTGGCTGTGACAGGGGGACTGTCTCATTGTCTGACTTCATTAAACCATTGCATTACTACTCTATTTTTCCTTGCCTTGGGGAAAAACACTGTCTTCCACCTTTTAAACAGGTTATCAGGGCAGAAAATGTCTTTTTTCACTATTATATGTGTTCAAATGGTATATCTAACAGAATAGGGCTAGAATTTCAGATGAAATTTTGGATCCCAGCTAATCCTCTTGCTGTTTTTAGAAGGAATGTGTTTCTCATAAAGGGTTTGTATTTTTTAAGAATAATCCAGATTTTTTCTATCTGTTTTTTTTGCAGGTGTGGCTGTAAAATCTTAATCTGCATTAGCATACATTTTACTTTTTGGCTATTTGTTTATAGAAAACATTAATGTACCCTGCAACTTGTAACCAGATTTTACATTATTATTGCTGTGCTTCCCCAAAATTCCATTTCTAGTAAAATATGAATGCTCATCTCAGTAATAATTTTCATTTCTCACAAGAAAAGAGGGCACCCCCATCACTAAAGTGGGCAGGTTTCGGTGAAAAATAGTTCAAAAGTTGGTAACAGTGCAAGAGCTACTTTGCTGCTCCAAAAGGTGCTTGGGTCAGCATGGGCACTCTTGGAAGCCTCCAAGTATATTGAGTTCTATTAAATGTTTCATGATGTTATCTCGGTTACTGCCTTGCTATTTCTTGTCTTCTCACGTAATTTTTGGTGCATAACAGTTTCATTAAATCTACAAGTTTACTCTGCAGGGTAAACTGCAAATTCCTGTGTGGATGTGGCACCTGGGGACATGGTTTAGTGGTGGCCTTGGCAGTGCTGAAGTAGTTGTTGGACTTTATCTTAAAGGTCTTTTCCAACATAAACTTCTCTGTGATTCTAAGACCAGTGCTGAGCTCTGGGAGGGAGGGATGGAAAAGTCAAGACTTCACTTTACCAGTCTGGGCTGTAATTGTTTATTTTCTTAACAATAGCTCTGCCATGGCTGATGGATTAGGACTGACAGGCTCTCAAACAATCTCTCCACCTTTATGCCCTCATCACTGGAGTATCCTAGCCTAGTCCATTAACAATGCCCACGTCCTGGCTCCCTCACTTCCCACTGTATCCAATCTCCCAGGCCGGGGGATTGCTCTGCCCTTTCTAAATGAAAGGATGTGAGGGAACTGCTGAACTTGTTGGAAATCATGGTCAGGCTTTTCATTTGACTCTTAATGGTGTTAGCTCAGAGGGTGCTTTTATTCCTTCTGGCTTAGAAAGTTTTATTTGATCCATTTACAACAGAATTTCTCACTCCCACCTGCATGACCTGCCCTACACCAGGCAGCAAGTTCAAAATTGCAGAAAATCCCAGTTTCCCAGAAAAGTCATCAGAATGGTTCCTTTAAAAGGTTCTGGCAATCAGACCAGGATTCTGGCCAGGTTTCAGTAAGGTGCTGCACAGAGCAGCATCACAAACACCTGGTCATCCATGTTCCTCCACTGACAAGATAATTTGCTCAAATAAACCCAGTGTCTTCAGGACATGAGCTTTTTTTCCCTACAGAGATAAAGTGAAACTGCTGAAAGGTTTTGAATCTGACTACAGTGGTCTTTGCTTTACCTGGAGAGGATTGACATCCAGGTAGAGGAACTGGTTGGTAATCAGGTAGAAGAGCACTGAGCTCAGTGTTACAAGTAAGGCATTTACAACCAAATTAGGCAAAGATGAGCTAAAGGACAGATAGAGGTGATGAAAGTCCACAGAATTGTGCAGTGGGAAGAGGGATGTCTTGACCTGACATAATAGCTTGTGGAGGATTCAGAGCACATATGTCTGCAGTCCATGGAGATGTTATGAATTCAGATTTCTTAAAAATTTTTGGACAGAATGTGAATGAGAATGGCCTAAAAGGTCTGTGCTAACCAGTTTACTTCCACATCATTATGAGAATAAAAAGGAAAGCACAAATTCTCTACAATGAACTGAAGTTATTTGAAGTATTAGAGTTTGAATGTACATTTACATTCCTAAAGTAAACCTTGTTGTTGTTAAATAGTTCTTAATAATCTTTTTTCTTGAGGAATTCTTTCTATCACCACTGAGTGACAGTTAAACCAAAAGTGGATGATGCAGTCAAAGACAAACCATAGTACTGAAGCAGTGTTTTTCCTGCCTCTCCAGAACTTATTTGGGTGCTTGAGGTTCAGCCACAGTTCTTAAACAACTAAAAGAACAGTAAAGATGATAATAACTATAGGTACAAAATTTCTCAAGAATTTGTCTTGTGCACTGCAAAGTGAGCAGAAAATCTGAATATTTCATTAAACTGTATGTCTGATATGTCACTTTAACAACCATAAATACAAAATAAAACCCAAAGAATGCTGAGCTGCAAGGGTTTAGTCTTCTGGTATTCAGTGTAAGCAATTGGCAATACTGCTTGTCATCAATCATCCTTTTGATGGGCTAAGCATGGCTAACAAATGAGTTGCTTGTTGCTTATTTGGCTGATATTTTGCTGCTGTGTCAGACTCTATTTGGATATTTAAATTGCAGGTTTTATCCAGGTTCTATGTCTTTCTCTCTGGATAGTGCTATTAATAGAATGTTCCTTTTGTTTTGTGTAGTTTTTGTAATTATCTTAAGCTCATAGTATTAGTGAACTCACCTTTGGGTTTTATGTTGGCTGGTTGAATCTTTAATATTGAATTTGTGGTTCAGAGAAGCACAGGACAAGTTATCCAGAATGCCAGCATCACAATGTCTTAAAATTCAATATAAAGTGAGGTATAGAGCCTGCTCTCAGAAGTATGAAATCTAAATAGACAAGATGAGGCATGGATGCTCAGAGCAGAAGTGACTATAATGAGAATAGAGCAAAAATAGTGCAATTATTGACCTTTCTGTGTGAGGAGAAAGTGGATAGAAGATGCCTCTTAGAACTGTTTAAAACACAAATAATAATAAAAAAAGGGTAGTACAAATGAGGGAGACTTGCATGTATATGGATGGACAGGGGGATAGTGAGTGATTCTGATGCAGTTTGCTTAGTGGATTATCGGCACCATCATGTGTTGATAATCCACTAAGCATGGATTAAATCATGTTTTAGTTATGAAACAACAAAGGCACTCATGCTTCAGTTATGAAATAGCAAAGGCACTCATGGAATAGGCTTTTGCTGGTGTAGGTATCAGCAAAGGGTTTAGTATTCTCACATTCTCACAATGCTGAGTCTTTGTACCTTCTGGATACTTTCAAGGGTTGTGCTTTAGTTTTTGGGCGGTTTTGAGGCATTTTTTTTCTTCAAGGACCTGCCAAATACTTTATTTGAGTACATACTCTTGTAGCTGCAGAAAAGGCCAAGGAATGTTATAAGAAAGATGGGAATACACTGCACAAGACTTACCTCTTTGAACTTTCATTCATCCAGATCTGTCTCCAGGGCCAAATCATTTCATGCAGATGTAAAGTGCTGTCCCTGACCCTGTACCAGTGATAGGAATGCATTTGCTTAGGGAGGAAATCTGCATTTTGGAGCTTAAAAATGCAAACTATCCATACAAGCCCAGTGTCTTGTATCATGTTTTTCTTTTTCCCCGCACATGCCACTTAAAAAAAGAAAAAAAAAAAAGAAAAAAAAAGTTCTGGGTTGATTTTGGTATTTTAGGCATTCAGATCTTTGGAACACATCCTTGTATTTTGGATATTCAGCATTAGTTTTTTGTCACTGGCATTGGTATATAGATATGGAGTAGTTTAGTGATGAACTTGTAGGACTTTGGGAAAGGGTCTTGAGCTGAGTTAGAAAGGAGGGAAGAGTAGCATTCACAGCTGACTAAAAGGCAGCCCCACATTCAAGGGATGGTTATTTGTGCAGTTTGGAGAATTTCATGCTGTGACAGACTTTGGGGTTTGAAAGCTTGTCTGCATTCCCATTAGAAGTAATCTGCCAGCATGGAGTCTTTATGAAGAGTGTTTTTATCAGAGGGGAAAAAGCAAATTATTTCTGTTTGATTGAAGCATTATGATAGGGGTAGGTGGAGGTAAATTTTAAGTATCTCTCTTTATATTATAATCCTAACAGTATAAACTAAATTCAAAACAAAACTTGAAGTGTTTCTTTCCTGGGAATTTTAAATGGTTTGCTTTAATATAGTGTCACCTGGTTTCATTTTAAAACAAACTTCTGCTGAAATTGGCACTGATTTGAGAAGTCCATGTTTATCAGAGCTTATTTTGTGATAAAAAGGGATTCAGTCACTTTTTTTTCCTCAACCAGCTTTATGTGGAAATTTCTTGATGTTGGATTGGGTGTAGATATTCTTTCTAGAGAGTTTTCAGAATATGTGCAAACTGTGATAAAACCTGGCAGATGTATTTCAGCTGTAATGTGGTAGAAGATGTAAAAGTGAAACAGAACAAGGCAGGACTATCCCAAGAGGATGAATTCAAGAGAATATAAGAGACATGAGCATGGTGAAATGATGGCTTTTATCAGAATAATTACAGCTGCTGACTTGTGAGTCTTGCTTGTAGCTTTTGTCTGCAGAAATAAGCTGGGGTTTGATGGGTTTTTTTTGTTTGTGTTGTTCTGGGGTTTTTTTGGTAGAGGGAAATCAGAATAGAGAGAAAATCCCTCAGACCAGATGAATCTGCAGCCTCCAATCCACTTTTAAAACCAAAACAAAACACAACACCCCAAAAAATAACTTGGAGTGACTTCTCACCTTCCTTTTGTTAAAGATAAAAAGCTACAGCTGTGACAACGTGCAATTTGTAGACATTTAAATTGCAGCTCGAGCTTTATGAAATGGATTTAAGCAGTTTAGACAATAATTATATTAAATATTAAAGATGCCTTTGTGTTTAAATACAACATGCTACTTTGGATATATTGAAAAAGAAAAGTTGACCACTTACTTTCAGCAATAGTTGTTCCTGGTTTATGTAAGCAAAATCCATTAAAGCAATGCTGAATATGGCTATACCTGAATTTTATTTAGTTGTCTCTAAAATGAGATTTACAATGCATATAAATCATTGTTTGGTTGAGTGGGAAATACCTGTGTATCTAAAATGAGCTTCATAACACCACAGCAAATGAGTAGAAATGAGGATGGAGCAATATAATTTCTTGTGAGAGACAAAGGACAGTGTGTTCAATATCATAAACATGAATAAGCACAAAAAAAAAAAAACAAAAACCAAAGAGATTTAGGTGTTTCCAAAGCTAGAAATGTAAATAATCTGTTGCCCATGACACAAAAATATTAATTGTCCTGTCCACCTTTTGAATACCAGTTAAACAGCTGACAGGGAGGTGGCAGAGTAACATGTTAGAACACATTGGTTGGGAACACCCTCCACAGTTTTTAATAAAACTGGATCACAGTGCAGCCAACAATGCAAGGATCATGGTGCCAAAAAAGCAGCAAAGAGTAGGAAAATGATTCTGTGGTATTGGAGTAAACCTGTTCACTTCTGAATGTGAGTGTGCTGCCTGGCATCTGTTCCAGGGTAATCTGTCCAAGAAATGCTAAGTGCTCTGTGGAAGGAAAACCTGAGATTGAAAACCTGCAACAGGTTCTTCCAGGGGAAATACATGAACCAAAGAGACCTTGAGAACTGCTGAGGTAGTTAGAAGCCTCCTGAGGCTGTGTGGGTCCACCCTCCTGCCCAATCTAAGGTCACTTAGAGCAAGCTGCTCAGGGCCATGAGAAGCTGAATTTTGAGTATCTCAAAGGATGAAGATTCCACAAAGTCTCTGGGTGAACATGTTCTAGTCACTCTCACAGTAGAAAGTGTGTGTGGAATTTTTCTCATGTTTGAACTTCCAACCAAGTCTCCCAGTGACACCTACAGAAACTCCACTGACATTAAAACCCAAAGATTTTCCTTGTGCTAATACTCAGAAATGTCTCTTCCTTCCTCTTGTACACCATGGTACGCACAGAGAGGAACCAACTGTACCATGGCTGTATCAGTGAGACTGTCCACTCATCACAGTGACTAAGGCAACTAAGCAATTAGTCAAGATATGACTCAGGCCTCTCTCATTGCTAAATTAATCAATCCTTACATCTGGGCTGAACTTTTCAGCCAAAAATGCTGTGCAGAGAGCTGCAAGCTTAAATTGATGAAGAAATAACACAATTTCCATGTCAGTGCTGACAAGCATTTTCCATTAGGAAATGTGACCTTAAGAAAATCTGAGATAAATGAAGTATTTTATTTAATCTCGTCTTGACTGCAAGGTTTTCAGCTTTATTAATGTAACTTTTTAATGATATAATGCCTTCATGCCTCTCTCTGGGTCTTCAAACTTCTAGTAAATATTAGTACAGTAAAAAAATCGTCTATTTTTGCAAGTACATGACCTTTTCTTTACTTTTATTATAAAATACCTATGCTATTTTCCTTAAAGTCCTGTTATAATACTGATCAATTTGAAGAATCATGTGTGTTATAGTTTAGCCAGGTGGGCCTAAATTCAGGCTTTAAAGATCAGATTAGGCCTAGAATTGTCAGCTGACTTGAGCTGGGCTGAGCTAGCTAACAGCTGACTTCTTCTAGCCAATAATATTGTGTTCCATACCATACTACATCATCTCAAAAGAGGAAAATCCCGTGTGTGGGAGTGGCTTAGTCAGTTCTGCCATGGCCGAACTGCGAGCCGAACGTGCTGCAGCTCCTGCCTTGAAGTGGGCCTGGTTCCTGTTGTTGCTGCTGCTTGCAGTTTGTTTGAGTTCAGGGAAGCAGAAATATTTTGTTGTTACTCTTTCTGTTTCTTGCTAGGTGTCTTTTAGAGTGCTTATGAATTTAGAGTAATATACTTCCTATTAATTGGGGAGTGGGAGGTTATTTCTTGTTATATATAACTTGTGTGTGTGTTATATTGTGGTTTTCTCTTAATTTTCTCTTTTCTGTATAAATACATATAGTTAGTTTCAGCATAAACCTAGTTTAGAGTTTTTCTTCCCTCTCCCTTTTCAACCATTTTTCTCTGTTCTTGAGCAGTTGGCATTTTGCCAGCTCAACCCAAGACAATGTGATATTTTTGACCAACTCGTCCATATCATTGGTCAGTATTGTGGTGGTGCCTGTCAACAGGGGATGGAAAGGTCAGTAATGACATCTGGGGAAAAACAAACAAACAAACAAACAAACAAAAACAAAAAAACCACATTATGTTGCTAACTAATGAATAATAACTTAGGCAGTAAGGATCTAAGGATGCTCTGTGCAACAATGATTTTGCTTATTTACATATTTTGTAGGTATTTGCTAAGATTCTAACCAGAGCTTATGATTAGGAAGTTGAGGCACTCAGCAGTGACTACAGAGAGCAAACCAAGCCATCAAAACCAGAGATTGTTTACTTGTGAAAAAACCAAAAATATGGAAGGAGTGGAGCTAGGCTTTTGGACCATGGCTTGGAAGGTAATTAATTAAAAGCAGAAAAATCCCTTTTGTTTCTAGGTTTGTATTATTCCTCCCCCAAATGTCTGTGGTCATTATGGATAAATATCCAGTGCTTACCCTTGGTACTGAGGTGCTTCATAATAAACCACACTCTGATGCACAAAAAATAGAAATACCAGGCTCTGGTTCTCTACTGATGTTATGCAGTGTTATGTTTCACAGGAAAAGCCCAGAAACACAAATGTAACATGAATTTTGTGCCTGACTAGTTGATTCAAATGACACTTTACACATCCTCATCATCCTGCAATTGCACAATGAGATCTGTATCTAAATCCAGTGTTTTTGTAACATCAGTAGGGAGTTTAATGTCATGGAAAAATTCGAGACAGTTTGGCTACCAGGAATAAACTTTGTGATGTTAGTCCTGGCACTCCTATATTCTTCACTGTGATCCAATGTACTGTCCCACAGCTTTCCTGTATTGAAAAGAGAAATGTCCTGTGGATGCCTATTGCGTCTCAGGGGGCACTTAACAGCAGATCGTTAGCAGAGGATGGTTCTGTGACCTTCGAGTTCTCTGGGTTTACATCTAGACTATCACCAGCTCCTGAAGTGGCTATTAAAAGTGATTTCTTGGTTGTGACTGAAACACAATTTCACAGGTGCTTTCACTGTTCAGGGTGTCTGTATATGTAGGGTACAGTGGGTGAATTTCTGTTTAATAAACACAGTCTTCTTCCTTCATATTTAAATGGAATCCCCCCAAATATGCACTGAAAAAAAGAATGTTTAAATGACCAGGAAATTTCCCTGGAAAAGTGTCTACCTGATAATGTATCCAGAATACAAACATCATGATGGGATTTAACTTAGCAGGCATCTAAGTGCAGCACAGCTGATCCTTCACTCACTGCCCCACTGTGGGCTGGGAGAGAGAATGGGAAGATGGTAAAACTTGTGGGTTGCAATAAAGACAATTTAATAGGAAGAAAGGGAAAAAAATAATAAGAGAATATACAAAACAAGTGATAAGATCACAGAAGTAGTGAAAGGAGAAGTCGTGATGGCTTTAACTGGAAGAAGGTGGGTTTAGGTTAGATATGGGGAAGAAATTCTTCTCTGTGAAGGTGGGCAGGCCCTGGCACAGGTTGGGCAGAGAAGCTGTGGCTGCCCCATCCCTGGAAGTGTCCAAGGCCAGGTTGGGTAGGGCTTGGAGCAACCTGGGATAGTGGAAGCTGTACCTGCCAATTGCAGGGTCTTGGAACAAGATGATCTTTAAGGTCCTTCCACCCAAACCATTCCATGATGCACAGTGCACTTGCTCACACCCACTGCCCAGCCAGTGCCTGAGCAGTGACTGCCACTCCCAGCCAACTTTACACATCTCCTCTACCATCTATCTATACATGCAGTTCAATCATGTTTTAGCTGTTTGTGGATTAGCCAGAAACTGCAATTACCAGAATTCCTGAACAAATGGAATCAGTTTGTTTGCAGTGTTTGCCTACTTTAATTTCCTGATAAATTTTCATGACTCAGGCCTCATCCTTTCCTTGGCTCCTGGCTGACTGACAAAACACAGTATCCCACTATAGGCTTAAAAATCAATATTACAACTCCTATTATTATGTGTAACTTTCACCACCCAAGCTGTTTCTCCCACATTGATTCCTGCAGACATTCTTTAGCAACCTTCTAAATGAGTATCACCCCTGATCTGCACTTTCTGCCAGTACAGGCAGCTTCTGTTTATGGTCTGCTGTTAGAGCCATAGCCACTGCACTTTCTGACAGCCAAAACTTGCCATTTTATAATAAAATCAGCAAGTCTCCTATGAAACACCTGTTCCTGAGACACAGTCCCTGAGATAGCTGAGTATAAGCTGCTTTCACAAGGAGAAACAAGAAAACCTTTGGAAAGAGATTGTAAAATGACCTGTTCACAGAGGGGGTTTCTGCTTAATCCCCATTAAAATTAGCTTAAGCTCCAAAGCATGTCAGTTTAATCTTCTCACAGTCCTGTCATATCTTTTTAATATTTATAACTGGGCATTTAAATGGGTAACAGGAATACTCAATCATTTTTTAATCCAGTTAAACCTAACAATATCTTGTGGTAAAGAGTTACACAGCTGAGCATTCTATTGCAAACTGTTCATTTTAATCAATTCTGAAATTGTCCATATGAGACTTTTTTTGTTTGCAAAGGTTTGGGATTAAAGATGAACTTGGAGCAAAGCCTGACATGAAAAAAAAAAAGTGCAAGTTGAGTTCTGAATCAAGATCTGGAACATTGTGGGTACCTTTTTTTGCAAACAACATTTGGTCTTTTTAAATTATTATTTCAGGTGATGTTTTCAGTCATTCTTAGGTCCCTCATCAACAAGAAGAATTTACCAAGAAGGACAAAAAAGAAAAGAGGGGAATGCTAGAAAGGAAGTTATAAACGAGAAAGAGGGGAGAGGGGTTAAAAGGCATCCACTCATTTCTTGCTAAGAAAAGCAAAGACCAAACAGGAAAATATATATTATTTTGTCCTTTTATATCTGTCTTATTTCTCAGGGTGTCATTATCTTGTAATTCTGTCACCTTTGAGCAACAAAAGGAAAAGGAAGCTACAGTTAACATGCTAAACCCAGCTAAAGAGCATGATAGAAGCCGCATGTTTCAATAGTGTCAAGAGACTTTGGGAAAAACTACTTTGTTTCATCAAGTCTTCTACAGGGCTGAAGAAAGGAGGGAGAGCAGTAGAGGCAGTGCATCCCTTTTCATGGCAGTGTTGAGCATAATTCTGCAGAGGAAGAACACTGTGAACAAAGACCGCTAGGATAGAGATGGCAGTGTGTGTCCTTTTCTTTAGGCCAGGTTCAAGGTTAGACTTACATTAAAGCCAGATTTTTTTTAAGATTTATAGAATATAAAGAACATAATTTGAAGCCACAATGATTGCATTTCTGTGAAAATGAGTTCTGTCTTCAGATAGTATTTTAGAGAGGATATACCTTAGGCTATACCTGGGTGTAATACTTTTCTTGTTGGTACTGAATCATTGCATCCTTGTGTTTGAATGCATATACTTAATTTTCAAACGTAAAGGTCACTCTCCATGTTTCTTAGAGCCCCCTTTTAAGCTGGGGTTTTCTTCTACCTAAATTTACATACTATGCTGATATCTCTCATATCTAAGTGTCTTATACTTTAAGCAACATAATTGGCTTTGTGTACCTACTGTCATCTTTTCTTATAGAGCAGCACTGTGTAAATGGAGCATCATGTTTTGATACAGGTTTAAGTAATAATATAATGATATACACCTGTCTCTGGAACAGAGAGTGGAAGAAATCAGTGATTATTTGATGAGTAGAGACTGGTTGGGGACAACATGGGATCCTGGTTTTGTTGATTTAAATAGACCTGGCAGCAATAGCTAAAAATTGTAAGGTGCTTTGGCCTTGCAAAATAGGTGGAACAGCAACTGCAGCTGATAAATAAAAAAATCTGTCAATCAAAATGGTTAAAGCATGTGAGTGATTTCCCTTAGGTAATGAAAAATAGATGAAGAGAGATTAAAACAGCCATACAAACTACCATCGCTTACACAGAAATTACAAATTATCAGAGAATGTCCCTGTGTGCATTTTGAACAAGTGTCATCAACAACCAAGCATAGAGACTTCCAGGCCCTCACACCTGGTGCACCTTGTATAAACATATCACCATTCCCCAGGCTGGAAAGAGTCATGTGTCCAATTCCCTGCAACCTCACATTTGTTCAGTGTTCAATTGTTTTTACAAATCTTTTGTTGAACCCTCTGGACTAATTTGATTAGTTTCATCTTTCAAAAGGCTACCTTTTTGTTTTGCTTCTGCCTTCCTTTGGCAAACCAGGTATTAATCCCTACCATTTTCATCCTGTCACTGATTAATTCTTCTCTTCAAAGAGCATTCAAACATACTGGAGTATGGTATAGCACTCCCATATCTACTTTTTCCTGGAGTAGTTATCCTATTTTATTTTATTATTTTATTTTATTTTATTTTATTTTATTTTATTTTATTTTATTTTATTTTATGTATTANTTTATCTTATTTTTTATTTTTATTTTATTTTATTTTATTTTATTTTATTTATTTTATTTTAAATAGCCAAAGTACTCCATTTTATGATGAGAGAGTTTTGCATTTTTCTGTGTTACACATATTGAAGGAATATAAAATCAAAAGAAAAATTATGTGGTTTCCTTTCCTCCTGTGTTTTCCCCACAAACAAACAGTGAAACAATGTGTAAATAAACAGTGAAATGATAGTAGTCCTGTACCCATGAGAGAATTCTGGTTAGGAAAGAGTAAAGCAGCACAGAAACAGCTGTTCTTAAGACCCTCCAAGACAAGTTTACTTAACTCTAACATAAGCAGAATACGTGATTGTGGAGGTAAATTGAGACATATCTAGACTGCATTATGAGAGGATGAGGTGGAAGCAATTTTAAATTAGTCCCCCTAAGTTGTGGAAATTACTTACTTGATTATATTCTATTGCTGGTTATGACCCAGTCTGTTTATTAAATACCATGAAGTGCAAAGAGTTCTGCCATTATCCAGGTGCTTTCTGAACTCAAGGTTAGTCCTGAAATTTGCTCATTGATTTTTAGGGTCAAGTCTAAACACACTCTGGGATATTTTCAGAGTATCTTTGAATTTTAATGTTGAGTTAATAGAATCTATTTTAAGGCTTACAGCAGATTTCACATCTGGCTTGTTCCCAGCACCAGGTTCTTTTAGGGATTACCATAAGCAACAACCATTGTGTCTGTCAAGAGCTGAATGAAGAGAACCTGTTTTGCACTGGGTTGTTCATGGAGACTTTGCTGTTGTACTCTGCAAAGGCTTGAGCTCATCTTCCATGGGAGCATTGATAAGGTATCTCTCTTACACTGTCTATTAGAGATAGAATTAATGGTGATATAAGCTTTTTCTTGGAGAAGCCACGTGAAAGGAGACAGTCTTGGAAGGAGACACTCCATGTTGGAGCAGAGATACAGTAGATGGTAACTGCGGATTACGCAGGACCCAGGTTTTAGCAGGAACAACTCTGAGGGACTGTGAGTGACTTACACTAGAGCAGAAGAAAACAATACAGGAGTGAAGAGCAGTGGAGGAAAATATGTGAAGTGGGGAGTGGCAGCAAACAGCCATTGTGCACTGACCCAACCTCCTGAACTGCCCATTCACACAGACAGGACTGAGTGTAACACAGGGCAAAAGAAAAGCCATGGAGACTGAGTGCACAGGTGTTCTAGCTGAGTCTGGGGAGAAGGTCTTTTCCTATATTGTTTGTTAAATTGTGGGTTGTTTGGGTTGTTTTATTCCTAGATACCAGGTTCAGTAATCAAAAGTCTCTACTGACTGAAAACAAATCAAATTAGGTAAAACTCCCTCATCGAGACTGTTTGTCTTGTAACATATGTGTGAGTGTCTGCACCTTCCTTTAGATTTAACCATTAACTCCAGACTTTTTTTGTTATTGCAGGGCAAGCTTGAATCCCAAAATACTGATAACATGTAGGCGTTTTGCTTTCTTCACTGTGGCATGGGGTGTATTTTGGAGACTCAAGGGTTTATATATATATATGTATGTATTTTTCTATTTCTTATTGTGATATGACAAGAAAATTTTCAATGGATCCAGTATTTGAATATTATTTCCAAAAAGTCATACTTAGGATTAGATGGATTGGTCCCTGTTCATCACCTCTCCAGTTGTCCCTTCCCAGTTTGCAGACCCAGAAAATAGCATTTGAAGCTAACTTTGCCTTGCTGTCAGCCAGACAATAATAACCTTCTGAGACAGAATACAAGAAGCTCTTCTTCCCTTCAGAGTAGGAAGGGGAATGTGTGGACTTCTAAGGAGAGACAACTGTTGCACAGGAGCATGAAAGAATTCCACTGTGATACAGGATGGCTCTCTTCTCCTTAAACTATTGATTGCTTTGTTTGTTTGCCTTGAATGCTAAAAGGGAGAACACAGAACTGGTGCAGAGCTGCAGAGGTTTTAGCATGAAACACTGCAAACTAAATAAATAACAACCTTGAGCAGTTGTGAGCTGCTTCTGCAGTAAAACCCCATAACCTCCATCTAGTTGGTGATGTTGACCTTGGGTCTGCAACACCAGCCAATAACTTTCAGTTGCAAGTGAAAAATATAAGACTGGAATGTTTGGGCTTGCACTTTGAGAAATAATTTGTCTTCAGACAAATAACATTTCTAAGCTTTTGAATCTTTGCCATTTCCATTGTACTTTCTTCTGTGTAGCCCTGATTCTGTGTGACCTGAAATATCCGGTCTGCAGTCTTTTGTTGTATATGCCTCAAATCCAGTTGGCATGAAGAGATTTTTAAAAGCTGACTTTAATTTACTGATGCTGCATTGCCCCGATCAATATTATTGCATTTGGAAAGTCTATCCTGCCATTAGATTTACCAACCAGAAAATGAGGACCACTAAAAGGCTTGACTTCAATTCATATTTCTAATAAATCTCCTACAAATTTGGATTATGATGCAGCATTTTTTTTGTTCCTTTGAAATACTAAGGAGATTCTCCAGTATTTCACATGGACCACTGTATCACTGCTGTATGTGATCCTTCAGGGTGGGATTAAGTAATTATGTATGTCTTGCCATGATTTAAAGCTAATGCTTCCCACTTTACTCACAAAAAAAAAGACCCAAAAGATGTATTGGAACTGCCCAATATTGAAGTAAGCAGTTGTCCTATGACATCTATTTATAGAGTTTGCTTTCTTCTCTTTGTATATTTAATATTCTGAAAACCATTAGCTGGTAAATGTGTTAAGAAAATGGCCATATCCTCTATTTGTATGTTCAAATTTGTCACTTCAGTCACAGAGGGTACATTCCCTGCTATTACTCAATATTAATGGTTGAATTAAAACAGGCAGTTGCCAAAATACACCTCTGTGAACTGCCTCTAATTTTATTTTCCATTAATCCAGGATAACCACCTCTACTTTTCTTCTTTACCTGCATTCTCAGGTCATGTTTCCCTTTGATTTCCTTTGACTATAAAATCACTGTAAACTTCATTCAATAAAAGGACTCAGAAGAGAAACTTATGCTAGTCTGACAGGTTGCACTTGTGTTACCATAGTGTAACTCTGAATCCTATTCAGTATAAAGATTTGTATATAATAAACAAGGAGATTGTGCTGCTGAAGAACAAAAGTGATGGACTCATATTTCTCCCTCTAATAAAAACATTTTTGTCTTGATGTTACCTTATTGAATAAATGTTTTAAAGTTAGTGAAAGTTTTTCATTATAATTTTATATATTCACCTTGTAACTAACAGAAATTGTTTTTCATGCTTGTAGGTAAGAATTTTTTTGTGCTTAATATATCTGTATTTGCAATGAATACCTAGAGTCTTCTTTTTTTTTTCCTTTTATTGGCTTCCAAAATTGTTGGGGTGGGTTTTTTGGGTGGAGAAGGGAGATGATAGGTAATGATCACTTCCTAAATATCAAAGCCTGACTTTGAAATGCCAGCTTCTAATGCATATTCCCCATCATCTTAACTAAAAATAATTAGTAAGCCCTGAAAAACCAATCTTGACTGCCTTCAAATCCAGCAACCATCTACCTGGTGATGCCTTTAAATCTATGTCCTGGAGTTTCCCAGTAGATCTGTAAATATTTGTATACTTTCTGCAAACAGAAGTGCACAGCTCCAAGGTTAAAGGAACATAATTTTAATTATGCCTTTTAGAGTAGTTTTTATTTCATTCCTTGGACTCCAGGCATTTATGTGCCATACAGATATATATATTCCCTTTGTTGTGAAAATTCCAATGTAAATTCCATCACTTTCTTTTCTTTGGACCTTTTTGCCTGGAATTTTTAGACATCCTGTATTATATTTATTTACATATCGGTAAAAGTTGAAAATTTTCTCACTGACTTGAATGGGTTAATTCTGCTGCTTTCCATAGAACTCAAACTGATAGATCCTTCTCTTTATTTTTTTAAATTTATTAATTATTCCAGTGACATAACAATAGAATGTTAAACTCATAAAATTATTTGTAATTAATTTTTGGTTCTTTGTTGTTGGGGTTTTTTTTATTTGGTTTTTATTTTATTTTGTTTGTTTGCTTATTTTTCACCTGGAATTGTAATCTATAAAAGTTCAGTAACAATAAACTTCGTAAGTCTCACCACAAATGGTGCTGGAGCCTTGCAATATTTCCTTCTTTGTAGTCAGCATTTTACTACATGCCACAGTGATTCATGAATTGCAGTGACTGATAGAAAGGATAAATTACAGGTTCTTTATCACTGTCTTTGGCAGGCACACACATAGAGAATTTTCATCTCCATCTTGAAAAGATGCTGGGGAAAAATTGCGTTATTCATGTTAAATACTTATTTCTAATTAGGAAGGCAGGAAGAAGGCTGACTTTGACTTCTTAGCTTTTGGTTCTTAGGATGGTTATTATCCAAACTACAAGTTCTGCTACAGTGCCCTCTTGGTTCACTCCAAAATTCTGCATATAAATGTACTGTGGCTTTATAGAAAGGGATCAGAATTTGAGTTGGGGAACACATCTCATAGAGCAGCCCTTCCAGAAGACAATTTATCAGTTTCCCTGATGGTTTTTTAGCCTCCCTCCGTAGCCAGGAGCTCTGGCTGAGATGTGTGTGAACAGTGAGTGTTTAGCTCATTTCAAAATCATGTTAGTTGTGCAGCCAAATCCTGGAAGAAGTTCTGAGACCTCCCAGGGTTAAAAATAAATGTAACCAGGCAAGCCAAATGATTGCTCAGGTCCTCTTGCTCCTGGGATTCCTCTTGAGAACAGCTGCCTTCTGCATTGTCTTGCACCAGCTGATTTGTATGAACTGATGCTTCCATATTCTTACCTGCTGTTTATAATTTGGGACTCTCCACATAATCTTCCTTGGAGTGCTGTAACCCAGAGTGCTGACCTTGGTGTTCATTTGATTGGTACAAGAAGCTTAGGGAGCCTCTCTGCTGGTTACCAATTCTATCTGAACACTAGAAGTGATTAAATACTGAACTGTTCTTTGCCTGTAGATGATCTATGTGCTTTATGCTTGCTACTCTTTTGACTCAGTCCTGATGAATTAGGTTTGGTATTTTTTTTAATAGTTCTTTTCATTTTTTTTTTCCTGAAGATGCTCTGCTTGTGTCTGATGGAAAACAAGGACATAAAATTCATTCAACTTTGTTATAAAATTCAATTATATGAACATCTAGAACTTCTTGAATTCGTACCACTTTTTCCCTTTGAATGTTGTTCTGAGATGTTTAAATGTGTGTATTATTGATCCACTAATAAAGGGGTTTGGGCTTTGTCCAGGAAAAACTATCTCTGTCAGAAGAAGCTGTAGAAATAAGGGAGCAAAGACTGCCTGCTTTTGCCTTTTCAGTCTTAAAACATAATGATAGTCAGGATGACAACCAGTCACTCCTAGATTGGACAGCAAGCACTATTTTTACTTTCTTTTAATTCTCACTCTCTATTAACTTCTGTTTTTCTTTCTTTTATTCAACTTTTCTAATTTAGCAAGATTTCCATCCATAAGTCATTGAAGGAAGGGCACGCTGATTGAAAATTTGATAAATTACTTCTTGTAATATGATTTAACTTTCCAAAGGTTCCTCCTTCCACCAGTGTTGTTCTCCTCACTTGTTCCATATGTTCACTTTCTGTCATCACCAGCTGTAAGAAATGTTTTTGGCTCTTGATTCCAAGATATGTCCACTTACAAGCACTGCCTTCTAGGCTGCACACTTGTTAAAATTGTCTTCATTTTTACCTTTCCTTTGCCAGTCATGCTGTTCATTTACAGGTGTGACTCAGAAGTTGAATGTTCCACTGAAATGAGAATAAATTCATTAGTAATCTCTGACTTGATTTAAAAAGGAAATGTTTCTTTCTGTATTTTTAATTCCTATTTCCTTTTTTTTTTTTTTTTAAATCTCACCTTTCTTCTAGTGTTGGATACTACCAGGGAAAGAGTCTAGGAGAACTCAGCTTACTGTTGTGGAGCTCAGTCTGATTATATGCTACTGTTCATGATACTTAAATGTCAAAGATTCAGAAAGCCAGTGACTATGAAAGAATAGAGGTTTTTTTTCTTTGACAGTAATTAATAGAGTCCAAAGAAATGCTGTTATGGTTCTCAGGGCTGGATGAAGTTACATTCCTTTTCTTGGCCTCTACTTTCTTCATATATCGACTCAATCCATTTGGTAACTGAAACAGGGAAGATAAAATCTAACAGTTAATACTCACACTGAACAGTGAAAATCATTCCGTTTCACCAGAATGATTTATGATCCCTGGTAACTCTAATATATTCTTCTGCTGGTTTCAGCTGGCATGGAGTTTATTTTCTTCCCACTGGCTGGTATAGGGATGTGTTTTGCATTTCTGCTGAATGTAGAGTTGATATTATAATGATATTTTTGTTATTGCTGAGCAGAGCTTACAAAGTGTCAATGTGTCAATGCCTCTTCTGCTTTTTTATTGCCACACTGGTGAGAAGGCTGGGGAGCCCTGGGAGGCTGGGAGGAGACACAGCCAGAACAGGTGCCCCAAACCAACCAAAGAGACATTCCAGACCACCTGACATCATGCACAGTGGGAGGAAGAAGGAGGAAGGGGGGATGTTGGTAGTGATGGCATTTGTCTTCCCAAGTAGCTGTCCTGGGGATGGCTCAACACCTGCCTGACTGTGGGAAGAGGTGAATCAATCCCTTGGTTTGCTTTACTTGTGCACACAGCTTTTGCTTTCCCTATCAAACTGTCTTTATCTCAACCTGTGAGTTTTCTACCTTTTACTCTTCCGATGTTCTCCCCAGTCCCACTGGTGGGAGAATGGGGAAATGACTTTGTGGGCTTTGGTTGCTGTCTGGGTTTAAACCATGATAAAACTCTCTGATGAGCAGATCTCCTGCTGATGTGGGTCACTGTTTTGGAATTGAGTATCATCCTAACCTCTGCACTGAACTTAAAACATGGATTCTATGATGTCCAGATTTAAGGAGAATTTCTTTCTTCCTCCTGCTGGGAGTTAGTCAAGCATCAAAAAGTTAACTACTCTGGAGTCTTTGGAAAAAGTCAAGTAAGAGAAGCAAGATTCCTTCTCCATCAAGGTCATGTTATCTCAGTGACACTTTTCTATATAAAAGTTTGTGTTTTCTCAAAGTACTTGGTTTCTCAATACTCTTCCCTCCACTCTCTCACCTCTAATGCAGGCCTGACTGCCTTCAAACATTGCTATGTAATGGTTTGCCAAATGCTTCAAGCTGAACAGAATGTTGGAATTACCAGACAATTAATATGCATTTTATGAATGAAGGCTATTATCATTATCAATCAGTTTTTTCACCTATGAAACTAATATATAATATGAAACAGCATCCAGCACTGAGCATTAACACTGTTCAGCAGGGCTTGGCTGCTCCTTTTCCACCATCAGCTCATCTCAGAAATAAAACAAGGCCTGATTATTCTAAGAGATTATCATATACTTGCTGACACTACAAGGAGTTATACTTTGTCCAAGTTTCAGAGAGCTTTGTTGAAGACACCTCTATATGTTTCAATAATGTAAGTACATGTTATTGAAACTTATGTCTCGAAATCTTAAACAGGCTTCTGGATTCTTCAGTAAGAAGGAGAATTTCTTTCTGGGAAGGTTGTGAAGAAAGCAGACAATATAAAAAGGCTGCCTGTGAGAATGAACAAAAGAGGTGGGACTAAAAAAATATAAGGAAGAAATGAAACAAAGCTATTTGAAAAGTAGTGATGGAATAAAAAGAGGTGGTGGTAAGGAAAAGAAAAATAAGTTTCAATTTTCAGATGCTCACAGAATAAAAGTCAACTCTCCAGTAGAACTTTTTGATTTCTTAAAAGTTACAGCAGTTACTTGATGTGCCACAAATGGTTTTGTTGCTATTGGATTTTTATTCTTAAAAATAAAAGACATGTTTATTTCCATTTTTTCCCCCCAATATTCTGTAAATCCTTCATCTGAAGTTATTATAAGAAGTTGTGTATTACTTTCTTATCTTTCTAATGCTACTAGCAGGTGTATGCTCTGGTTGTGAGCACAATTCTGAGCAAGAAAACCTGGAGTAGTTGTATAATTTCAGTATTAGCCCTATGGATTTTGTTATACCTACTGTCAAGCTGATTTCTTGCATAACAGGAGACAGAGAAATGAAGAAATGCACCAATACTGTCTCTTCAGAGTGGAAAGGAACCTTTTAATATTCATTAGCTGTTCTATGGTGGCTGCCATACCCTTAATTATGGACATTTTATCTGTATGTGTCTATGTATCTGCATATAGTTGAAAGTCTTGCAGTGAATTGCATTTTTTTCCCCAAAATTGGAGAACTGAGACTTGGAGTAAACTGCAAGATTATTCAGATGAAGGGAAATAGGGATATTAAGTGTTGGAATAAAAAGCTGTTTGAAATGCAGATATCTGCTTAGCCTGAAGACTCTTCCCTGTCTGATTTGAACCAGAGACTATATATTTAATTTTGAAAATTCAATGGGCATCCTTATCACTACGCTGTTGAGTGCTTTGAAATATAGGCTGTAAATGGAACAAGTGTAAATGCTCCTTCAGACAGCTTCAGATAAATAGCTGAATTGGATGCCTTTCTTCTTGTTTTGACAAGAAATTTCCCTCTAAAATCCTCCTCTTCTCTGCTATTAAGATTATTCTGTAGATTCCGTGAAAGATTTGCTGATGTCCCAGTGTTTGCAGCACTCACCTGGGATAAAGAAGACTCGTTCAAACCGAATAAATGGAATAAATGATGACGACGATGGGCATTAACGTCCCTCACATTGTGGCAAATGCTTTAAGTGCCTCTTCTGAAATAGGCATTTATTTCAACCTTAGAAGACCTAAAATTTATCTCTCTGCAGACTATGAAAATACTCACAGCCTAGGAAAGACATTCATCACCTGACTAGACATCTGAACAGTCTGCCTCTGCATTCTGACCTAAAAAATATGATCTGAATAGTTGCTGTGGGCTGGAGTTTCCAAGCACAGCCAGCAAGGCTAATCAAAATGTCTTAACCTTTCTGTTTAGGAATTTACTAGTTTTTCTCTGGTGGGAATCCAGTTAACCCTCTCCTGTTAGAATTTACAGTCCTAACAGTGTTGAGTCAGCTGAGAGTGATTAATGCCACAGGTGCCATCTTATGTATCATAAGAGAACCTAGAAAATAAAAATTCAAAGGAGTGAGCTCTTGTGCTAGAAAGAACAATTATTTACTCTTGAATTCATATCCTTTCATAAGAGAAATTTTCCTGAAGCAGGATGGAAACGGGAAAGGGTTCTCAAGTTGGCAAGAAGCAGACAACCAAATAGCAAGGCAATTTTTTTAGCCACTATTGCAGGGTTTAATTTTCCTTTTCAGTACTAAATGTGTCAAGTGGCAGGCTTTCTCCAGCTTCCATTAGCTGGTTTTAAATGATGTCATTAGCAGAAGGGGAGGTCAGGGAAAAAAAGTAGATGTGAAAGCTGTCTTAGCTCAAAGCTCCAGATAAAAGCATGTTACAGAGGAGAAACTATCTAATTCTCAGATTACTGAGCAAAGAAATGAGCCAGGACAGAAGGAAGCATCCTGACTGTTCTGTTAAGTGAATTTATGGTTTAGAAACCAAATCTTCTTTTTCCATCTCTGTGTATAATGGCTGAGTTTACTCCCATTGTAAAACATCAGAAGGATGATAACCCAGATTTTTTAGGAAGAATCAAACCTGTTAAATACTGGCAAGGATCCTGACATTCTTTTAATTAAAGCAAAGAGGCAAAGACTCGGTTAACTTGGGGAAGGTAAAGTTGTCAGCTTCTAAGGAACATTCACTAAAGCTGTGTGGTATTTTCTGACAATAATTCATGTTAAACATCTTGTGGTACTGGATAGCTGAAACTTTCCAAAAAGGTGTAACAGTTTTGATAGAAGCCTCCCTAAATGACCTCTTCATACTAGAACAACACATTTTGTCATTGTTACACCACTCACCAGCAATTCAGCAGATGCAATTTTGTCGAGTTAAGTGCAAGGATAAATAAATTCAAACTAAATGAATCAGAGGGACTTGGAGTCCAAAACATTCATGTAATTACAGTCATATACAATAATCATTTAGGATATAAAAATGTTTTAAGATCCTGATTAAATCTTCAGACTATTAAGATGATGTATGTTGAAATACATGTTTAAATAAATTTATTTGTTCAAGCACTCAGGTCCTGTGTAATAGCCAAAGCCAAGTTGGTCAAGGCATAATGCAAATTTTCTGTGGCAAAAATAATATTAACTAAGTTGAAAAGTAAGTTTTGTAAACAATTTTTTTTTCATTTTACTCATTGGAAGTGAGTCAGAGACTAAATTACTTCCCCAAAATTATGCAAGAATAGCATTGTTGTTAGTCCAACTGAAATGTGAAGGCTGCAACTCTAAGGGAGGATCACCCTTGGCCCTGTATCTCTCTAAACTAGCAGGCGATAAGAGGCAGTGCCCCCATTCTGTGTTTAAGAGGGAAAGAAAGGCAGCAAATTGAAAAAAAAAAAGAATAGTATTTCATGTTAGTCTTTCCTACAAAGTTTCAACAAACATCTAATATTGCTCTCAAATTCTTATTTCAATACTTATTTCAAAACAAAAATCTTGGGGCAAACTGAATATACTTCCTTTGCATCCTTCCTCAGAAATAGCTGAAATGGAAAACATTCAGAAGGTTTGAGGCTTCTTGGGCTATTTATTAAATGGACCAATTACACTGACACAATAATTTCAGTTCTGCTGAGAATTATTCAGGGAATGGGCAGGGAAAGAAATAGCATTTATCAAGCTGCTGGCATGAATGTCCTAACCAAACAATTTGTAATAATAAACCTTTGTCTGAGAGAGCCTTAGTTTTTGCCCATCCTGTTTAGTCAACTGATGTCCTGTAGCTTCCTCAGTTTTATGTACAATGAGGAAAATCAAATATCCTCTGTTTCAGAAGTAGGGGTGAAAAATGTTCAGCATGACCCTGTTAAATTCTTGGGAGGTGTTTGATTATGAAATTTAAGAATAAAAGTTGAAGCACTAAAAGTCAGGAACAGCTGTATAATAAATATGTATTTAGGAAGACCTGAAATGCCTTGGTCTTCTCCTGACACTTTTAAAGCTACTGGAATTCTTTCCAGTGAGAGACATATAGATGATAGCTTACAGGAAAAAATAATTTAGATTGCAGAACTTTACTTGGAGATGTCAGAATTTCATATTTATAACACAGAATAGGAGCTGAAAGTCTTAATTTATGAATGCACTTTGTAAGCATCTCCATCAAAATGGTTTTCTGGAGTTTGGGGAGGGAAGTAAGAGTTAGTCATATTCTAGTTGAAGTAACTCAGTGAGTTAGTTGAATTCCTTATTGGCAAAGGAGATGCAGGATGGAAACTGCCTTGTTGATGGGTTGGATTAGAATGTGAAAGTAAAGTCTTCTTAGGATAGAGCAAATATAATCTAAAGCCAATGGGGACCTAAATTAAAAGTGCTTTCAAACTTGTCGGGTCATTCAGTTGAAATCCAGCAAAATCAGGTTCTTAATGATAGGATAAGAAGTAAATATTAATGTATATTTTCCAGATCAAAACATTTAAAAACAGAAGATCAGTAAACAACTAAGTCAAAGCTGCTTTTTAAATCAATCTAAGTCCAATTAAGTTTGCCTGGATTAGTCAGGGAAAAGGGAGGGTAAAAAGAAATCCCTATTGATGTATTGCTAAGCAAATGCAAATATGTTACTTTTTAGCTCAGTTATTTTAAATCCAAAAAGGCTTTTTAGATAATAATTTTTATGTTTTGGTGTGTACCAGAGATGCTGGTTTGCATTCTACATTAGATTTGTAGTACTGCTTTTGTATTTTGTGTGTGTCGACGTGCTGCCTGCTTATGTGCCCTGGTTCCTTCTCCTCCTTCTCCATCACTCCTGAGCTTATTGGCTTATCTCTGCCAGTGGCAGAAGAATGGGAGTTAAAAAATACAAATAAAAAAAATTGTAATATCCAGCATTTTAAATATTTTTCCTAAACAGTGGGGATCACTCAAGATCTACTTTGCAGTACCTGAGCCTTTTCCCTGTGTATTAGTACAGAACCTGCATTGGGAAGGGAAGAGCAGCAAGAAGGGATTTGGACAGAGATCTGGTGAGTGTACTAACAGCAAGCAGCTCTTGCACGAGGATAATTCAGTATTGACTCATTCACAGCCCAAGAAAGAAAAGCTTAATCATTGTCACAGCCTTCTTTGGGGACATGAGGTGGCAGTGCTGTGTCTTTCTCAGGTGCATCCCTCAGGGTTCAGTTCAAGGGGTGCTACAATACATGTCTTAAATTATTTTCCTTCTGTTCATCTGAGACTCACCTGCCCCTCTGAGGCAGGCTGTGCTGTAATCAAACATGTATTCCTCCCAGTTTTCATGTGTGTCACTGAAATGTAACTGTATATAAGGTATAAAGTCTAATTCTCAATGAGCAATAAAGGGGAGATGACTTAGACAGTAGGAAAAGGATTTTCTCTTTTTAAACAAAATGTTCAGTTTATCCTTACTATTTTTATGCACTGCTTATGTAAATAAGAAATGTCTATTAAGATTGCAAAGACAAGAAATTAAAGTTGTGATAACATGGGTAGAAAAAAGCCCTGCTGTTTAAGAGTGGCCTGTTTGTTTCTTACTGTGCATGCAAAGCTGTGCCATCTGATGTATATTTTGAAGTCCTATCTATAATAATCTCTTCCACTGCAGTTATCAAAAAAAAAAAGACAAAAAAAATCCCCAAATCAAATCCTCACCTCTTTATCTATTAATCTGCACTGCAAACTGTAGATTTTGGTGGAGAAGCGTTCATAAAAGCAAGGCGTCTTTTTCTGGGATATGAGGGGACATAAAGTGAATGGTATGCTTTAATTACTCTCATCAAAAACACCTTCCTGTAAAAGTTAGAAGGCTGTTGAATAAAAAAACCCTATATTTGCAATGTATTTTAGCAGTGCAGGGTATTTTCTTGTTGCATCAGTCCAGCTTGAGATGTAAAGTTTCTGACAATGCTGGAGGTATGGGAATAAAGCCATATTTTTTGGGTTTGGTGTTCCAGTTTTATCAGGAACAAGAACAGGGAATTTGGAGAAACATGAAGTAATGCAGAAACTGCTTGCTTATTGACACAAAGGTCTATATAGTTCTATAATGAAAATATTATTAAATAATAAATAAAAATAATAGTAAAATTTTCACTCTAGTTCATTTAATGTAGCACTGGGTGTTTTTTATGAAATAAGCATAAAGTCTTTCCATCTTACATTTAAGTAATTATTCAGCATTGAAGATAAAATTTGCTTTATATTGCAACTAATTAATGTGGAGTTTGGGTTTGCTTTCCTGAAGCAACAAGACATACCTGTATGGTTCCTTTGCAGTAATAACTTCAGTTTCAACCAAACACTTTCAACCAACTTTATTAGGGGTGTTCAAGGCAAGATGTTCCTAATGAGCTTTATGTAACTAGGCAACCATGTAGCAGAGAGGGACCTTGTTCATGGCCTTCACTACAAGAAATGTCATAAAATTATCCTAAAACTTTATTAGTAATCAGGAAATATGCTAGTGGGAAAGAAGTTCTCACTTTCACAATCATGAGAAAAGCTTAAATTAGAGTTTACAGGTAGTTAATTATATGAAAATCCATTGATGGAATACACAAATGGGAAAACAACTTTCATAAATGAACCTTGATATCAATATGTTTGAAAGAATGGGAAGAACACTGAAAATAGCATCAACATTGGTGGCTTAAAAAGGAGGTTGTGCCATGGAGCCAAAAAGTGAAATGCAAGATATTAAATGTTATAGTGTAGTTTCTTAACAAAGCTGTGTTTAGAGGAAAAGAGAAGCTTGAGGTTTGTGTCATACTTGGATACCGACCTGAGCATCCTGTTCCAGCCACAATCTGGTTCCAGGTGAAGCAAAGCAATCAAACTATCATATACAGTGCTCTATTCTTGCAGGCAGTTTTTAAGTCAAGTTCTTCCAGAGAACACAGTGGTTTCTGTGTTTGTAGCAATCCTCCCCAAACTTTTTGTTCAAAACCTTTTACAATCCCTGATGGAATCTCTGTGAGCTTCTCCAGCCTTCTTTGGAAGGGATTCTCCAGCTCAGGAGAATACATAAAAGTCAGACTTCTGTTTTGTTCTTTCTTCTTTCCCATTAAGTTAGATCAATCTGTGGTCATTAGTTCTTCCCTGGAGGAGCCAACATCAATCCTTCCTTCTTCATCTTCTCCTTGTCATTCATGATTTTATACCTTTGTATCATTTACTACCTCATATTTTTCCAATATGAGATGATATAATAATGACCACACCTCTGATACATTCTCACTGTGGTTCTTTGTCCCTTTCCAACTGATCTGGTTTTGTTCCTGGGATGGCAGACCCCACCCCCATAGTTTTTGAGACAAAAGTTAAGTCAGGAATTATATCATGGCATAATGTCCTTTGCACACTAAGCTCAAGCCCAAGAAGTCCTTCTGGAGATAATACTTTTGTATCAAAGTTAATTTTCATTTTCCTTTAAGTGTGCTTTTTTAAACACTATTTGAAACTGTGCATGGGAGGAATGGACAGGAGATATTTTTGGCCTCCAAAGGTACATTTACTACCAATGTAGTAATTATGGCTTAAAAAACACCCCAAAAATAAACCAATTGTTCTGATGCTGTCAAAATGTTTAGTTTAAGCTTCTACTATGACCCTAAATGGCTAAGTTATATCTAATTCTGCATTAGAGACCTGGAAATAGATTGAAACAGTAAGATATGGTGGATTTAAACAGTGAGATCTAAAAATTATTTCCTGCAGCCTGAGGTATCAGAATAATTCTTTTAAAAGAACAGCTTTTATTTTGAAACTGAAAGAACCAAAACTTTGGCTTATTGTTATTTGTGAGTTTGGTGGTTTAGGATTTTTGAAGGGTTGGGAGGTTTATTTGCGGGGGTGGGGTTTTTTTTGTTTTTGTTGGGTTTTTTGTTTGTTTCTTGTTTTGCTTTTTGGATTTTCTTATTACTTGATTAGATTTTCTCTCCAGCTAAACCATCTTACTCTGTGGAAGTGGGCACAAAGAAATCTAATAAATACACCAGTTCATAGCATGCATACATGCACAGTCATTTTGAGAAGTGACAGAAGAAAACATAAAAAAGAAGAAAAGACAAAGCACAAAAAAGGGATACAGACACCAAGGGACATCAAGAAAAGTTGTCAAAGCATCTCAGTAATATTCAGAAGGGGGTAAAAAATTGCATATTTCTCCTCATTTTTCTTAATTCTAGGGGCAAAAAATACCCAACGCATCACAGACCCAGCCAGTGAGAAACACACAGGCCCTCAGCACAGAATACATTAACATTTTCTAATTGTAATTTAGAGGCTTGTAAACATCTTCACCCAGTAAACTTCATTCTACATACCTGAGACTTCCCAATGAACTCAAAGCAGTTTGGGGAAAAGATGAGGTACCAAAGAATTGGCAAAGGACGAATTTGCTGTTGATCTTTAAAAAGACCAGGGAGGAAATCTTGAGAGCTGTGAGTTCATTACCTTCAGGCTACTTCTGGAAAAAAAAAAAAAAAGAAGAAAAAAGATAGAAAAATTAATTATTCCTATCACTACCATGAAAACAAGGAGATGAATGATTGTTATGGATTTAGGTCCATTGATCCAGTTCCAATCTACAACACCTTAACAAGTGCTGTAAGACAGTGTGTCAGAAACAGCAGTTCTGGTTGCAGGAGTTTTCACCTTTTAGTAAGTAATGATAACAATTTTAGCAAATCTTTTTACCTGACATTCTCATGAGCAGCCCAGGGATCCATACCCTGAATGTAATTTGAAATATGCCAAGGGGGATACAGAACTGTCTTGAGAAACATATGGAAGAGTAGTTATCAGAGATTTATTATCAAAACAGGAGAATATATTAAGAGAAGTTTCTTGGAGTTCTTGGATTTGATGCAAATCAGTACTGGAGTCAGTTTTTTGGATGATAGATCATAGCTTGGGGTCATTAGATTTTCAGGTCTGAAAGTTCACTGAAAGAAGAACAAAAGTTTAAATTAATTATTCCAATTTTAACATACAATCTGAAAATGTTTTAAGGATGCTCTTAACTACAGAAAAATGCAAGGTTTTATTTTGACACAGAAATAATGAGTGAAAAAATCTGAGAGAGGGAACAACCAGAAACCCTGTAACACTTCCTGTGTGCCAGCATTGTGGTTTGGGGGGTTAGTATTTCAAGAAGGACAGAGAACACTTCAGTCTGGGGAAGAATGAGGGTCTGGAAACTATTAACTATGAGGAGTGACAGAATGACCTGAGGCTGCTGTAATTAAAATGGGATTTGAATGGAATATTAAAAAAAATTGCAAATATAAAATCTTCAATAGTACAGAAAAGGTGATTTGGGGATGATAATTCAATTTTCTCTTTTTCTGTAATGAATAACTAAGCTGCAGAACTTTCCATTGATGGTATGAAATCCAAAAAGATTAAGAGATTTGAAAAACAGTACAAATCTTAGGCGTTGTGTCAGGAATCCCCAGACTGCAGTTGCTGAAAGCTTGGAGAATAATGCAGGGGAGGTATCTCTCTCCATACCAGTTTCTACAGTATTTTTCTAACCCATGTGTCACTGACAGCTACTGTAAAGAAAATATTATTGTAGTTTGCTGTAGGTGGTCTGACACAATCTGTCCTTCTAGGTGTTTCTATGCTCTAAAAAGAGAGTTAGCGCAACGGGGTTCAGTAAGTGGAATATCTCTGCTACGTGGAGATAAAAAAGAAGAAAAGTTTTCCCTACTCATCAGGAGTTGCTTCCAAAGCAGTGGCTCAACTTGAGGACTAGGAAAACAAATATTAGGCAATTGGAGGGCGAAGAGCCACTGAAAAATGAAGGGTTGATATAACGAACTCCTAGAAGGTATGCAGCCTGGCTGCCAACTTTGGGGACTTTTGAGAGCAGGTTAGAAAAATAACTGTCATGAAGAACTGCAGGTATAGCTGATGCTGCTCTGGAGGAGGATAACAGCAAGACTTCTTGAGTCCCTTCAATCCTATCTATCTGTGATGAATCTCTCCCTCAGTGTCAGAGAGAGCAGATCATGGATAATTTAATCAAAACCTCAAGATTTAGAGGATTTTCAGTGAGATGATGACTGAGTGATGACTTGTCAAACCTGCCTCTTGTGGTTCACTTGGCAGGAGTATTGGCAAAGAGCTTAGTTCTCCTTTTGACACCAAAATGGATATCGGCTTTTCCCAAAGTGTAGAGTTGTTTGAGAAGATGCTCCATTCAATAATGAGAAGTGTTTGGGGCTAAGCAATTATACTAAGTCAGATGTGAAGCTGACATACATCTTTCTATTCTCCTTGAACTGTAAAAAGAATTAGGAGTTCTGCATTGTCTCATCTACTGGAGTCACACAGGTGGTAAGACTGTTTATTCACAGACTATTCAGAGTTGGACGGGATCCACAAGGATAATCAAGTTCAACTCTTAAGTCAATGGTCCACACAGGAGATTGAACCAATGACCTTGACATTATTACAACCAAGTTTTAACCAACTGAGCTAATCTCAGCGTGCTCATAAATCCTCATTTTCTTCCAAAATGTGCATCACACATAGATTAAATATTTAAAATGAACTCCAATTAAAATTCTCTGCCTTTTTCTGAGGTTTTGTTTTCTGCCTACACTTTGTTTCAAGCTAGGCAAAGGCAAACAATAAGTAAGGTTGAAGATGGATGTCAATGTTACACACCTGGGTTAACAATTAGACTACAAAAATATACACTTTATTTCATTATAGAATCTCATGGCATAGGAGTGTCAGCAGGAGAATACTTCAGATTAGTTCTGTAGATTCTTAACTGTGCAAATGTGAATTTGCTGTTTGCTTTGAATTTTAATACCCCTGAAAGATTAAATAATATTTTTTCCTTTTGGAAGGCAGAGATTTTATTGTAAAACCTGCAGAGGAAATAAACATAGAAATACTCACCTAGGGCCTGCTTTAATTCACATGAAAGCTACGACAAAAGCTTTTGTTGTCTCTGCTAAGAGTTGGCTTATTGCATACAGTTCAGTAATTTTCTTAGTCAATTAAAGTGGGACTACTGTGATCCCTTGTGAGGCTTGGCATAAAGACACACTTCAGAAGAACGTCTTTCTGTTGGATTTCCACTCTTCTGCTGAGTTTGGCTGTGTGGAACTACAGATACAGCTTCATGTACTGTTTTACATCTGTCCTAAATCATGCTTTGTCATTTCTTTGCGTTTATTTAAAATTTAGTGAATGTGAATCTTGCCAACTACTGATAAGACCAGCATAGACTAGAAGGGCATGAGGGTTGCTCAGTTTGTTGCAAGTCATCTAGAGACATATCTGTGATCTTAAACAAACACAAAAACCAAAACAAAAATACTCCAAACTAACACGCATCAAAATTTCAGAAAATCAAACACCTTTGCACACACATACACAAACAAATAAACCCCCCCGTTGTGTGTATCCCTCTGTACTGTTTGCAAATATTTAGATGCCTCACGCTTGATCCACCTATGTATGTAAAACTTAGGAATAAATGTGCTCACACAACAAATCCAGCATGTCCTCCTCGTTCTACCACTACACCTCAGGAGACTCTTAAGTGAAAAGTAACAATGACTTCAGAAAACTTTGCAGTGGGGAAAATTCTGTATGAAGTAGATAATTAGTCTGATGTTTGAAGGGTGTGCTCTGTTCATTATACAATGATATTTACCCCACGGGTTACTCAATAGCTGCTCACAGTCACAGCTCAGACAATAGTTACACTACATGGTCTCTGTGGGATCACAGCCTTATTTTCTAACAGACTGCACTTCATAACACAATGTAACTGAATGTTTCATTTAGGATTGAAGCTGTCAATCACATCTCTACTACACAGGAATGATTACCAGGTACAGTTCTTACTGATGACCAGAAGAATTAGGACTGACCACTTTATTGTGAACACTGTTAGAAAGTAATGCCTCAAGGAGGTCCACCAGCCTGCAGCAAACTCAGCAGAAGGTACTCTGATGCTCAATTTGAAATGCAGATGCAATCTGTAAAATTATATGCCAGGAAAAACTATTTGAGTACAAAATGTTGTAACACTTGAGGAAGAAAACGTCAGGCCTATCTCTCAGTAGAATATTTCATAAGTTCCTGAATTTCTCATGTCTTCTAAAAGCCAGACTAAAATGCTCCTCTGCTAAAGTGAGCTGTCTGTGCAATATTAAAAATACTTGGAAAAGGTTTTGCAAGAACAGAGTGGCTTTCAAAAAATACCTGCAGTTCTTACATTTCCTCAAGGAACCGAATTCTGCAGGACTTCAAATCTTCATATGTCCTTGTCTGGACCGAGAGGGACCAACAAGTTTAGGCTGCCAATGTGAACCATACTCATAGAAGGTATAGGTGGTTCTGTTACCTAATTTAGCTGAAGTGATACAATGCATTCCAGATTGCATACAGGTTCCTTGTTCCTTTATATGACCCTTGAAAAAGCCAGTTCTTAATCAGCCAAACACAGAGGCAAGATAGTTTTATATTTAAAGAAAACTAATGACAATTTAGTGATATGTTACCAAATCTTTGTATATCTTACTCCATTTGACCAATAAACCTACAATGGAGAAGGCTTAGAGTAAACGGGCAAGGATGATGTGCCATGAAATTCAGGGAATAACGCAGGATGGGACTGACCCCAGCTGTGACAAAACTAAGTGTTTCAACACAGAGGAGTCTGTGGTCTTTGATTTCAATCACCAGCTGTCAACAGCTGAGCAGATCAACTGATGCTACAAATATTTCCCACTGATTTCCTTAAAATATGGATGTCTCCCTAAGTTAGCCAGACCAGCATATGGGGAGTGAATATGGGGCTCAGTCCAACATAAAGTATAAAAACTGAAAAACTAATAAAAAATTTTTGAAGAGAACCCTTGGCTTGGGGTGACTTCAGATGGAATGAGGGATGTCTAGCATTGAGACGCCAAGCATATCTTGGAGGTTGGTAATGGGAACTGTAGGAATTTTATGTGGTATTTGGCCTAGAAGGTAAAGCTGTGTACTGAACTGCCCCTGTAATTAGTGCAATGTACTTTTAAGGGACTCATTACTGACCTCAGAAGAAGCTGTGCTGACCTTCTCAGCAGATGTGTACAATATGCCAATTACTGAAGGGCATTGTAATGTAAATAACATCATTAGCCAATAATGAGTGTCCGAGTGTCCCAGGTGCGGAAGGTTACAGTTCTAAAAGTGTATAAAAGTTTGCACGCGCAATAATAAAGTGTCTGTTGTTGCTAATTCCTGTGGAATCGTCTGCTTCAGAACTAAACTCGTTCTCCCCTTTAGGGAACCATTCTAATATCCTGATAGAACTGAGCAATATGCTCAGCAAAATATAACAATTGCAAATTATATTTGAATTGTGGTTTTGGTATATGTTATCAAAGTGCTAAATCAGATCTCATGTAACATCAACTGTCTATAATAGGAAAGTTTACAGTAAACATTTCATCCTCCATATGTGGAATTTCCAAAAGAACCTGGCCAGAGTACTGAACTCCTAACCTTGCTAACAGTGAGTGTCGTCAGGACAGTCCAGTGTGTTTCCACAGGATGCATGTTCTCATTTAACCACAGATATAGCTTTACGTAAGGATTGCATTGCTGAGTTCCTGTGACTTGTGTTGCAGGGTTATAGATTGAATAAGAGTGTTAAATCTGTTAAAAATCAGCCAGCAGCTGTCTTTGTAAATAGGTCCTCTTAAAAATAAAGCCTGTTCAGGTGTTAAAAGCGGTATAACTCATTAACAAGGAACTCTAATTTGTTACTACTCAGCTGTGATACAGAGTTGGAATCATCCATGTACAGCAATATTTCTCATGTTTGAGATGGTTCAAATGCTGGAGGGTCACGTTGGCATTCACCATATGACTTTCCAGAATCTTTTATTGCAGGAGAAATCCAATTGCAGGTCCCTTCAGCTCACTTTTTTTTTTTTCACCAGACATTCTCCAGTCATTTATTAAACAGTAATTTGAGGGGCAAACACTTTTTCTTTTCTGAGCATTTTCACAAAAGAACAAGCTTTCTGATGGGAATGACTAATGATGGCAATTTGGAGACAGTTATGTAATTGCTTTTTTGAAATATTTTCACATTGGTTTTTGTGAGTGTGGAATTACTATTGGCATATTTTCTGCTTACTAAGTAATTCTTCAAGACGTTGCCTAACCAATTAAACAATCAGTTATGCATCTCCTGAGAGCAATAGTAGGATAACTAATGGAAACCTCCAGGTATCATGCTGAAAGTGGACTGCTAAATATTCCTTACTGCTCCTTTAAAATTGCTCTGGGTGGTGGATGCCTTTTTCCTTGCTAACAGAAGGACAAAATTATTTAATTTATTATTATCCTTTCCTAAGCATAGCCAGTGAACATTCTTATTCAGGAATATAATAGTTTAGAAACATTATTGTGGTATGTATCTGTATGCCTGTCTTCCTGGCTTGTATACAAAATTTTCATATTTTTAAGTTTCAATCTAAAGCAAAAAGGAAATTGGATATAGCATTTTTTTTCCACAATATAAACTAAGGACAGAAAGTTTGCCTGGTTAAATCTGGTTGGAATTTTGACCTTAAATATTCATGAAAATGTGCACCTGCTTGACTAGTTCCAGTCCACACTCCCATAAGGGGATGTTGTATGGATAGACAAAGAAAGTCAGAGAACTCATCATTGTATAGTGCACCTAAAGGGAGCATTTGAAGTGTTTCTAGAACACCACAGAGTCTGGAAAGGATTCATCTGCACAACTGCTTAATCAGTGGTTTGCACTCACCAGCAATAATTATTGTAAGTGCTAAAACACCACTTTGACAGAAGAATTCTTACTGACTGGATAGACTCAGAACCCTAAATTCATGGTGTTAAAAAGGGGTTCTCTTGGTCTGGAGAACCTGTTCCTTATGAATGATCACCTCTTAAACCCTCTCTAGCCCCTCACTTCCTCATTTAAATGAGGAGTTGGACCAGATGCCCTCCAGATATCCCTTTCAACTCCCATTTCTTTAAGCTTTTATGATTTCTAAGTGCATGTGTATGCATAAAACACTCAGAGACTTCACAAGTGTAAATGGATTTCCAGACTGAAAGAGTTTACAGCAGAAAATGACACCTACAGTATGTAATGTGAGACAATGCGGAGGGGCTTTACTGATGAGGAACAAGTTCAGTTGTGGTTTCTGTCAGAAAGGCACTTGAGAAAATAATTACAAATGAGCAGCAGGGAAATGCTTGAAGGAGAGGAGGATATGAATTGATAATATGTAGGCACAAGACAACTTCCTGTTCTAAGGACAGAAATAAACTCACTGTAGCAGCAAGGGAGGCAGACTCACCAGTCCACAGGGGAGATATGCATGGTCTTTATTATCTTCATTCTTGTAGCTCACTCTCCTTCCTCTAGAACTGCTTGAATCTGAGTTCATATACCCCAAAGAAGGGGTGGAGTGTATAGCACTTCAGCCAATGGGTGTAATGTTCATCTCTTGGGCAGGTGAAATTAATTATCTTAAAGTCCATCTCCTGTGCAGGTGCAACTGATTATCTTTTGATACAAAGCCTTCTGCTACATCTCACCACACATTAGAGTAGTTATCTGAAACTGGAAGGACTTGAGAGATTTTTCTAGGCTTCCTCTTTAATCACTGGAAAGGTAATATTTTAGAGAACAAATTGTCTTGTGTTAAAACAGGAGCAAACTGGGATAGCCACTAATGATAAGATTTGTTAGCAATACAGTAATATCTTCATTTACAAACTTTTTTTCCTTAACAGTGATATCTATGCCAAGAGCTGTGTTTAATATTAAATATTTTATAATGTTAACCTGCTTTCAGTTTAAATGCTTTTAAGAATCCACTATTCTAAGTTTCAGAAACAACTTTCTCAGTGACAGATTTGAAGCTGGAAATCCCTGGAAGAATTCTACTGGATAAGCAAGTCTAACAGTTCTTAGTTTTTCTGTTGTTCAGGTAATAATGAGAAGAGATGGCCAGAGGGTGACTAGAGGAGAAGCCTTGTTTGTGTAAGAACCACCTTTGGTGTTGCTTGACTCAGAGAAGAGGCTTTTACCTGGCTCCTTAGCACAGCATCTGGATTGAGAGCATGGGCTTAATGGCTATTTTATTTCCCCCTCTTTCTGTCTTAGAGCAGAAGTTTTGTTGTGGCCTAAAAATATTCTCCAATCCAAAAGTTTGGGTTTTTTACATCTCTCGTTTTATGAATTAGATCTCAATGGAAGCTTCAATCTTTTTTCTCAATGACCTCAACAGTACGAAGAAAGGAACCAAAGCAAAACCTTAACCATCAAACAATGACTCCCATCTAGAAATGCCTCTTATTTGCTTTATGAGCATCTAAATTCTACTGAAGTGTGAGAAGCTGGTCAAACTTACAGATAATGCCATCATGGATGGATGGATCTCTTAGTCAATTAGGGGAGAGTTTTGAGAAAAACAGCCAAAATTTGGATTATTAAATAAGAATTATGAGGGATTGGTGCCAAGATAACTGTATCCATAATATCGTTTAATGCCAGGGTCACTTAGGTAAACATATTAGAATTTTGGATACAGATGTAACAAAACTGGGATCACATGAAGAGAAGTAAATGTGGCAGGGTTGCTAGTTTGGGTGGACAAAGGGGCAGGGAGGGGTGGATAAAAGTATGGGCACAGGAAAATGGACAGTGGGCAGGATAAAGGGAGCTGGTTGCATAATAGTAAGGGCTGGTCACTGCTTTTCTGAGCCTGACCACCACAGTCTGCACTAGCTGCTTATTAAAATAACAACTATTCCTAAGTATTTTTGGTGTGAGAATGTTTTTTATCTTTATGTGTGTGTTTTATGTGCTGCCACCTGCAGGCTGGATTAACCAGGGAAAAGGATACAGGATGTGGATGCCCAGCGAGTGAATGCACCTTGGTGGGAGTGTTGCTGTACAGACTCCACCTGAGACTTCTGGAGTGACCTCAGGTAGATGTGCGGGTTTGTGTTTTGATACCAATTTTCAGGCTGTCTTAGGCAGGGAGGAGACCTCGCTGGAAAGACCTGAGGCCTGAGATGGGAACTGGAAAAGGGGCCTGAGTCCACAGCCCCTTGGCCCGTAGAATTGTGGATAAATTAAAAGTGTGCTGGTGTTGCAGGCACTCACTTAGTAAGAGTACAATAATTCATTTGTTTAATGGATTAGAAAAGCTGAATATGTTAGCTTTGAATATGTAATATAGCTGTATTATTTACATGAAAAAAATTTCTGTACTTTTCAGTGTGAATGATGTGGCACTTGAAGAAAATTGTACTAGTATAACATTTTAGGATTTTAGATAATATTTTTGGGGTTGTTTTATTTGTTAAGTAAAATGTGTAACTTGTTTTCTTTCAAGGTTGAATCATTTTGCTTTTGCTAAAGCACATCTGATGATTATCTTGCAGCTAAAAAGACTAATAATGGAGAAACTATTAAATCCACCAAGTAATGAGTGCTGAGTGTTAAAACAGGTGTATTATGGATACTACCATCTGTTTTGAATGCAACTTTGCTGAGAATTCATATAAATTTCTTCTGGTATTAAAAAGTAAGCTGTCTCTCATCTGTAACAATCTGATATGCTCAGATAACAGATGGCTTGGAAGGCCTTCCAGGTTCTTTTTTCCTCTATAAAGATGTGTTAAAAATGAAGTGTATCATCTATTATTTTTCTGCACCCTTTTTCATCACTTTCTGACTAAACAGAAAAGTGATGTATTACAGGGCAGTTGCCCACACTGACATTTCAGATGTGATTATCAAAATGCAGCACACCGGGGGCTGAGGTTTTTCAAATGAATGTGACAGGAGTCAACATTTCACAAGTGCATGCTCTGTAATCTCAGCACTGCAGCAATTCCTTGAGTTGTCTGCATGCCACAGTGGAGTTCCCACAACTCCGTGGCACAAATTTGAAATGTCCTAATCTATGCAAGTCTATAGGCTGCTCTTGGTGATTTTCTGAAATTATTCTTAGAAAGTCTGCTTTGAAGGCAGTGAACTTGGCAGACTGAAGCTGAAGTTCAACCAACTCCATGTACCCAAGTGCCTCTCAGCAGCTGCTCTCTTCCTTAGGCACAGCATCTTTAAACTATGCAAGCTTTTACCAAAACCTGGCTGAGTTTTTTCCATTTCTGTTTGTCGGGCACAGCAACATGACAACAAGAACTGTGTTGACTCTGAAGAGAAGTGACTGGAGAGACCAGAGAATAACAGGATCACTGAAACCACTCAGGCTCGTACACCACAAAGAAAAATTCACTCACTTTGAATATTGCTTAGGAGAAACTTCTGTTACTGTGACTTCCCTCACTTCTTGAGGGAAGTTAAGACCAAAAACTACAGGGAGAGAAAATTCCTTGCTTCTCAGCTTCTTCCTTTGTCTGGAAGTTTATTGGTATCTTACCTCCAGGTTATACAGACATTCCTAGCACAGATCTCATTCCATCAGTAGTGGAAAGTAAAAGGAATATCTTGTCTGCTTGTACAAGTTAGCTGCTTACAAGGCAAACCATGGGCTGTCTGTGTACATTCTTGCACAGCAAGAGCCTGAATGATGTATTGAATTGTGTCTCTGTGTGATTCTGCCACTGACAGAAACATCACGTCTCTCACTCTTTCAGAGCTACTACTGATGTGTCTCTTTTTTTATGGAGTTTTTGAGCTCTTTTGTTTCTTAAACTCTGTATGTTGCTTGGCACTCCCAAATAACTATTTTATACCTGGTTTGTGTTAGAGGTGTGAGGGGATTTGAGAATGATGGCCAGCGAACCACTGTTTTAGTTGATGTCTCTATAATCCTGTGATACACAGTTCTTTGTGTTAACTGGGGGGTGTTCAAACACAAATCTTTTTGCATAAACCTGCTTGAGGGTTTGGTTTTCTTGCATCTTGCAAGGAAGATGGACTTTCTTCCATTTCACTTTATTCAAGGCAGATTTTGAGGCATATTAAGGGACAGAGTATTTAGTGCTGTTTAGTGAAGGGATTAGAGCACACTGGTGATGAAAGTACCAAAAACTTCCCAAGATCAGGTGTGACTGGAAGTTAAAGTCACTTGTGAGCTACTTAAATCTTTCCTTTATCTCCATTTGCTTCTTACAGGATGAAGGCTTCTGCACTGAATTAACAGTGATATTACTTTAATTGTTTTTGCCAGCAGGATAGGTCATTCTAAGAGTCAGACACAAGTTGGTGCCAAATTCTTATGTCAAGCTGAGTAGCTTTTATCTTTTAAGCTTTGATTAAAATATAAAAGCACATAAGTAATTCCCCAATTTTAAGCCAGAAGTCAGTCAAGACATGTAAAAAGGTTGTCTTGTCTATCATTTCAAATGTTTTCTGTGTTATAACATAGTAAAAAGTTATTTCAGATGTTTTCTGTTGTTTGGGCTATTTGCTTCTAGGAATAAAACAAACTCTCTGATACCTGAAGAAGTCAGGGAAACACATTTTGTTGTTATTAAATGTACTGTAGCAAAGTAATGCTGTAGATTTATATTTAAATGAAAATATCTTCTTTTTATCCACAGTGATATATCAAATCTGTAACTAATGCAGTAAAAGACCACAATATAACTATTCAAAGTCATATGAAAATTTAGTTGTAAGATGCAGAGGAGGAGAAACTGGTGATGGGAGCCATCTAATTATTCAGCTCTATTGTAAGTAACAGACAGGTTTCTATCAGTGCTGCAATCCAACACTAGTTTGATGGGGACACTAAGCCTTCTGATAATTATTTAGATAAACTAATCTGTGACACTGAGGAAATCCTGGCTACAACCAGAAAACAATATTTGAGGAAGATGTTGATCTCCTAAAAGCATAAAATAATGGTAGGACAAGACAAACTGGTTATGTGTCCTCCCTTAACTTAGGAATAACTGGGCACCTAATTCATTTTCTGTATTTTTACAGCCTGAGGAAATACAGTCTTTAACCTTACACTTTATTCTTGATGCACCGTGTACTCTACAGCTACTTCGACAATAAAATTATAGTTTTGCTTAGATGATGAAGTCTTACAGAAATAGCAACTTTTTCATCTCTTCAACATAAAAGTTACTTCTGGAAGTGGAATTATGGAGGGGATATATACTGTTGAAAGATTTTAACGGAATTGAAATTTTCACTGGGAGGGAGAGGAGCATCAAAGGATCTTTCCTGTTCCACCCCCTTTTCTCCCATCATAACTCTTTCAATTAACTCCTAAACTGCTGTGAACTATCTTTTCCAAAACCAGTACTGTAAAAAAGAATGTGAGTGGGATTGGATTTTATCCTGTTTTTTTTTTTTGCTTTTTTGTTTTTTTGTTGGTTGGTTGGTTGGTTGGGGTTTTTTGGCATTGGGGTTTTTTTCGTTGGTTGGTTTTTATTTTTAAAAAAACATTGTGCTAAAGACTTCAAAATTTTGCATTAGAAAAAAATTTTACCAGCCTTAGTTTTTGATATAATAGCATAGTATATTAGGTCTACTAAAATGTACTAAATTTCTACAGTGCACTCATGAAAACCCAAATTTTGCTTTATTTAATTTTTCATGCACACATATCATAATCTATTTGATTTCACAGTTCAGCAAACTGAGAGCATCCACTCTACTTCGCTGTGAGAAACACATTAGCAGCTGGGGAATCCAAAATCCAAACATCAGTGTTGTAAATTATTAAAGGAGGGCTCTTTGTGCATTGTGATGGGTTCAACCCATACATCAACAAGTTCTGTCAAAATGAGTTATTCATGAACAGTAGGCCAATATCTGCCTGTAATCCTGATTTCATCTGGAATCCTATGACAAGCAAAATGATTTCCACTGTTATTATATTGTTAAACTGTAGATTTTAGGCTGCATCATATTTTCTGCATGTGTGCATCTGAACAAAAATCTTTAGTAGAAGAACAAAATCTTTAAATGATGTAACAGTTCTGCTCCAACATGCATAACAGATGATCATAAATTTCATGTTGGTTCATGAGGATTTTTGTACCTCCTGTGTTGAGTCCCATTTTGACTTGGATGCTGGCAATATTCATGCCAACTGGTAATGTAGATTCTGTTCTTAGGTTATCATTCAGGTGGATGTTTTGGCATTTCCAACATCAGAGTGTGCATGTACAATGTGCTGCTTTGCAGAGTCCCACTGTAGGCACCAGTGCCATCCTAGTTACTGGGCACACATAGTTATGATTTTATGTGCTTTGCCTATTTTCCTCTTCTAAGTCATTATTCTTTAGCAATGAAAGGGGCATGAGATGTATTTATTGCTGTATTTTATTTCTTTTCTGCCTTCTTATTCTTCTAATTCACTAGCAATTTTTTGGAAAACCTTTACTTTTGCATGGAGAAAGAAGAAAAAAAAAACAACTGAAAATGCAATGTTACATAGATTTGTGTTTTAGCACTGTTTCAGAGGAAAATCCAATCACCATAATCACAACTAGTATTAATGCTCTTCACAGCACTGTAGCAAAGTAAAGGCACCAAGTGATGAGGATATATATGTAGGTGAAAACATATGAATTGGAGCTTGGACACAGATCAGAATTTCCTTTGCAGATTGACATTATAGCCACCAGAAATCAAATCAATGATGTCAATAAATACAGTTCAGAGAGTACAAACCCTAGTGATAAGGCAACTCATAGCTGTGATAGCCCTGCTGCTCACAAGTTCTGATGATAATGGTGGCTTTGACAGTTCAGTGCAGTTTATTGAATTCCAGGGAATTTTTAGCATGGTCTATAATAAGGGGAATAAGGCCCTACTCTGCATCCACCTGAAAACTGATGCCTCCAGTTATGGCACCGTTTTTTCTTGGTCTTTGACAGAGGGAAAAAGAAAGAAGAGCTGACAGGAAAAGATGCCAAAATGGAGAGCCAGACTGAAGGACCACATGGCAAGGTGAATAAACAAAAGCCTTTAAAAACTTAAAATTAACCAGTGCCCTGATGACATTTTCCTTCATCTTGTGCAAAATCTGTCCTAGGGGAGAACCTCCAGTGAAGAATTCACAGAAATTATACTAAAAGCTTGGGAGGTGAGGTAGAATTTGCACTAGTATAAATAACTGATTTTTACAAAATACCTTTGTTTGTTTTGTATGTCCTTAGTCTTTTCTGATGTGGCATTCCCTCCCTATAACACTTTCCCATCATTCAGTGAAATGACCATTTGTAGTGGGAACTGAAAAATGCACATTAACAAAGTGAAACATGCAAGCAGGTTACTTTATGAAATTAATTATGCAAGGGAATGTGAGGCAGAAAGCCAACCTAGTAAAACAATCAGGTAGATGAGCAATTTACTTCCAGGGAGAAGAAGGTTTAAAGTTTGACTCTAAGAAAGTAAGCAGCTCTTCTCACAGTAGTAGAGAGTAAGGAATGTTACATCTTCTGCTAATAACTCTCTGAATATAAAAGCAGAAGTTAGTGCATGGGAACTAGTGTACTTCACAGAGTGGTTTTATTACATGCTTCTCTATTGCTGTAAATTAATATTAAATATGAATGGGATAGAGAGAAGAGGAACTGAAGTGTAGATGTGATCTGTCATTTTCATCTCTGCAAGAAGGGGAATTTCTTCTGCAATGCTTTTACCCTCATTAGAAAACATAATGTTAAGTGCGTGTATTCATATGTATGTGTATGATTTTCTCTTGAGAAATGTTTATAAATGACTGAACCCATTCACTGTGGGAGGAGAGCCATAAACATTAGTAACAGAGAATACAAACTCCTTCCAATGCAATCGTGTTCTCCTTCCCACGCTGCAGTTCTGCTCCCTGCAGAGGAACTGTCAGTGGTTTGCTGGCAATGCTCCTGTTTCCTCTCAACGTGCAGAAGCACAAATCCGTTGTCAGTACGGCTTCTGGAGAGGATCAGTAGCAAAAATTACCCCCTTTCTTTTGTTTTTGATGGACAACTGAACATAGGCTGAGCTTCCTCTGTACTTGCGGAGTTCAGCATTTTCCTATGAATTGTATCCTCCCCTGGCAAAGGCTGTGAAAAATCCTTTAAATGGGGGATTACAGGGTTTTCCTGCCCTTGATGTAGAAAGAGCTGGCAGGATTCAGACCCAAAGGGCATGCAAAGTATGAGTGTCATGTATTAAGATGAAAGAAGGAGAAAAACTCTGGATGATATTATGAGAGAAACTGGTCTCTTCACCATAATGCAGGCTTAGATCAGGTGAGGTTTGATGTTAGGAAGCAGTTGTCTCAGGTTAAGTGTTGCCCTGTTTGAAAGGATTGACACAGTCCTACTGCTCACAATCCTAAGCTGAGCTACTGCTCAGAATCTTGTTTTTGAGTTAATAACATGTAGGCAACAAGCAGCACAAAAGTCCCAGAAATCCAAGCCCTAAGGTACATAAAATACTTTTCTTCGACTTTTCCAGCTGTGTAAGTGTTTGGGGTGGCTGAACTGGTCCAGATAACCAGTGTGAAGTTCAGCTTAATGTTAAATTATCTTTTATGACCATTAGCAGTGTGATCACAACAACCCAACCCACAACTCTGGACAGTGCAGTGACAGTCTCTTGTATGGTGTTCCACCAGACTGATAAGTGCTGGAGCAAATGCCAAATCCTATTAGGTCAAATTGTTGTGAAGAGTCTGCTGGACTGTGTCACGTTCTGTTTGACAAAATGACATCCAGCAGAACTGTCACCTCAGTTGGTTTGAAAGCCTAAGTACTCAGCAGTATAAACAGCAACATCAAAGACTGTTAACTCTCAGTAAAGTTGTTGGTAACCTGGATGAACTCAGGAAAAAGTTCCACTTTTAGTTTTGTTCTGAAGGAACCTAGATTCTCTTTATATAGCTGTGTCTTATGTCATGTTCATTAATCCTACTCTAACTGTAAGGCTGGCTTTCCTGAGATTCCAATATCATATCCTCTTCTTAACTTAAAGAGTGCCAAACATCTGAATACATAGTCTGTGTCTTATTCCTCGCCATTTTTTAGCAAAATAATCTTTTTTAAAAAAAAGAAAGTTTAATGAAACTTCCAAATTTCTCTTCAATTATATTTACTAGCATCACTTTGTCTCACATCTGGCTTACAAACTTAAAATAATAGCTTCAAAGTGATGTTTTATTGTCCAGACCCATCCAATACATGACATTGGGAACAAGGAAAACTGAACAGATTTGGTAACCAGAGGTTGCTCTTGAGTCTTTGAAACATGCTATCTTTCATTTGGAATGATTTGAAGTAAAGAGTGTGTCCTGGGAAGAGGCAGGAGCTATCAACTTAGAGTGGGTTTTTGGGAGGTGTTGTAAGCAGCACTAGGAAGGTTCAGCTGCAGAAGGGACCCTTCTCAAAGGGGGGATCTGAAGACTTCATCAGATAATCACGTGACTTTGCAAATGTCTTTCAACCATGACATAATAGAATATGAAGTTCATGCAGAAAGGAAGTAGAAAACTGATGATATAATAATTGGAGTGTTCCGAAGTTGCATGAAAGGACAGACAAATAAATGTCAGCTCCTGAGAGTAGTCTCCAGCCTCAAACTAGAAAAAGGCTAATAGCTCCATTTTCAAAGGACTTAAAAAAAAATGGGTAAGGATGAAAGAGTCAGGATTAACCCTTAGTTAAATTTGTTCTCTCTCCCTGCGAATACATTAGTGAAAATTTGTAGCAGATAGTGCCTTTTCTATCTTTTTAATTGTAATTCTAGGGCTGTATCGATTAGCTTCTCACAGTTTAATAGCTGACCTGACACCAAGCCAACAGTTGCCACAGAATATTTTGTCACTGTGTATTTTCTGTTCTCCTGTTGTGAACATTTAATAAATGGGAATCAAAGCCCACATAGAAACCCAAAATTTGAAGAGAAAAATAAGAAAAGAGTGTTTGAAGACTCGTCCTCCTGCATCACATCAGTTTCCAGCAGCCTTAACAGTGTAATCTCTTGTCTCTCACAGTGGTCAACATTTCTGCTCAGGGAGGGAACATGAGAAAAAAAGCAAGTATGGAATAACCAACCGCAAATGCCTTTCAGCAGGGAGGAAGGTGGGGATTTCAAAGCTGGAGATTGTCTGGATTGGTTTTTGTCTACTATTCAATCATAGAATCATAGAATATCTTGAGATGGAAGGATTATCCAGTCAAACTCCTGGCCCTGCACAGGACCATCCCCAACAATCCCCAACAATCGCACCATGTGCCTGAGAGTATTGTCCAAATGCTTCTTGAACTCTGCCAGGCTTGGTGCTGTGACCACTGCCCTGGGGAGCCTGTTCCAATGTCCAATCACTGTCTGGTTGATGAAGACTCTTTCCCTAATACTCAATATAAACTTCCCCTTTGGGCCATTCCCTGGGTCCTGTACCTGGTCCCCACAGACCAGAGGTCAGTGCTTGCCCCTCACAAGGAAGTTCTAGGCTTTAATAAGGGCTTCCCTCAGTCTCCTCTTCTCTAGGCTGAACACACCAAGTGCTTGTACAGTTTCCCCTCTATACCCCTATTGATATATATGTAGATGTAGATATGTATTCTTACAGATATATATCCTTATATAGAGAGAAACGCAATGCATTTTTTTTTACCAAGAATTGCACCTTTAACTTGGTGGGTTGGCATCTGCCAGGGAGTTTGGCTTTGGTCTTCACTGGCACTGCCTGCAGTGCCTGGAAATCTAAGGATCATATTGATTTTGTCTAGGCTTTTGTTTGTGAAGTGATTGTTCTTTATTTCTTCTCCCTCCAGTAAGAAATTTCAGTAACAATCTTGAATGCAAACCCCCTGTTTTTGCCTTCTTCCTCTGCCCATCACTTACCAGTACAAAGTAAGACTTGACTATCCATGGTTAACAAATAAAATCAAGAAAGCGACTGCCACTTAATGATTTTTATGAATGATTGTCTTTTGTGCTTTAGTGCAATTAATTATATATGTCAGTTTAAACAAGTGCATTTCCATATCTACACACTGAGAAGCAGTGGTGGTTAAAAGGGCAGGGATACCTCAGCCTTTTCCTGTGATTTAGAGATGGAATGTGCAGATTTGAAAGCATTGATTGTACTCACCTCTGCATTCCTGAAACAGCTGTCCACTTAAAAAGATCCCTATACAACATCTAGAGGCACTGAATAGGAAAACCTCAATACTGAAAATGTTGGCACCTCACTTCCTTGTGGAGAAATCCTATAAAATATGACTAAGTGGTATGGGAATAGTGGATGATTTAGATTCCTTCAAGTTTGTGGCATAATCACACAGGAAGACACGGCATTGCCTGTGGTTAGGGCATTTAATATCAAATACTCATAAACCTTGTAAAACTGAAATTGCATCCCTAATTACCAAATACATCTCAACAGTTTCTGTCACTCACAGGACAAATGTGAAAAGTTGGCAGAATTAGAGCACTTTACTATCCTGTTTACTGAAGGGCAATCTTTATGGATTTACCTCTGGAGAGTAAAAGGCTTCTGATTTTTCCACTGCTACATCAACTTCTGCCTTCTACTGCATGCAAATACTTTTTCTGATGCTCTATTATGAAGTGAACTGCTTTACAAGTTGCCATCACTTTCATATGGGTAACAGTGTTGAATGATTAAATCCTATTGTCTGCACTTTCTATAAAAGTCATTAAAGTGGAAAAGAGCTTCCTCTAAATTGAAATTCTGTCTTCAAGGTCATTATCATTTTACCTCTTCTGCCCTGGATGACACATACTGGTATACACTCTAATAGTGTAAAAATATACCCAATTTTCAATTATAAAAACAAAGCAATACAATCTTTGTCAAGTCAGAAAACGGGAAAATATCCATCAGTACATTACTTTCACAGCCTTTAGCTTTCATGTTGATAACCCATAAAGCTGTTCTCAAATTCTCTATCCCCCCTTTTTTCCCTACATTATTGCTTGTTCATCACTCAGCTCTTATAGCTGTGATGGTGAAGATCAGTCTAATTCTATATCCTTCAGCAGAATAACCCCAAAGCCATAATTTGAAATGCAGAGATGTATATGTACTTGAATTTTTCACCTGTTCCTTAGATTTATTATTAATTCTGAATGCTGATTATAGTGATATCAATGAGATTTTCATAGTTTTGGTGGGTAATATCTGATTCAGCACTTACATGGAAATTATCCTGTGTATTAGCTGGCGTGCATCAGTAGCTGGGACTTTTTTGTATGAAATATGTGTTTGATAAAGTAAAGAAAAATAAAACATGCCAATGCCCTCATACACCAAGTCTGTTTCTGCAGAAAATTACTGGAGTATGTTCAATGGAATTGGTTTATCTGAGGGTGAGAAATCTCCTTTGTCAGTCTAGCAAAGTAATCAATCAAGAACTGAGGTATCCTGTGCAGATTCTCTATACCTCTGCACTGGCTGAATATAATTAGATAAAATATATGCCCAGTTTGCTTGTACCTAAAGGAACAGCCTGAGGGAACTCACTCTCTCAAAACCTTTTTTTATCTTATCCTACCTCATAAAATCAAAGAAATGTCATGAGGAGAAGCTGAACTATCCAACTGGTAGGGCATTAGATAAGAACCCTGGAAAGCTGGGGCTGAATTATTCTTATGCAAGGGGGAATCTAAACAACAGATGTCTCTGAAGTGACTGCCCTGATTGCTTCAAGGGGACAGAACATATGACCTAAGACATCTACTTCAGATGTGAGTTGCTTCTCTCTGTATATTGGTTATAAAGGTTGTAGTAGCCTTTAATTTCAACCGTACATTTAGGTAGTCAAGTAAAATCAGAGAAGTCCTGCCTATCTGCTCTAACCAGCATTTTGGAATTCTTCTTGTTTCTTCTGTGTTTTCCTTGTCTTTATTTAGATCTGAAGCTCATCCAGGGCAGAGGAGACTGACTATCTTTAAAAGGCTTGTTGCAATCCCGTTTTCGTGCCTAGAGGCTACTGTAATACAAAATGCAACAAAAATCCATCTTTAAATTTATCTCAAGACTTAGTTGGTGTATATGCCAAATTGACACACCTATATATTGACACACATATATATGAAATAAAATTCTATATGCTCGCCAAGGTCAATGATTTCTGCAAAGGAAAAGTCTGACCCGTAGTAACTCAACATACATGCAAAAAAAAGCATAACCCTTGGAATGAATTACAACTGCTGTAAAAGATAAGTAATTGGTGAATAGCAAACAGTGACAGTGCATGGTAGCTGTAACATAGGATATCTGAGCATTCAGGAAAATAAAAATAAGGATTATTGCTGCTGTAGCTCTCCTTATTCTTCAAATCACTGGCTAAAGGTGTTCAAGTTATTCCTGGAAGTGAAAAATCACCTGCACGGTTAAATGCTTAAAGAGTGATCCACAAAATGATAAAGATCTTACTGAGGATGTTTAGTAGTGGTACTTTCAAAGTTGCACAACGTTTGACCTATCTTTCCTTCCTCAAAGACCTTGGGTATTTTGCTTTGATTTCAGCAGCAAAACTCTTGTACTTTTTGTCAAAAAGGAGGAGAATCAGAGTAGTGCTGATAATTCAGAAATACTCCAGTTCTGAATTCATATGCATTTCTGCACAACTGAATTTCTAATCAGTGTATAGAAGTCATGGTCCAGAGTGATTGTTTCAGGCTATGTCCATGTCCTCTTCACCTTTCTGGGTACCTTTGGGCATGGTCAGGTTATGAACTTTTTAGCTGGAGATTTTTACCTTAAATCCAGTCCTTTCTGCTTTGCATATCAGGGCTACAGTAAGGAAATATATGGCTTGCCATAGTAAAAACATCTATAATTTCTTCTTCCATCAACATAGTTGTCTCTCACTATCATTTGTTGTGAGATTAATCATCTAGAATGGACTTAGTGTTAGAAGGAATGCTTGAATTTAAATCACTCCACTCTCATCTCTGTGTAAAGTACGAGAGTAGGAAGGATACTTTCACCTCTGGCTGTGTTGCCTCCCCTAATCTGACCAAAAACCCAACAATGTCAATGTATCCCACAGAGATACTCTTTTGCTTGCAAGAATAAGTTTTGGGAGATTGAGTGCAGATTTCATGAGACAGTAGCTACAGTGGTAGTTAAAGGGATTTTTTATTTATTTTTTCTTGAATTTCAATCTCAGGCACCATGAGAATGTGAGAAAATTGGGCCTTGACTCTATACTAGAACTTTCCAAACTTAGCACAGAAGTGACTGTTTCCAATGGGTTGTGTTTGGGGGGAGGGATATTTTTTGTTTGGTTTGGGGTTTTTTTGTTTTTTCTTTGTTTGTTTGTTTGATTTGTTCATCTCTTTTATGACTGGGATTCAAAACTTGTTTTCTGGAATGTGGAGGTGGTCGGGTTGCGGGGAATGTTTTATCCGGATTTCTTCTGTAAGGCATGTTACTTTTAATATTCTATGTTAAAAAAATGGTACACAGCAATTTGCTGCAATGACTTTCAAACGTTCAGAATATAGCAAGGCCTTATAACAGTTTTAACCAGCTGGTTATTTAGAATGCCATTTTACATTCAGCTACCACAGTTAAAACAGAGATGAGCAGGGTTATTTCTGGAGCGGCTGCAGAGCAGCTGAGATCACACCTGGCCCAATCTGCAAAGGAGTCTAAATATTCCCCAGACATCAACCAGCTGTGGCTTTTTTTTCTGACATTATGGCTTTTTGCAGAGATGCTGCTCATAGCAGGACCTGTTTCTGCTTAAATCAAGACCTGACTTACCTGTTCTCAGTGTCGAATCAGAACCATTGTGATCTTCACAAAACACTTAAGTTCTTTGAAGTCTGTGTACATGGAAGGATTTTTTTTCTTTTTCTTTACCATCGAGTGTATTGGTACTTGTTTATTGTTAGATTTATCTTCGATTTTTACAGCCTCTCTTCCCAATTGCATACTATTATCACCTCTTTGTGTTAATGCCCTCCTCAGCTGCCTGTATTATCACCTCTCTATTTATCTTCTTATCGTGTGTGATCTACAATACTCATTAGCTTCCTATTCTCAGATCACTTTTTGCCTTCTCAGCATGCAAGATGACCCTTTTATCACTCTGCTATACTTCACAATCAGCCCAGATAATGCTTCATACTTCACTATTACTTAGCTTTTATTTTTGTGCTGCGTGTTACCTCTTGCCATTCATTTCTCTCCAACAAGGGTTGTTTTAATGCTTATTCAATTACAACAGGTTTTTGCTAGTGCTCTATCAGTTGTCTTCATTGCCTGAGTAGTACATTATTGATTTCCATGGTTCAATATATCAGAGTATATAAGTCCTAGCAAATTTCCTTCTCCATCAACTTTATTTAATCCACCCTCTGCCCAGTCTCCTCTTCTGATCAAACTTCATATTCATGAGGCCAACAGTACATTAACTGCTTAACTCATTGATTCTTACACCTCACAAAGTGCTTCATCCATAATCTTACACATTCTGCCTGGATTCAGCCAACTTGTAATTCTTGCTCTGGATATGGCTACTTAGAGCACTTCTTTAATGTATATTTTAGACAATTTATATGCCTGACTTGATACTTTCGCAGCGACTGCATAAAATGTTTTCAGCTCATTGGCTCCAAGGTACTTAAACTTGTATTTCCCAAAGCTCCTTCCAGGTTTTATGATTGCTCATGTTAAATAATGAACTTTAAAAAAAGAGGGCAGTTGTTGTTTTATCCTAAAGATCTTTTCATTAGCAACATGGCTTCGGGGAAGTGGGAGACTTGGAAACTTTTATATATGAATCCTCTTCAAAAAGAAGCCTTGCTGGGTTCTGTGTCCTCAGTTTCATGGGGGGTTTGGTAAGGTAACTGCTCAGATATCTGTAAATTTAATCTTCATATGAAGTTCCAAATGCCATGTGCAAAAATAATCTGGATATTGCATAAAAAACTATATCACATGATGACAGAATAAATGGAAAAGAAGATAATTTAAAGACATTTTTTGATAAGCAGAGCAATTGTTGAGCCATGAAGTTTACATATTTCATGTGTTGTAGGACTATAAAGAACAATCCCAGGAATGGATAGTCTGGCTTTAGTTTTTGCGTTATTTTGAAAGATTCCTGAAGTGGAACTTTTCCCAGTTCTAGATTATGCAGGAATGTAATAATTAGCAGAGACTCCTGTTGGGACCATATAATTGAATAGCTACCCTAAAATGTATTATCAGTCTTTTAGTTTTAAGAGTTCTTTCATGTTTGATCATTCTCCTGGATTTGGAGAACTACACTGATTACAGAAAAGACATAGCTGAGCCAATTCAGAATTTTGCTGAAGAAATAAGTTCTGCTGCCAAAGAGAATCCAGCAGTGGGAAAGTTATTGACTAAGTGGCTCAACACTGAAGATAATTCATTTCAATTTCAAACTTGTGACTCCATGAACATACAAAAACAGTTCAGTCACAAATTGATTTCAATATTTCTCATTCCTCTTTCAAAGCACAATCAAAGAAGATGGAAAGTATTTGCTACAAAGGCTAAATCTTGTGCAGTTAAGGCTGGACTATCTGATTATAGATATTTTTATAGTGTCCTATATTCCCTACTGGACTTTATCCAGAAAAACTAACAAGGGTCAAGAGGGTGGTATATAAGTTTAGTAGCCATTTTTTCATCCTCTTTTCCTGTGACACAAGTGACACATGAGATTTTGTGGTCATCTTCATCATGAAGCACCTGGAATATATTGCAGTTGTCTAATAGAGGGGAGTATTTAATTTTCTTGCTGTGATGATTAGAGGGAGAGGTTTTAAAAATCTCAGTTCATCAAAGGGCATAAAAAATTGAGCCCCTTGCTTTGGTGTCAATAATGAAGCATAGACAAGATAACTGCAGACAGCAGCTGCAATTTACAGGTGTACTGTCACTGGGGAAGGAGGAATTGGACTCTTTCATAGTTCTATAAATATTGCATTGACATTGTGCTTAGAAACACTCTGTTGGCACACTCACAGGATGCACTGACAGGCTGCCCTCAGACACAAGACGTAGAGACCAGCCTAACCTTGAAGCTATTCTAGTTCCAAGTTAAACTCTTGCTCCAGAAACTCCTATTTCAGGGTAACAAGGAGGTAAATTCATATTTTTATCATCCAAAGAGTTAACCCCCTACATCTGAAGGAAACAGCTAAATCATCTTAGTCATTACTCTTATTACTGCCATTACAGCTGAGATCATCTCCCAGCCACCTATAGGTGACCTCATGAGCATTGCTGTCCAAAGGAAGGGGATAAGAGCAAATCTCATGTTTGCAGGTCATGGCTGCTTTCCCCATCAGAGGTGTCATGAAAGGGCTGTGGTGCTTCACCAGGACCTTAGTAGTTTCTCCCAAGAAGGGCAAACATATGCAAAGAGGATGCATTCACATATGCATCACTCTGTATTGCAGTGAAACTTAAGGTATTTCCTTCCCTTCCCCATCTGATGATGAGGAGCAGCAGTAGAGTCTGTTTGGTCAGGAAATTGATTGCACAATTGGGATCTAACATAGATATGTTATCAGCTTCTTATGGCTTTCCCTATGCAGAGAAAATGTAAGAGAGGACATCTGCTGTTGTAAATCTGTGATTTTTCCATCAGCCACAGTCTTTCTGCAATTAAAGATGAAAGCTGCAGAAGGGAGGTGCTTTGCATAAATTAGGTTTTCTTTCCCCCCCATGAAATGAATGCAGGCCATGGCTAATGAAGTGTGTGTTTGTACAGGGCTGAAAATCACTACAAATTCCCATTTCACTCATCCAAATTATTTGATTTCTCACATTAGCCATGGATTAGTAAGCACCTTTGGGACTGCTCTAGTAGACAAAGGTTCATAAATCAAAACAGAAATTGAAATGTGTTTTGATCCCTACTGTTTCTCCCAGTACCTATATATATTTCTTTCAAAAGTGTCACATGTGCAACAACATTAAAAAAATTCAGCTCATGTTATATATTTGAGCATCAAAAGTGTGAATAACAGGTCTGCTTCTTATCACTGTGTAAAATATATAAAAAACAGATGGAAATCAATGGAAATGGATCTTGACAGAAACTTTTATTTTTTTATACAAATAGCTGTAATAAAGACAACTTTTTACCTGAAGAGATCCACGGGATAATTCACAGGCTCATGTACAGGTCATATAGTCTTAGAAGCTGCTCCAGCTCTGCTGTCATATTGTTATTAAATACTCAATATTATTGAATATTATTATTCTTAGATTTTGAGAGTCACAGCTCAGTTAAAGGAGATATAGCTGTATTATAGATCTGCAGAGCTCTGACAATATGTATTAGGCATTGGGAAAAAAAAAAAAAGTTCATACTTTATGTTCCAGTCAACCCTTGACCTCTTTGGAACTTTCTGACTTAAAGATCAGCACTTTTTCATGTTGCCATGCTGGTGTCATTGATAGGAATCAACACTCTGGGCAAGGATATAGACTACAAATAGTGGTTTTTGGAGAATACTCAATGGGACAAGGCCAGGCAACATTTTGTCCTCCTTTATCCTCAGTTACTGTGTTCTCTGCTGGCTCTTTTCCTTGGTGGTAATTGTGCTGGTAGAGATACACAGGGAGATGCTGGAGCTCATTGTCTCACCTATGGGCAATGTTCTCAGACATGGGGGCAAATGAATAGTTATGTGCTGTATCAATGCCACTATCAAAGGCAGATAAAAATCAGGATAATGTTTCCAAAAACATTGGTTTGAAGATGAATTGCCACCCCGCAAAAGACTTCTCAAAATGCTGTTGCAATGCCAGCCAACCTGTGCCTTTGAATCTTTTCCCTGTATTGTTGTTTTTTTTTCTGCTGACTTTCTTAAACCTTTTTTTTCCCCCAAGTTATATCACTGGCAACCCTGTTGTACATGGAGGTTGTATAATGCATGCTGTACACAAGATAAATTCATTTGGTATGTGACAAAGATATTGTAGAACAACACTCAACTGGGGTGGAATTTTTCCAATGTGCTCTTCTGAATTTTAACTCTGCTCCCATGGAAGCGCCGGGAACATTTGCCTTTGGCATTAGGGAGGCTGGAACAGATAAAAACAAGTGAGTTGTTTTAATAATTAGGAAGCTGATTTTTCCAAGTTCTAAATTCAGTTTACACTGCTATGTGGAGGAAGAGAAAATGTATTAATAACCACAAACCCTAAGGAAGGGTATCATTAAAAAAATCAAAAGATAAAGGTGCATGATTATATCTTGCAAGTTTTAAAAGTATAACTGTGTAATGTTGCAACACTTGCATAAAATGATACCACTTCATTACACCCACGTTTTTTTTTTAATTAAATAAATCAGCGCTCTATTTGAAAGGTCTATATAGCACAAGGATAAGCACATGCAAATTAGGTTCTTGCATGCCATATAACACCTCTTATTTGGGCCTTTGTACAAGAGGTGATACACAAAACATCCCAGGGATGTAGAGAAATATTTTCATCCCTTTTCTCCAGAAATCTGTCAGAGGTGTGAAGCAGCCAGGGGCCAGCTCTGAAGTGCTTTAGCCAAAAGTCCAGACCTGTAGACTGGGTGTGTTGGCTGTTTAGCTTCAAACATGTTTTCCATTTCCTAGGCCTGAAAATTCAAATAACAACTAAAGGCTTTCTGTTTGTCTACAAAAATTGCCTGTCCTGCCGAGTTAGTTGACAAGTCTCACTAGATTTCTGAGTGAGATGGCACCTAAGCCCTGTGAGGTATTGGCACAGCTTTACAGAGGATAGTGGCAAATTTTATAAAAGGGAAACCTGTCCTGGCAGCCATTCCTGAGACGTACAAAACCGAAAAAGAGCTCCAAAGTGCTGCTGTTTCCTGGTAGTTATTCCTATCAGATTCCTTTCAACTGAATACAAGAATATTTTCTTGTTCTTATTTCTGGAGAGACTGATTCCTCTCACATGATTTTTACAGCGTCATGACCCTGAGGTTTGCTTTATTAGTTCCGTTTTCTGTCTGGAACAAAATGCCTGAAATGTAGGTGTTAATACATGTGGCAGATGTAAAATGTATCTCATCCCATGGGATGCCACATGATGTACACAAACAATCTGTGGCAAAGGAGGAAGGTGATCTTTAGTCATGTCTCTTTTCTTCTCCACACCAAGGAGGCCTCTGGGGCTAATTTATTCACTCACACTCCTCCAAGTGATCAGGAAGTGTCTTCAATGCCTAATATTGAATTGACATCCTTCAACTTGCCCCACAGAGTGACACAGCAGAGCCATGTAGGATGTAAATAGATTTAGAAATAGAAACATGGCTGTGTTTCACATAAGGACAGCAGATTCAAGTATGTTTTGCTCCTTTTAAATTTTCTGAGTGTCCTTGTGCTCTGGGAAGTTGACCCCATATAACCCTTTCAAATAAACCTCCTTTCCCTTCTTCTGCCAAGCCTGATTTGTGTTTTAGAAAAGGAATTCACCCACTCTTATTCTTTCACGTCATCTCTCAGCCATCAGGTGATAAAGGGCTGCTGACTAGATGGACCCAGACATCCTTTTTGCTCACATCTAGAGGTTAAAGGCTTCTTATCCCCTCCGTTAGTGGGATTGTTTGGGATACATTAGGGATCAACTAATACCTGTTCAGGCCTGGGCACACACAGAACAAAAGAAATTCATCCTACACGGATGAAAATAACCGGAATCTTGTTGACACTGCTCACTTCTTTGACCCTTTAAGCTAACAGGCGTTTAGTTTCACTGGAACTTGAAAATCGACATTGAATAGGATTCCCAGGGAGTTTTTACATTCCTTGGCAGGTAACCAGATGATACGCTCACTCTATGTCTAGTAAACCCATTTCCACACTACATTAGGAATTTATCAAAGCAAGTCAAATCACTTCTCTAAAAAAATGAAGGAATCTTGAGAGAGTTTTGTGTCTGTGTCTTTAGTTCTTCTTCCATCTCTTGTTATGATTTATAATTTGGCAGATTATTTCCTCGATTTCATATTGAATTCACAATGTGACTTCCTCCATAGTAAAAATGTATGCATATAAATATATTTCCTCTTTTTTTTTTGTAAAACAATGACTGTGGAATCACTGTACTGTAGAACTCAACAAAACTGAAGCACTAAATTGCCATATATGTAATTCAAAGCAGTATGCCACACGTCTGCAAACTAATCTGAAATACCTTCAGATCACTGTTTGTCAGAAGCAGAACTTTATCTTTTTACATTTTCTTCTGAAAGCACCATTATTCAGTATTACAGCAATGGGTGACAAAGTAAGATTTGTTATTCATATCTTAATAGATTATAGGCTTTTTCAAAGTCTTGAAAATGACATTTACATAGTAATTTCAGAAAGAAAGGAAAAGAAAGCTAACCTACCCATGAGCTAGTGAATGTGCTTTTTTAGTGTGGGGTTTGCCAGCATTCATTGCAATTTCAAATACTTCACTGTTTCCATAGTATTTTGCTGACTAGAAAATTCTTGTGTTCATTTTAGTATCTCTGTAAATTGATCCTTAATTTACTCATAGAGATCACAGAGGATAAGTTTAGATTAAATACAAAGAAGTAATTCTTCCCTGTGAGAGTGGGCAAGCCCTGACACAGGTTGCCCAGAGAAGCTGTTGCTGCTCCATCCCTGGAAGTGTCCAAGGCCAGGCTGGATGGGGCTTGGAGCAACCTGGGCTGGTGGGAGGTGTCCCTGCCCATGGCAGGGGGTGGGACTGGGTGATCTTTAGTGTCCCTTCCAACCCAAACCATTCTATGGACAGCAAAGTTGTCAGAACCAATGCAACTCCAGTAGAGTAGCCACATTTTCTTATTTCTCTGTGGAAGGAAGGAATGAAAGAGCGATGGAGAACTGGTAAGGGAATGGGGAGAGCCTTAGAATACAGAGCTTGTAGATCCCAACACTTGTAGATCCTTCAGATTTGGCATTGCTTCTCCCCTCCTTCCCTGCCCCAGTAGTGGCTTCCATTCCACACGTTCAATATTTCATGGTGTTTTGTGAGCTTTTTCAATGATCTGAAATAGCTGCACAAGAAGTGCACTCCTAAAGAAGTTCTTATTTTACCTAGTGCTTGATAATATTTTATAAGGGGTTTTTAAAGTAATCCAATGAATAGATTAGAAAAGTTTGCTAAATGAATTATGACAATCCCAGCAGGAGATGCACGCACTCTGGATTGTCCTCCATAGCAAGGAGAGAAGACTATTCCCTAATTAACTCTATATTAATCATATGAAATTATAAAATATGTATGAATGTATGAAAGAATGTGTATTACACTGTTGTTTGGGCTATATTGTTGTTTGGGTTTATAAGACAATAGCAGAGGGTACTGACAGAAGCACTTTGTAGCAAGGAGATGATCAGCACTCTGAAATGCACTGAAGCACAGGGCCTTAATTCTTTCATCTTTTTATCCTTTTTTTTTCCTCTGGCTTTGACAATCTGTCCCATACCTCGGGCAAAGATCAGATTCGTGGCCAAATCAAATGCTGTATTACAAACCTCTAAAAGGTTTGCCTTTTCTATCTTCAAGTATCAAATCAGGCTCTTTTGGTTTTTCTAAATCTCTACTGCTCCAAAATCTGGGTTTTTTTCAGTTTGTTCTCAGGGCAGGCTTTCACTGCTTTTCTTCAGCTTTAAGCTGTGTCTTACCCATTTTCTTCTTTTGAGCTCTATTTCTTTTTTTTTTTTTCCAGGCTTTTCTTTATTATGTTTTTATTCTCTACCTCATCTTCTTGCCTTGGTGTCTTTGGTTTGTGACTTAAACCTTGTTAGTGACATTCCTTCATAACTCAGATTTTTCTGAAAAGGCTGACTTAGCATTGGTAGACCTAAAATCCTCAGTCCTCAACTTTAAAAAAATAAATCCAAGAAGACAGCCATGATTTTGAGTCAGCAATGCTGCCAAGTACCTCTTCTATGCATTGTTACTCAATTGACAACAATTACCTGTCTGGAAGTAATTGAGAAGTAAAAATTACACTGTATGGCATAATTGTTCTTTGCTTCTTCTAACATTACTTGGCCAGATGTGAGTTCTCGAAAACTGTGGAAGCTACAAAGTCTCTTGCAGTGGAATCTGCCCATCCCTTATGATCATTTTGAAGAAGGTAAGTTCCACAACCCACACCATACAGCTGGATATCTCATATAATGTGCATCCTTACCTAAAGACTACTGCAAGTGAGGTCTTTTAAATATGTATACATTTCACAAAATAAAAATACATATTCTTATTAAATGTTATTGATTTGAAATCGTTCTCCAATATTTTCTTTCTTAGTACTTTCTAGAGGAGTCCTTCAAATTAATATATTTCAAGCACAGCATTCCTTATTGTAAGCACTTGTTTCAGATTTGAACGTGGTTCTGATTTATCCTGTCTGCTGTTTGTTTTCTCTGTTGCCCAGGATATTGCCTGTACAAGTAAATGTGTCAGGGTACTTCATTGCAGAAAATCTGTGGTGAGATACTAAAAATGGCCTTTCCAGACTGACTGCTAGACACTTTAAATATTGCATATATTGTGACTTATTCTTCCACAACTAATGAGCAAGCTATTCTTCCTCCTGTATGTAATGTTGATAACAGGGTACTTTGTATTAAGCTTTATTTTTCCTTCTGAGGACCATCCATATGTGCTTTGAATTTGGAAAAGATTCTGCCTTTCAAAAGCTGCTTCCACTCCCCTTTTTAGTTGGCGGCACATGTTTTCAAAAGGCCTCAATTTTAAGCCTCCTCTCTGCAAAATAGGTTAAGATTTTCTTTTTCCATCCAAAGCTCCATGCTCCTGGAGGAGGCCAGGCATTGTTGTGTATCGCCCTGGCTAGTTAGCTGACATCAGCTCTCACCTTTCCTGATCTCCTGGCTTTAAATTCATCAAGAATTTAAACTAAGATGTCTTTCCTCCTTTAAGGATTTACTTCTGAGTAGATATCTCAGGGTAAGCACACATTTTTTAGAAAGGAGTTCTATTGTCAGAGTGAGGTTCTGAAGTTTTCTTATTTATAGTGTTTTCTTGTTTCTCATATGCTCCTTCAGCCTGAAGTTTTTTACATTCATACTCTTTCAGTAAGCATTTAGTTCTCTGTCTGTCTTTACAGAACTTTCTTCCATTTCATAATTCTTTCTCAGTAGCTCTCAAAATGCATCCTGGACTGGACCTCCAGTGTTTGAGATGAGGAAATTGAAGACTTGTTTCATAGAAATAATTTTTTTTTCTTTTCTNTCAGTTTTTAAAGCTGGGTTTCTGCTCTGTACAGCAGAGCTATAAATAATGGAGCAAACAAGACAGAAGGAGAGAAAAATCTTGCCAGCATTTTTTTTCGATTTATCACTATTAATTTTTTTCTAAATGAAGAAGTATAATTATTTCTGTATTAATCAAGAGAAATCCGAGAGAGATCAAGAACTCATTGAGGGAGAAAAGAAGGGAAGGAGAAGAACAAGAGGGAAAAGAAAGAGAACACACCCTCATGTCACTGAATCCACCTGCCCTGTACACCCTTCAGGAAAACTTCCAGACTTGGAGCTTGAGCTCTGTGAGTTTGGTTGCAGCCACCAAGTCCTTCAGCAGAGACCTGTTAGGGCTTCCTTCTTTATGCTGTGAAAGAAATCATTTGAAGAGTCTTTCCTTCGAGGCCTCCCCCATTACAAAGAGGCAATATTCATGGCATTATCAAATGTTTGAAAGCCAAATGCAAAAGGGATGACACCCTTACAGATTCCAACTTATCAAAGGGACCTTAAAGTCACTCCTACAGCGCTTCATGCATGTTTGAACTTGAATCTCTCCTAACAGACTGTTAATGCTTTTAACAATCCAATTAATTACAGGGAAATGTTGCCTGTCAAAATTATCATCTTAAATTATTATTTCATTGTGGATAAAAAAAGTTCAAAAAATATCCAGGGTAGAGGATTTTAACTAACACTTTAGCCCCACAAGAAGAGCCTTTCTCTACTTCTTACCACCCTACTCAACCATTTGGGTTTCCAAGCAGGTCAGATTCAGGCAAAGATGTAACTTCTCTACCTGGACTTACCTTCTTAGAAATGCCAACATCGTTATCCTTATATTTTGTGGCAGTAAAATGTGTACATATAGCTTGGAACATAACACATTAAAAATTGCTTTTTTTTAAAAAAAATAGGTCTGGTGATGATATATTTCTAATTCACCAGTTAGGGCATGTTTCAAGAAGAGTGTTTGGAGGATTTTTTCCTGCTATTAGCTCACTTGCTCTCTTTCTGGTATACTAAGGAGAAGCTACTTGAAGAATTTGTCAGGTGAAAGTAAACAGCAGTCAGACAGTTTTGTTTGTCAGAGGCATCTCATGAAAGGTGAACAGCTGTCAATTAATTTTGCATTTTGTATCTCATTTCACTTGGATTAAATAATGTCTTTTTCATCTGGGGCTGCTGCCTTCAGGATCTAAGAAGGTATGGTAGTGATTCAGCACTCAGTCCAGAATTCAAAACTAAGCTTACAAAACCTTAATGACACAAGTGGTGTAAGTGAAAATAGCATGGTGGTTTGCACATTCTCATCCTAAAGCATTTTTGCTTCTCTCCACTGAAGCATGTGGAGTTCAGATGGAGCTGGATTAAACTATAACATCTGTTTTGAATCTACCTATTATTGCCACTAACCTCACACTGCCTTCTCTGAGAAGATAAAAACATATTGCACTGTCCGGACTTTTCTGCATTACTTACAGTTTTCCAGAATATGTTTATTTGGTTTTTCTCCACATTGTTCCTCTGCATACAAATGTTAAATGTCCATTTGTGTATTATAAAATTTTACTGAAAGGGCTTTATTTTGTAATCCTGAAAATAACTTAAATTTATCACCTGTTTGGGAGGACCAATAAAGAGACAGTGGAGAGTAACATTTTATTCTCTCCTTTTCTACAGAGTTAGTCCCTTGTCATGGCTTCTCATTTGTGTTGCTCATAACTATTTGAAACTGGTCATCTGAAAATGAGCCAGTTTTTAATGCTTTTTTTTTCTCCTACCAGAATGGCAATAAAGGGATATGAAGCAGGTTTAAAAGTACTGGGTGTTGACTCTTTTAAATATGAATATCCATAGAAGACTGTATTTATTTAATAGTGCTATTGCTGTTATGGCAATAGTAAAGGCTATGTAACACTTTTCTAGGTGGTCATTTTGTTTGTTTATCCATTCACATTGCTTCAGAATTACACAGTTTTTCCTCCTCAACCCATTTTTGCAAGAGCTATTAAATAGCTTCAAGCATATTCCAGCAGACTTGCTGATGTTTTGATTTTTATGTCCTTGGTTTATCCTTTAGAATTCCTGGTGAGCACTGGGATGTGACAATTTGTAATTTTGTTTTTAGCCCTGATAATGAGTGTGTGTTATTCAGTAAAACTAATGATAAATTTTTGTCCTTTATCATCTTGTTCTATCAAGACTACCTGCTGTACTGAATGTGAGTTTAACCACGTGAGAAGAGAAACAAAGACAAATATGTCTGTGTGTATGTGTGTGTGTGTCTGTGTGTGTCTGTATGAACGTATATATGAATGAACCAAACAGACTCATGTGATTCTGTCCCTGCAAGTCTGGATTCAGGTCAGGAGTGACCCCTTTGCTGTCTAGGTCCAAAAGTATGGATCCTTATTACTCTGGAATTGTGATACTTTCAAAATTCAGTTCTGTTGTATGATTTGGACCTGTCACATTTTTAAGTGAGGTTTTAGCCTTTTCTCTTTCTTTGCAGAGACAGAATTAAAATAAACCCCAGGCTTCAGAGATGAAGTAAAAACTGTAATGCTCTTTCCCTATTTCTCATTTAGAGATGTTGACCAATTGCTTGCCTGTACTTGTATTTGTTTGGATTTCCTGTGATGAAATTTATTTTTAATTTTAAGATCGCATTCTTCTATGGGAAGGGCAAAGAGGGGCACTGTGTGTAACTCCATGATTTCATACACTTCTATGCAGCTTTTTCACAGTTGCAGAAAGAAGGTAGGCTTCTGTTCTCAGATTTTGTGGTTTCATTCCCTCTGAAAAGATGTAGAATCACCTTCAGAATAAAAGTTGGCTGGGAACTCAGACTGATCCTGAGTTAACCAGAATATAGATATCAGTCTTTGCAAAAGCTCTGAAGTTTGTGTTTGGCTCCTCAAGGACAAGTTTTATCAAAACAAAAGCCATATTGGTAGAGCTTGAGGTGAATATTCTATTAGCAATAAATATATCCTGCCTTCCTAAGCTCCCTACATAATAAATGGAGATGCACTTACCCTGTTCAACATCATTTGCAAGCAGTTCAAATATTCATCTTGCTTTGGTTTGCTGGTACTGCTGATATGAATAGTCAGTATCCAAATTGACAGTGGGCTTTTATACCTGCTTCTCCCATTGTCTGTGAGACACCCCTTTACCTGCCACTTCAGATGGGACTGAAATGCCTGATACTAAGCAATAAAACTTTTGCTCTTGTTTGCATCTGGTATTAAATCAGCCCTAACGAGTAATGAGATCTAACTAAAATTGTTGCTCAAAGTGCAGAGGAAATGGCTTTCTGCTGTACATTATTTATCTCACTTAGGGTGAAAGTAGTGCTGCAGAGAAGCAGCAGAGTGGATCTGGACTGACTGAAACCCCTAGAAGTAGAAGACAAGGGATGGGATAAAAGAATTCCTAGCTCTTGTTTTGGTCCCAGTGCACAGATGGATGCCATTGCTGTGTAATACCTGCACAGACGGGTACAAAACAGTTCTCCGAAATGTCCCTCTTGAGTTGTTTTTATTCCTCCTATTTTTCATCCTTTCTGTCTTACTGTCCTTTACAGATTACAGGCAGGAGGCATAAGGAAGAAGTGGGATGTCTTTCTCCAAGGCAATTGAGATTGTCATGTAAGAGCTCTTAGAGGAATGAAGTAAAACTCTGTGAGATAAAGAAGTCCATTGGACAGATCTCAGGAACACAAATGTTTGGTTTAATTTCCATACACCTTTGCAAAGGCTTTAAACAAAAATATCAATTCCCTTAAGGTAATTTTTTTCTTGGAAGACACCATGACCTTGTCAAGTTAATGCTGGAGTAGGTTTCATAAGTCTAAGCACGTTGCTATTTGACTCACCAAGTGATTCAAATTCCTTTGTCACTGGAGTTTCTCTTTCCTCTTTTCTCCTACTTCTGTGTGGACCAGCTGCCCTTAAACTTCACTTAAACTAATCAAGGCAAAATCAGCCTTTGGTCAGTGCTGCAGGCACCGCTGTCCTGGAGGAAGGAAGTGGCAGATGGGGATGAATACAACTCTTTGTCTAATGTATGGTTTCTTGTTTTCCTCAGGCATGTGGGCCCATTTCTGCAAACTAGGGAGTAAATCAAGTAATTCCTTAAATAGGTTAAAAATCTTCATGAAAGGAGAGAAACTGCTCTGAGTACTTTCATTGTTCCTGCCTCCATTTGCAATCTAATGCCTGGTACTTAAGTCTGTCTTAATTAAGGATGTTTCCATTGAGGTGGAGAATGTGTTTCATCTGTATTTCCGTTAATCACATCCTCATTAACTCTTATAAAGATATTTGCCTCAAACACATCAGTAGTTTTTCTGTCCTGAAGGGGATTATTTCCTCTACCCATAGTGGGTAAATCACTAAGTGTGGAAGAATTAACAGCTAGAAAGGTTATTTGGTATAAGCTGTTGTCTCTTTACAAAATTTTTCAAGCATTTTATATGCTGACAAAAGAGCAAGAATCACTGTGAACTTTGATAAGTGAACATGAACAATGGAAAAATCAAGTACATAAACCAAAAATATTAGATTGTTAAACCAGTTAGAGCTATTGTGACCTCCTTCATAACATAGGACATAAGACTTCTCCTGAAATAATTCCTTTGTCTTGGCAATTAGCTACGATTGAGTTGACAATTATTTTATATTTCTGTATTCAGTCCTATTTCTGAAATTTTTTTAAATGAATGGAGAATCAACCATAGCACTGATTAAGGTTTTCAGTTTTTCACTATTAAATTATCTTCCCTATTAAAAGAACAGATTTTATCTGTTGCCTACATGAAATTATATACAACTTTCATTCATTAAACTTTACCATTAAGGAAATGCCTTAGAAAGGATTTCAAGAGGTTTTCTGGTCCATCCTTCGGCTTCTTGGCAGAAGTAAACACAAGCTTTCCTTTCCTCCGGGCAGGATCATCCCTATCTAAACCATTCTTAGCTAGAGTTTGTCTTAACTCTTCTTGAAAGATACAAGTGATTCTGTGATGCACAATCTCCCCAGTAAATCTATGCCAGTACTTAACAGTCCTTATCTTTAGAAAGCTTTTTCCTGAGGCCTAACTGAAGTCTCTATTTCAGAAATATAAGCCTCTTATTACTTGTTGTATCCATTATGAAGAAGGAAAACAAATGAGTTCTTTTTTGTTCCATCAGTCTCATACTCAAGTTGAAGATTCTGTGCCTGCTTTTCCCCCCACAATGATCGGCTTTTATGTGCTAGAGTTAAATTTCCTGCACTGTAAATATTTATCAGCTTCTTAATTCTGTAATCATCATTCTGGTCTTCTTTGGGAGCTCTCCATATTTCCAATGTAAGTGGTAAGCCAGCAGACTTGATTCTATTACCCATAAAAGAATGTGGCTCTCAGTTTTACTGTTTTGTAACATATTTATTGCTAACATTTGCTTTTTGAATTACATTAAGGTGCTTACATTGACTTCATTAGCCAAAGAGGCAAAGTCCCTGTTCTATAAATGTGGTTTGTGTTCACTGGGCATAGATCAAATCTGGTTTTCAAAGGACTGAATTCAGTTTTAAGTCCATCAAAAGAGGAACTATTTAGCTTCAGGACAATCATGAGAAGAAACAAGATCCAGGCTCTCGGGAAGCTTTTTCTTATGATCTTGCAGTTTTCAAACATACTTCTTCCCTCACAGTGTAAGAAGAGCTTACACCAAGTTGCCATCAACTTTTTGGAAGTGAGTGCTAAATTCTTCACTAAAAGCATCATGCAGGTGGGCTTACAGTGGTTGAGAAGTACCACAAAAATCTTCTAAGTTTATTAAACAGGCCCACCATCCATCTCTTAATGTTTTTGTAAATTAAATGTAGCCATTCCCAAGATGTGCTACATTTTCACCTTATGATCCCTTATGAGCTGGCAGAGGACTGCCACATCTTTGGAAACAGGTATTTCTAAGGTGAGATAAACCTTATCTGAAACTTTAAATAGGACTGTAAAAAGTGAAGGAGGGGGAGAGAAAGCTTTGAAAGTTCCTTCTTTGGAATACTTTCAATTTGAGAAGGTATCTTCAGATGTTCTTGCAGAATTGTGGTCATGATCAAGGATTAGATTGAAGGGAGGGTCATAGAAGGAGCACAAATAGGAGTAAAAGGGTGTCTGAAGTTATTTGAATAAAGTAGGAGTATTTTTAAGGACTTATTCGAGTAAAGAAAGATATGAAGCTTAGGAAGGAAAATGAAGTGTCTGTTCTATGAAACACCTGAATCAAGAACAGGGAAAGATGTGATATTTGGAGGTTGCTATCGAAAAGAGCACTCACATCATCCACCAAAGCTGTTATCTTTGTAACACCTCCAGAAGGAGATATAAACATATTTCTTCTACCTTCCCCATGCTACCTTATAGAAGATAAGCTTATCTCAGGCGATCAAATATCTGTCCCTTCCTGTATAACCCATGACCAATTTAAAAGCAGCAGCACAGTAAGCTAAAGCATCAGAAACTTCAATGCTGCCTGAGAGGAGATCAAGAGAGATCAATGGCATCTCAGGTTCCTGTAGCAGGAGGAAATTTGTTAGGTGAAAATGCTCAAGTGAAATCCAGCCATTGGTGTGAACACCCCACTTCAGGGTGAGTGCCTTGACTGTCACGTGTTCAGACTGCTCACTGTCTCATACCCTCCTAGACATAAAAACTTTAAACTTCCTAACTTCCTTCTTAGGGACAGACTTGGTTTTTTTCCAGTCCTCATAGTCTGAGGCAATAATTCTCTCATTCCTATCCTTACCTTGAAGATATTTATAGGCTGAGATCATGTTGCCCCGGAGCTTTTGCTCTTCCAGACTCCATAAATTTCACTCCCTTACTATCTCACTTTATGTCTAATGATCTTCTAGTTCTTCTATTGGTTCTGCATAGGGCGGTCCCGTGGTCTAGTGGAGAGCACTCCGGTCTCTGAATCCCAAGGTCGCGAGTTCGAGTCTCAGTGTAGGGACAGCCCCCGGCAGTTCAATGCCTCCCTGCCATCCCATCCCGTCAGATCTTGGATGCCAAGCAGGGTCAGCCCCGGTTAGTACCGGGTGCTGTAAATAGTCCCGAGGACTTCACTGTCACTGTCCAAGCTTGCTCGGCCGTGGCAAATGAACCTTAGGACTTAAACGGTGGAGCCAGTTCTGCGCACGCTGTGCCTCACCTAAACAATCCACTGCGCAGGTTCAGACAGCACACCCACGGGGGGAGAGCCCTTCCCAAATCTTCGTTCGCGAAGATTGGCCATTATATTATATTGAGTTTGCGTGCTCATTTTCTATTTCCCTGCAATTCTTCTGTTCTTTCCAAACAGTAGGGAAATGTGTACCCAAACTGTTGTTCTGATGGTTTTCTATGTTATTATGTCATTCTGGGTTTTTTTTAATCTTTATTCCAATTTGTTTTAAGTAATGATTACTATGCTGTTTCTTTTTAGAAACAAACTTTACAAAGATGTCTTTAATTATATAAGATGACAACATAATTTAATGTGCATGAACCAAAACTGTTCAAAGCTGCATCTTTTAAATTTGGCCATCTACAATAAAGTTCTTGGTTAAGAATTCTCCTGAAATCTCTTTGCTGATAGCAAACTCCACAGCTCCATTACAGTTCATGTTTCTGTCTTCATATCACAAAGTTTTACAAAAAGGTAGATAAATAAAAGTTATTAGGATCTTTGCAAGGGTAATCAGCTACAAAAATTTCAACATTATTACACAGGAAACCACATCCATTTGTCTCCTCTGGTTTTAAATTCAGTGAAAGGTGTCAAACCTCTTGTGTGAACACTCCCGTAGTGAATTTAACACTTTAGCCATAATTTTTAAGATACAAAGGTTATGAGAGAAAAGGTTTGTCTTCCTCTTTGTTATTTAATGACAGGTGAAAAGTTGATGAATCTCTGACAGATTCCATTTCAAGGTCTTAAACATTTAGCTCAAACAATAATATTTCATTTGTATAATATTGTTTATTCCTGCCTGAAATCTTACTGTCAGACCAAGAAAAATCAACTTGATACATGAACTGGTAAGCTTTCCAAACAAATAAATAAAGAAAACCTTAATTAAAAGACATTTAATATTGAAAAAGTGTATTATTAGTATTATCATTAAAAGCTTTGGTTTTAAAAATATTCTTTGGAAACTTAATAAATTTGGAACATAGAGTCTCTAAATTCTTGTTTATGAGATACAGTGGGATCCAAACCTGAGATTAAAACTGTGTGAATTAGACTAGAATTTGATGTTTCTTTTCTTTCCTGTGACATCTGACTGGCTGTGAACAACCCATGTTTGTACATTAAAAGCTTGTGTTCCCTGCTGATGAAGATGATTGCTGAATGATAAATGTTGTTGGACTGAGATCTAAAATACATGAAATGAAAGGTACCTTACAAAGGTCATGCATAAATGCCATGAGAAATGTCCCCCTGTGTAAGCAACAGTCCAGCAGATCCCACCGTAATACCCACAAAATCAATTCTAATACCCATAAAATCAATTTGCAGACTCTTTCTGTGTATCAGGAGATTAAAATAAAGATGATTTTAAAGAATGATGAAGAGACTAGAGTGGACAGGTGAAAAAGCAGTGTATGGCAGACCTAAGTTCTCCCATTACCATTTCTTGTCAGGCATCTTTGAGAGATGTCTGTGCCATTTTCTCTGTGACCAGAAATTAATTTATTAGAGCCAGGTAGCACTATTATCACTATTTGTTCTTGTAGATCTGTGACTGTTTAACTAGAAAAAATAACAGTAAAGAAATAAAAATTATGGATTAATAGAGTCATAGAGTGGTTTGGGTTGGAAAGGACCTTCAAGACCCTCCAGTTCCAGCCCTTTGCCATAGACAGGGACATCTTCCACTAGCCCAGGTTGCTCCAAGCCCCATCCAACCTGGCTTTGGACACTTCCAGGGATGGGGAAACCATAGCTTTTCTGGGCATCCTGGTTTACTGTTCACCACCTTTATATGGAAGAATTTCTTTTATGTAAATAACTGCACTTATACTCTTCTTTCAAGAAGTGCATCAAGTCTGCTAGATTGACTTGAACAGCAATATCAGCTCAGGTCATTGCCCACGAACTTAATAACATGTTTTGGGGTCAGCCTTGGACCCCTTTGGCTCTGCAAGGAATACCCAATATTGGTATTGATGGGATCAGCACAGCACTGTGGAACAAGGAGTATAAAGCAAGAACTGGTTGAATACAGAACACTTCTGATCTGCTTAAACCAGTCATTTGTTTATGGGATTTAGCTTTATTTGTATGGTAAATTCTGATAGATGGCCTGTCAGGTTGGTAAGAGTACTTTTCTAAGTTTATTTTAACCATAAAGTATTCCAGCAGTTTAGAATATGACTGAGAGCTTCAAAGTGTAAAGCCCTTGGAAGATGGGGAAGGGTAAAATCATATGGAAAGGTGCAAATTGCTTCATGGGTGAAGCCCAGGGTGGAGACTCAGGAGACCTGGTGCATTTCTAGTTGTGACACAGTTCTCTGTGGGTCTCAGAGTGACACTTATTTATCTGTGTGTCAAGAATCCAAAATAATTCCCACATCAAATCCTTCCTATCCTTTTCTTCTTACAAAAACGTTAGAGCAGGACTATGTTCCAATGTGTTTGTTACCCATTACAGAGAGTCCTTCAAACACTTCTGTAACTCAAGTACAAATTAATAAATATATCCACCCCAGCTTACTGGAAGGGGTCTTAATTACAGCATTTTTTAGAAACCTCAGTGTTTTTCATCGGTGTAAGTACAATCAAGCCTTAAGGACAGGAAAAGAGAAAGAAAATAAGGGCACTTTAGAAACAGGCATTGAAAACCTTAAGTGGTGTTAAAGGAAGGCAGCTTTACTTAGGAAACTCAACTGAAAGAAGCTTTGTGACAAAAAAAGGACTTTAGCAGAATCTTTTGGTTTCTTTTTCATTTTTTTTTTGATAACACTTTTCCTTGAGAGTTTAATTACCAGGTTGATTAGAAGGAAGGAATTTGTGTTCATAAAGGACACTTATAAAAATCATCTTTTCCTTCTTGGTCTCTGAATGAAAGATGGTCTCTGATGCCAACTGAACTATGAGTAATTGAATAAAAGAGCAAAATATACTACCTGGTAATGGGATCATTATAGCCTACAGAACACACATACAAAATCAACTGGAATGTAATTCTTATGCTCAACAAAACAGAAGTTTTTATAGATTATAGCTTCATATGTACACAGAACTATTGTTATTAATTATGAAAATGGCACATTAATGCTCCATAGAGTGATGATATAATCAGTGCTCAGGAGCCAGCAATAATGTGCAGTTGGTCTTTAGCAATGTGCAGTCTTTTGTAAGGAACTCTCTAGGAGAATTTCAGTCTCAAAAATGGCTTTGGATGTGCAAATAGACAAAGTCCCCTCTACATCAGATGGGATACACTTCCTGCTGATAGCTACATACCATTTTTTCTGCATTAAATAAAGTCAGGCAGGTTAGGAAACAGCAGAGCTTCTGATGTGAGGAACATAGATGGCTCCTTACGCTGAACTCATTCAGTGTGTTCAGCAGCTTTGGAACAGACTCTGAGGTTTTGAGATAGCAGTGACTCAGCCAGAGTAGTCCAGATCATTGCAAATTCATGATAGTTGCAGAAAATAGAGTCACGTAGCTTTGTCTGTATCTATACATTGCTATCTCTGCACTCAGCTTAAAGCATCAAGAAGAGAAGAACACATTCCTTTTCAACTCAGCTTTGCAATTCACAGCTACTTTTCCTTTAAATGACTAGTGCTAATTTACCAGAGGAGACAGTGACGATGATTCCAGTGACATCTGTGAAAATCACCAAATCTAAGTCCAAAATCAAGTTTGGATTGATAGGCTGACTTTTGTTTTGCTTTATGGTTGATGCTTTCTCATTACCTTGCTGTTTTGTTTCACTAAATGAGTATGGTGAGTCAGTATTTTTCCCTGTTTGGAACAATGTGGTATTGTTAGAGTCCTTGATCTGTTTTGTTTTCAGCCTCTCATTTCTCTGCTTTCTGATTGCCTGTCCTTGAGTGCACTGCTGTGTTTTTTTTCCCTTTTCTCTCATCATTGTCTACCTTGGATATTGTCTTATAATCCATGTTTCTTAATCTTTCTCTTCCCTCTTCTCATCTTTAAACAGTGCCTGTAATTCTATTCAGTAGTTATCCTGTTCCCCACTGTGCCAAAATTTCCACTTCTTAGGAAAACCATGCCCCGCTTCTGCAGGCAACTGTTCATTTATGTATCCAGAAGAGAAATCCAACTTTCTGTACAGCACAGACACTGTCTTCTGCTGCTGTGGGGCAGCTGCTGTAACAACACATATCACAATCTGCCTGAGTCTCTCCAGTGGTGGACACGCAACTGAAATTTTTATTTCATTCTTTGTAGGAGTCCTCAGAAAAATCTGTCAGCTGAAGTAGGACAAGAATAACAATGTGGACTGTCCAAAGAGTGTCCCTTTTCTGCTTTTATTTATGAGGATGTGCTGTCTCTCTTGCTAAGTGTTGTTTCTGAGTCTGCAGGTTGGTGCAATGAAGAATCACAGTGGTGGCTCATGAGTAACGCTTTAGGGAAAATATGGGTCCCTTGCTGGGTGGAAAAGAAATCCTGTGATTCACGATGTGGAAAAAAAACCCCAAAATTAAATAGTTGGAGGTTTTTTGCTTAGTTCTTCCTGGAAAACTCTGCTCCAGGATATCTTTACATACCAACAAGTTTTGGAAAAGCAAAGGGGCTGCCAGCAGTGAGAGAAAAGATTAGAAACTAACAAGGGAAGCTGAAGTCTGTGGGCTGCTGCAAGAGTTGGCCAGTGTGACTGAGAGAAAGCTTTCCTTCATCTATGAAAAAACAGCAATCAGAGAACAAGAAAATATTGCACTTAATTTACTTAAATAGTCCAGAAAGAAATGTGCAAAATAAGGTAGTTGAAAACAGTCAGCAGTTACGAAGGATGACTCAGCCTTGGCTATCCTAGTCTTCTTATGTGATGAAATGACTGACCACATGGACAAGGATCTTCTTATCAAGACGATATGCATGTGTGCATATGTTTTATCACTGTGTTTGTAGCCCTGTACACCTCAGATTACTGTGAAGTCACATGTTGGAAAATGAGTTGTGTAGCAGTTTTATTTAGTTACATTTGAAGGCTTGTTTGCTTTGTTGTATTTATTTTGCTTGTTGTTGTCTTAGGCCTGGCTGGAGATTTGACTAGTAGGTTTACTTCTATGAAGCCTTTGTTAAAATGTGAGTCAAAGTGTACCTTGTGGAAACAGCAACCGACAGTTCAGTGGGTAAGATGAGTGCATCAATGAAGCAAAGAACAGGAGAGAGTGTTTCGATTTTCGCAAATCTCCCAGCAAAATTACAGATGTAACATTACTACAGAATTCTGCTGATCAATGTATATAAGAGAAGCCAGAAATTTCATATGTTCTGAATTGACATGGCAGGCATACTGTTTTGCTGCTGAGTTCTCACACGTGTATGCAGGCACATTGACATTTTGCACTTACCAGCATCTTAGGGTTATGCCTTGTCATCAAACAGGTTGAATTTGTGCTGCTAAAACAAACTTAGATCATTTGGTGTTGTATGATTACCACTGGCATCTCCACACATGTATGAGTAGCCAAAAGGGCCAACCCCTGTTGAGCACAACAGAAGCTGCTGCCTATGAGGTTGCCTAAAATGGAAGAAAAGAACTTTCCAGACAATATTAGTATAGACAAAATAGAGATCCTTTAATGAAAGCACTTTTGGATGCAACAAAATACATAGGTGCACACCCAGTATAGCATTCTTACAAATATATAACACTAATTAATTATCATATCTAATGGGTACATCCAATACAAGAATCATCTGTCCACAGGACCATCCCTGGGTCTGTGTCTTTGGAGCTTCTCCAAGGGTTTTGGCTTTCTATCTTGCTTTGACTACAATATCTCTCCGAGGCTCATGTGTCCTAAACAAGATGTCCTTGGTAAAATCTCTTCCTTGAAAAGAACATCAAATGAAATTTCAAGAATGTGGCACAAACCAGCTGCTACTTTAAGTGTGAGAAATTATAGAGCTATATTAAAATCTACAAATATATACAAAATCTTAAGAATCTTAAAGCATCAGTGGTATTGGCTCACTTAAACTCTCAGGTGATATCTACCTATAGAAATAATCTTTGGTCCTCAGGCCAAGTGCAGGAGAATGTTCGTATTCTCGTGGCTCAGGGTCAGCCTCTGTAGAGATGACTGACTGACTGACTGACTCTTTCAAAGCATTGCATTGGCTGAATTTTCTGGGTCCCATGGACCCAAAGTTATCATGAGAAAATTTAATTTGAAGAGCCTAAGGTAACATGAAATGTATGTTGCAGTTGAGCAGCAAAGAGCTTTCATGTCATCAAGACTTCCATGTATCTTGAGGGCACAGGGGTTGTTTTAGGACATAAGTGGCTGAGTAAATTCAGGAGACAACTTAACCCTCCACAGTCTATATCCATGCTCTGCCCAGAACAGAATGTGTAAAAAACCATTTTGTCTGCTGTGGTTGGGTTAACTCTTGGAGATAACTAACTGGTTTCCAAAGAAAATTAGCATGTGCACCAGCCAAGTGAGCAGGAGACCAGAACTCAAGAATGAAATGCTGTTTCCCCAGTCATGGTGTGCACATAGCTGTGAGGCTATCTTTTAGAGGGAAACAGATTTAAATCCCGTCCCATTTTTCTATTACAGTTGGAAAACATTACAGCTAATACCAATATTTGGCTCCAGGTTATTTCCTGAGATAAGCAGATCACCAAAACACTTCAGATAATACAGAATGAGTTCAGAATTTTTTTCTTTGGGCAAAATAACATCATGAAATTCCCTATAAGTTTATCAAAAAGGTGTTCATGAAGTCATAAAATGGTTTGGGTTGGAAGGGACCTTAAAGATCATCCTGTTTCAACTCCCCTGACTTGGACAGGGACACCTTCCACTAGACCAGGTTGCTCAGAGCTCCATCCTGCCACCGCCCACCAACGCGGGTTAGTCCAGAGGACCATGGGACATCAAACTTTGAGGGTAAACAACAACAACAAGCAACCCGGAAAAGTACCTGAGTTTTACCTTGTATGTCCATGTCGGCAGCCTTAACCTATGGGGTCAGACCTGTTGTGTTCAGCGTGGGGTTAACTGGAGTTTATATATGTTGGTTAATTTGAATAAAGCCAGATCTGCCTGTTACATCATATTGATGCATGTGATCTCTCTGGTTTCTGCCTGCAACACCATCCAGCCTGGCCTTGGACACTTCCAGGGATGGGACAGCCTCAGCTTCCTTGGGCAATCTGTGCCAGTGCTCACCACCCTCAAAGTAAAGATTTTTTTTCCTAACATCTAATCTAAAACTGCTTTCTTTCCGTTTGAAGCTATTGCCCCCTTTTCCTGTAACTTCATGCTCTTATAAACAGTCTCTCTTCATCTTTCTTGTTGACTCCCTTCAGGTACTGGAAAGCCATCAGTAGGTCACTCTGACACCTCTTCCATGATCAACTATCCCAATTCTTTCAGCCTTTCCTCACAGCAGAGGAGCTCCATCCCCCTGATCAATTTGATGGTGTCCTCTGGACTCGCTCCAACAGCTCCATGTCCTGTGCTGGGACCCCAGGGCTGGAGGCAGCTCTGCAGGTGGGTCTCACCTGAGTGGGGCAGAGGAGTAGATTCCCCCCCTCACCTGCTGCCCACACTGGTTTGGATGCAGCCCATACAAGACTGAGTCACACATTGCTGCAGCTTGTTGCTGAGTTCAACTGGTTGCTAATTTACCAAGGGAAGTGCTATAGGTGGGGATTCTGCTCCATGTGTTGCAAATTATGAATTGATATTTCTTCCAGAGTCTCACCCTTGACCATGTTTTTATTTAATTGGAATTCCCCACAGGTGTGACTGCAGTCAGTGTAGCCTGTGGGACCAAGCTGAAGTGAAAAATTTAATTATGACTTAATGTGACTGTGTTATAAGTTTCTATATCTGTCAGACAACTTGTTTCCTTCCTTCCTGCTTCTGCTATTTTTAAAGCTTTCTACATTGTCTTTGCTTTGCTGCAGAATATACTCAAATTTTTTATGTTTCTAACAAAAAATAAAAGAGATAGCATTTAACTGACATCAGCAGCAAAACTATCTACATTGATTCAGTGTCAGAAAGTATTTACATAGTAATTTCTTTAAGAGACATTGCTGTAGTTTACATAGGAAATATGTAACAGAATCCTTAATTAATGGCTGATGAATATGAGGTGCCCAAGAACTCATAGCACTAGTTCATCATCATCATCATCATCACCATCAAATAATAATAATAATAATAATAATAATAATAATAATAATAATAATAATAATAATAATAATAATAATAATCTTCATTTAATTTCACTTAAACCCTAGTTCCTGCTCACTGGGTTGTGCTGCACATAATCTAATTGTTTTAAACCATGCCTTGCAGTACACTGTACTATACCTAAAACTAGAGCCATATGCATTAAAAAGCATGTTTTTGTTCTCTGTTTATCTGAGTATCACCCCCATTCATTACACATATAGTCACAGGAGTTTTCCTCATACACACAGGTGTCTAACTGGTTGTTATTGTACTGACACCCTGTAGTTTCAGCACATTGTAGTAAGAGTACCAAGTGTCACCCAGTAAAAAGGATTCCTCTGCTTCCTTTTTTGTCACAGTCCTGTCTGACAGATGTTATACTATCATTGATTTTACACAAGTTTTCCCATGTACAAGTCAGATATCTAACTCGTAAGAAAACAGTCTGGGCTCCTTTCATAGCTGTTCCTAGAAATGGAATTCTTTGGATTGATAGGGTGGATTAACTCCATTCTAGAAGAAAAGTATGAGGTAACTAGATAATTTGATGGCTGAAGCTTGATTCAAATAATTCTATATGTTAACACTGATATTATAATCACATCTATATGGACCTGATAAATAGCATTAGTGACATACCAAAGTCATAGATGACAACAGTCCTTTGAGAAGAATATCATCCTCATATTAAACTGGTGTGAATTTCCCACAGGAAGAGAATATATTTTTCCTGGATTGCAGAAAGAATCTGAAAACATGGGTAAAAGCAAGTGTTTCAAATGTTCAGAGGTGAACACCACCCTGAGCTTTTAGAATGAAAAGAAAGACTCTGGAGTAAGGAAATAATATGTATTATTTTCTCCCTTTATTTAATTCATTACCTCCTGAGGATTATATTAAAACTTACAGGTCTCATTTTACTTTCCCTCCTGTTTGGAATTTCCTCAGATATATTCCTTTTTTTTTCTCCACAGTTTTGCCCAAGGCAGAATTTATGGATTTTGTACATTTTCTTGGTTTTATGGATGTCAAGCCCATCAGACACTATGATCAGACTGCAGGAACTCTAGAAATTGATGATCTAGCTGCTACATGTGAAGCAGTGAGCCTGAAAGAAAGTCTCTGAACATTCCCTCTCAAAGGTTCGTTGAAGTGGAAGTGCTGTAGGATTTTGGACTAAACTTGTTCCTTCTAAGGTGGGAACATGAAAGAGCAGATCTGTTGTAGATTTGGGCTAACATACACTCACTGTTTGCTGCTCCTGCAGGACAGTTGTGTGAATATCAGAGCAAACCTGTGCCTCCTTTCCTTTCAGCTGTACAACAGAAATCACCTCCCCAATCACCTTCTCCCTCATTAATCACCTCTTCATACAACCTTATTAATACCCTGAGTATCCATGGAAACTGTCTACCCTGATCCCCCCACTGCTATTCCAGAATCCTCTGCCATAAGAAAATCCTTGGATATCTTATCAGAATGTGATAGCTTTAATTCAGGTCCCCTTTAATAATCAGTTGTAACTAGGGAAGTGGGTATTACATAAGTATTCCAAACGTGTTTTCCACGTAACAAAAGAATATAAGAGAGAGATAGGAAGTTGTGGCTTCGTCTTCTTCTGGCAATATCTCCACCTGCCTTTCTATTTCACAAATTTTCCTGTTTGTTTTTGTTTGCCCTTGTTCTTTTGCTTCTCTGTTGTTTCTCCTTTATTTGGTTTGATTCTATCTTCTACAATCAACTGAACAGAAGCACCCAGGGGTTAATCTGCATGTTGTTCATCAAGTTTGTATTCTCTGACCCCTTTCCACCCTTTGTTTCTGAGTTTTCAGCATTTCTGTTGGGAATTTTGGGTCACAGTGACAACACAACAGCTGCCCCCAGAGCCTGTGAAAACATTTCTAGCCAAAATGTTTGAGGCACTCATTTTGCTCCCAGGGAGATGATGCATCACAGGTGAACAGGACCCATTTTTGTTGGCTTTATCCTTTGTGGGCTGTTCATAGAGATAAAATAACAACAAGCAGTATTGAGGTGGAAAGAGAAAACTAAAAGAGTGTCCTTATAGCAACATGTCTGCTCTTGGGTTTTGTTTCTCTTAGTTACAATAGGGGTAGGTTAACTAAGGTGGTGCAAGGTCTGTCTGGTTAAGCTTTGATATCAGAAGAAGCCTCAACTGAACTCTGGAATATTGTGCTGTTCTCTTCCTACTCACACACTGTGGAATTCAGCCAAGAAAGGGCTTCTCTATGGCCTGAAGCCAATTTCCCAAGTTCCTATAACTAGTTCCTCCCCAAAGGATTATCACATGAAGGAAGCTTACTCTATACAATGGGAGCAGAGACATTCAAACTCCTAATCCTGTGCTAAGCCAAATCTGGGTGGCAGGGACAGCATGGATGTGTCCAAGCTTCCATAAAATATGTATTTGCAACCTCACCCCAGATTCAAGAAAGTGCCAGATCCAGTGCCATGTTAATATGGCTAATAATGTCAGGCCTAAGTTGCCTGTTGCAGTCATGTACTTGGTGAAAATTCCTGTTTGATCATTTGGGAGCTTGGGCATTTGTCTGTTGTGCAGTGTAGAAATGTCTTTTGATATTTTGCATTTCACTCAACATGAATAGTTTGTCTCCTGAATGCATGAGGGCTCCTTTAGAAACTGCCTTCTTACATGGTAAATGACATTCTGCTTGGAGTGTAAGATAAGCTTCTGATGTAAAAAAATTTGTGGTCTGAGTGTTGCTTTTAATTTATAAAACAAGTCCAAACCAGTCTTGCTTAAACAGTCTATTGGATGGAGGAATTAATGTGCTTTTCCACTTCCCTGACCAAAACCTTCTTGCCTGGTATTTAGAAAGCACTTCTACCCCATTCCAATTTCTAGTCCTTTTTATATGCAACAGTAGGGTACATAGCAGTGTTGTATCTACTTCTTCAGAAATGTTTCTGATTCTTCAGATTCACTGGAGACCCCAAGTAACAAATGAATAATGATGAGCATAAGTAGGTGGACATACCTTGTCCTACTTTTGAAATTAGGATTACTTTTTCAAGAGAAAGCCTGTTAATGATAGTCTCTGCTGTGAAATATGTAGTTCTATTGGTAAGTTGTCTTTGTTAATATTTTTGGTGTATGAATCACCTTTATTATTAAAAATATTATTTTCTGTATTTGATAATTAGAACAAGAATTTTATATGGGAACTATGTTCAAATTAAAAGTGAAAATTTTTAACCTTTGGAACTGGATACAAAGTTAAAGAGCAGATTTTCAGTGTCCTGATAGTCTTTGCATTCAGGTTTTATTGTATTCAGGGATACATTTTAGACACACTAGGGCAATGTTTCTATACAGAGTTCAAAAAAGACACAAGGGTGAAGCACAGGTGTTTGTAACATAAAAGCAATCAAAATAAATTAACAAAGTGTTTCCTGTGGCCTGTGTATCCTTGGAGGCACAAGAACTACTGACAGTATCTATGCCTATTGCACATACTTTCATAAAGGATTATAAGATTATAAATTGGTAAATAAAACATTCTGGTCTCCTGTTGGTTTCTTTTGCATAATTCAACTTCATGCTCTGATTCTTCACCATTCTTCACAAAACTTCCTTTTGTAAGAAAGTATTACAAACTTAACTCTGATATATATTTTAAATGTATTTTAATATTTATCTCATCACATATGCCTGTTAGTATTCATCATACACAATGACACATTACCACAGTTCAGCAACAAACTTAAAAACGTGTTGAACTTGAAAAACTCCAAGTGTCCCAAAATAGATGAGGATGAACTTGAATTTCATGCAGAATCAGGATCATAATCATGTTTACTTTAAATGGAGTTATGCTCTCACCTATTCTGCTGTATAGGTATTAATCATGCATGAAATCTTTCCATTTTCTTCAGAATACGCTTTCGTATAAGTGTCTTGCATCAATTCACAAGATGTTGCTTCCTCATAACTTCAAAGTAATTTCTTTGATCAGTAATAGCTTCTTCATACAATTCCTGCCTCCTGTTTAATCAAGATTGATTACATTTGCAAAGGGGCTGTTTGACCAATTTCTTTTCATACCATTTACAGTCTTTTCATGTTTTTAAACTTGGTCCTTATCGCTCATCTACATTTACAATTTTTCACCTCGTGTGTTATTTAGTTTCTGACTGGAAAATGTTGCAGCAACTCCAGCTTGTATGCATAAAGCAAAGATATTTGTCGGTATTTTAAGTTTTGCTGCATATTTGAAAAATAAGGGATTATAACTTGTTTTGTAGAAACTTCTCTTGTCTAAAATGTTTTTTTTTTTTTTTTTGGTGGGTGGTTCAAATGCAAAATATATTGTTTTGGTTGCTTTACATTTACAAAGTATTTGATAAATCAAAATTAAAATTGAGAATGACTAACTGAAGCCACCAGATTAACCAGCTGCGATTTGGAAATGCTCTTGATGGAGATGCACATGTGAACATGACCTTTGATGTTTGCTGTAATATATAGCTACATATTTGAAAGCTGTAAGAATTAGAACTATGATACTCATTTGGGGAAGCAGTTGAACAGTCCTTCTCTGGACATCTGTCTCTCAAGTATCAATTCCTACACGTCACCAAGAGAAGCCATTTAGACAAATGCGTAAATTGGACGGAGTATTCCTTTTTCATAAGTGCCACAACTCCAAGTGCCTCCTTCATACTTATTTATAGAGAGCTCCCCACCACTTCTGCTTTTGCGTGAACAGCAGAAAAAATAGAAATTAGTAATCACCCTCTTCAGCTGGGGTTAAGAGTTAGCTCAGAGAACATGATTTCTAACAAAATCTATTTGACTGTAAGTCAAAAGGAATAGAATTTGATGTTGCTTAAAAATTACTACAAGCCTTGTTACTTTCTGTTTCTCATACAAGATGCCCTCATTAAAGTCACTGTCACAAAGATGCATGGCATACAATTCATAGCTTTATATCTCTATGAAATATTTATATGCAGAATGTCTTATCTTCCTTCCCTTTTAACTTGAGATACTTTGCTAAACATCTACATATCTGCCTGTGTGTAGCACAGTGCTCCTCCTAGCCCAGTTTTGTGAAGGTTTGGAACTGGAACGATGCTTCCAGTCCTGTTCCGGTAGCTGTGATCAGCAAAAGCACCAGTGTGGCTGTACAAGCCTCACAATGTCTTTCCTTGACTTTTTTGTCTCCCTTTTCCCTCCTGAGGCAGCTCCCAGGAAGGTCATTGTAAAATATTCAGTGCTATGTCTGAGCAACACGGAATTTATTCTAACCACAATGCTAAGACACAGAAATCACTGAGACAGCCTCAGACAAATTCATTAGGCCTGTTTTCATCTCAATTCATCTTTCTGCCTGTGTAAAGTAACAGAATTTAACTAATATATAGGAATGTTTAAATTACTGGTTACTTGCCCAGATATGTGAAAATATGCAGAACTATGAAAATGAAAACTAGCCACCTTCATAATATATGAAATAACAAAAATTATTGTGTAAGGTTTCACCTAAGAAAGAGGAGAAGAGAAGAATAGTGATGAAGAACCAAACAGAAAATAAATGAATGGCCAAAAAGATGGTAATCACATATATCATGAGAAGACATCACCAAGTAAACCCAGTAATGACTATAGAACATTCTGAAAAAAACCTTCCCTATCTGGAGACACACAATGGACACATCTGAAATATGAAGTTATAGGGTGTTTAAAATCAGGTTTATTAGTACTATTAATATCTTGCTTCCTGGTGTTTATTTTAAAAACACTGAACTACATGTGCATTTTTAATGGTCTAAACACATACTCCCTCATATTTGTAATTAATGTGTTGGATCCACTGCACACATTAGGTGTAATTTTTATCTGCATGTAAACTTCCATTTGGGAAGAGAATTTGGGAGACATTAATTGATGTTTTCAGAGACAAATATATATATTCCTGTTTCTTTTGAAACTCTTAGGCTCTGGAGATGATACATTTTTAGAGAGATACTTTTAACCTGAGTTGAAACAATAAAAAGCACAAAAAAGAGTGGAAGGTGGTTTTGACGTTTTAAGCTCAGTGAACTTTTTCTAGAAACTAAGTTCTTTATTTGAGAGAAGGCAACATTGGCTCAAGTACAGGTTCAGGGGTTCTTAATTCAGCTCATACTTTTCATCCAGATGCCTGAACTTGGTAAACTTAACAATTCTGTGCCTCAATATTCCCTTATAAAATCCTTATTGGTTACACTCTGTGATTGCATGCATGCAGTATTTACAAAGATAAATAAAACAGAGGCATAATGTGCAAATTCATATGTGCAATTGTGGATTGCAGCACAAGTGAATTCAGTGACCGAATTAATGTTCCAGTGTATTTTAGCAACGTGTTGCATATTACTGTGTGTTGCAAAACACACACATGTTGGAGCAAGGGAAGTTGTCTATTGACAGGGGGAAAACATTCTTCACCTGGAAGATTTTAAGCTGGAAAAGGGCCCCAAAAATTCACAGTTTGCATGTTTTGGATTTGAATTCAGACATTTCTTGTCCAACTTGATAATTACACTTTGATATAGAAGTGGTGTTTTACCTGCATTGAAAATATTCTCATTCTAATTAATGATACTTCTCTGCTGCACAATTTTGAAAGTAAGCCAGTTTTTCTGTGGACACAGCACTGGACAGAGGAGAGTGAATCACAAAATCAGGATCAGAGGTCTGGGAGGTTTACAGCCTTCTGCATCAAAATGTCCATGTAGCAAAGACTAGATAGGGATGCTGAAGCTCAGGCAAACAAGCATTGTGGACATTGTTAAAAAGGGATATTTATCTCAAATAAGTATTTGAATTCTACTTGAAAAGATAGACTACATTTTAGCATGTACTTATATTTTTAAAGGCAGGGAAAAAAACCAAACTTTATTTAAGAGTGTGCATGTGCTGGGATAAGTTAACAAAAAAAATCCATTTTTTTGATACTATGTAAGAATTTTTATTATCCTAAGTGTTTAAAGGATGTTTCAGTTTATATTTTAGCTAAATTTGAACTGAAAAATGAGTCCCCACCCACACTCCCTGTTCTGATGTCCTTACCATGCAAGGAAGTTTGTAGTTCATTACTGAAATGTTTTCCTCTCTCCTAAGTCATCACCTAGTAGTGACTGAGACAAGTTTGCACGTCACAGGCATTTAAAATCTTGGCTCACATTGTAGAACTTGAAGCAGCTGCCTGTGAGGATCAATAGTGAAACATTTCAAGTACTTGTTTCTGTTCGAGGTAACAGCCACTGTAGTTACAGGAAGAAAGTCAGCCCTGACCTTTTTAATGGCTTACTCACAGCAGCAGAAGGAAGAGGACAACCTCTAAATGGGTGACCATGGATTTCACATTTACACAATTTCATTAAAATATATGTGTTCATTAACTGAGGGGGAAAATGTGGGGATTTAATAGCAATAACATATATTTGAAGAACTTTTCATCTTCATCTGAATCCTGGCCAAATTACTTTGGAAGTCTGGACTTTAATAGTAAAAATTTCATCTGCTGCTACACAAATTCAAAATACAACCATAAGTTAAACATTAAGTGAACTCATACATGACTGGAACACTAATTAATGTGCACTATAGTGTTTAAATCTGTAAGTTTCAGTGACTTTATACTATTTGTGCTGGATATGGTTTGATACTCTCATAGTAGGGATGAAGTAGCACAAAACATAAGAATTTTGAATATAATTACTGGCAAGGCAATAGCAAAAATTCAGGAGAAGATATCTGGGAAAATAAAAGGAAAGACGTACCTAAAAATGCAAGTTTCAATATATTATTACTCTGTATCTTGGATAAAATCGTGCTGATAAAACTTGAGGTAGTGGATGATGTGGGAGAATTACTCCAGGATGAGACAGTAAACAAAGTGGAGCAACATATTGAAGCAGAAATATTCTAATTGCTTACTGCAGTTTTATGTTATTGGAAAGCGTTTGGTCATTTCAGCTCCAGCCTTAGCACATAAAATTTTATTCGCGGTTTTTATACAGCTGCTGTTAAAAAGGAAGAGAATTTATCGAAACCAATGAAGCATACTCCTCTGGATGGCTTTTCCCCCTCATATGCACCAGTTTTACATCATTGTAATTCCACTGATGTCAGCAGGGTTCCTCTTGATTTCTACTGGGAAGAGTCCTGCCCTTTCCCTTCCTGTGTTTTTATACTACTACAGAATTCTTTCTATTTAAAGGCCATGATGGAAAAGAACCATGGAATGATTTCTTTTCATTGCTTTATTCTCACTTTAAAAACATTTTCATACTTTATGAACTTTGCTGGGGTTTTCTGAAAAGGATTGAGCATCTAAACCAGCTGATCTCATTCTTTGATTTGAAAGAGCCCCTCTTAGAGTAAGAAAAAATTTAATGCACGTGTTTTACCATAGCACTGAAAATTCAGAATAGGTCTTTCAAGCTGTGGATGGTTTAGAATCATAGAATCATAGAATTGATTGGGTTGGAAAAGACCTCCAAGATCATCAACTCCAACCCTTGGTCCAACTCCAATCTATTTACTAGACCATGGCACTCAGTGCCACGTCCAATCTGCGTTTAAAAACCTCCAGGGATGGGGAATCCACCCCCTCTCTGGGCAGCCCATTCCAATGCCCGAGCACTCTCTCTGCAAAGAAGTTTTTTCTGCTCTCCAACTTCAATTTCCCCTGGCAGAGCTTGAGCCCCCCCGTGCCCCCTTGTCCTATTGCTGAGTGCCTGGGAGAAGAGACCAACACCCACCTGGCTAGAACTTCCCTTCAGGTAGTTCTAGACAGTGCTGAGGTCACCTCTCAGCCTCCTCTTCTCCAGCACAAACACCCCCAGCTCCCTCAGCCTCTCCCCACAGCACTTGTGCTCCAGTCCCTTCTCCAGCCTTGTTGCTCTTCTCTGGACCCGCTTCAGAAAATAATTTGTATATATTTATCTGAATTCATTTAGTTGTGCCTTAGTATCAAGGTATGATATGAATGCAATATGTAACAACAGACAGTCAGAAAACTGTTGGATGCTGTAAAGAATGGAGTGTGGAGTGATGCACTTCACTCCTAAGAGAGTAGTAGCAACGTGTGTATTGATATAAAACAACAGTTTAACAAAGTTCAACAGTAAATGTCACAGTCTTTTAACAAGATATGATAGCAAGGGACACTTGATTATTTACTGCGTAGAGGGCAGGATCAGATAAAATGGTTAGGGAGACCCTTCCATTCAGTCATGATGTTCCCCAACCTCCTGGCCCTCTCCCCTGCCCTCTAAACTCCTTCCTAGAGCAGGTGCAGCTGGATCCAGACTTAGTCCCAGACTTGGTCAGCTGTTCATGCCTAAAGAATTATATGTCCACAATCAATCCCCTATATTACTTAGCTAAGATTTCAAAGTTAACATGCTATTAATCACTTACCAAGAATCTGTTACAGCAAGGAATTCTCTGAGCCTTGAGGAGTATCCTTGAGAGGTTTCCCTGCTCAGGTGATGATCCTGGAGTACATCCCACTGATGTGCAGGAGAGATCATGGGCCCCGGGCTGTCCACTGTTTATGACTCACACATGTTTGACTCCCTTCTAGTACCTGAAAGGAGCTTTTAAGAAAGATGCAGTGGGAATATTTACAGGAGCAGGTAGTGACAGGGAAAGATGGCTTCAAACTGAAAGAAAGTAGGTTTAGAATAGGTATTAGGGAAAAAACCTGTCCTGTGTATGTGGTAAGGCACTGAAACAGGTTGCCCAGAGAAACTCTGTATACCATATCCCAAGAAGTGTTCAAGGCCAGGCTGGATGGAGCTTTGAGCAAATTGGTCTAGCGGAAGATGTTCCTGCCCATGGTGGGGGGATTGGAACAAGATGATCTTTAAGGTCCCTTCCAATCCAAACCATTCTATGGTTCTATGATATTCGCATAGCAGCTGTGTTTCAGTTGGTCCATGCTCAACTAGCCCTCAGCTGGTGAGCCAGATTTATGTCCCTCAGCTATGTCTGCCTTCCCAGAGTCCAACTTAAGCCAAGTGCAGCCATCCTTAACACCACTAGGGGCTCTGGTTAAACAGAAAAGAACAGGAGACACTGCCACAGATGCCATCTGTGAAACACTTTTATAGCCCCATGTCACCCCTTGATTGCTGAATATTCTTCCAGCACTGGAAAACAAAACTGCAAGTTTGCAGGAATATCTGAACTACCCTATCCAGGTCTGCGGGTATGCTACTTGCAGTGTTTCTGGTAAATGTCTAGATCTTGAAAGCATCAAAGGACGGAAGTTCCACACTCTTTTAACTCTCTCAGACCAGTGCTTTGCTCTAGTTACCAGTGGATTTAAGTAAACAGTTGTGACATCTTATTATATCTGCAGTGGATATGGAGAGGAATTTTATTCCTTTCACCTTTTCAGTTGTTCTTTGCATGTTTCTTGTATTTGAAAATCGGTACTATTTGTCCTGAAAGCCTTATTTTCTTTAGAGATTCCATAAAAGCTTTGCTAGGTCATGTTCTCTAGTTCTTCAGTTACTCCTGTTGTAGACCTCTGACTCCTCCATCATTCTGGAAGCAAAGTCAGCAGAACTGGACTTATTCTAAGAAATATTTTAGCAGTTCTTGACGGCCAGAAGGAATATTAACCTTTCATGCAATAATTCATGATCATAAAACATAAGACAATGTTTCTCTTTCTAGCAGCGGACTGACACTATTGTTTTGGACTCATTCTCTAATCCAGTAGAATGCCCACTTCTATATAGAGATTAACTTGTAGATTGAAGTATTCTTCTCCTTCTTCTACTCCATTTTCTTTTCTTTTCTTTTTGAGTGTGTTACATGCAGTTTAATAAAATTAGTTTTGACACCTGCAGCCCTATGCTCCTTGTCCGATATACCTCAACAATAACACTTTCCTTCTTCTCCTTTCACATTTTTCTAGCCACTGAACTAGAAACTCTTATGGGAAAATAATTGCTTTGCCCTCCATGTCTCTGATGCTTTATCACTGGGCAAGAACAGCTATGGCCAGAAACACCATATATAATATCGAGCAAAAAATGCCTGACTAGCTGCAATCATCTTTGAATTCCCTTCCCTTCCCAAATCTTCCTTCCCTTTCCCTTTCCCTTTCCCTTTCCCTTTCCCTTTCCCTTTCCCTTTCCCTTTCCCTTTCCCTTTCCCTTTCCCTTTCCCTACCTTCCCTAACCTTCCCTTCCCAAACCTTCCCAAACCTTCCCTTCTTCCCCAAAGCAGGAAATCATTTACCATTAATTTTACCTACTTCCAAAGTTTATATGGGGTCCAATATTAAAAGATGTGCCATTTGCTGAGGCAGCAGAGCCAAGCCACTCAAGGACTTTGTTACGAAGTCAGACTATGCCATGTATCTGAAGTACATATTCTCTGTATTTCATGAAGACTTTTGAACTGTGGTAGTTCTGAAATACTTTTTGAATCTGTAGCTTCCTCTTTGAACCCTTGTATTCCCTCCTCCTCCTCCCCAAACATCTCATGGAGGTGAAAAGTTCTCTCATCCTGTTCTGAACTAAAAACCAAAGGGTGACTAACATAGAAAGCATTATTTATCATTGCCTTAAGTCACTGTTTCCCTACCAAGCATCTTCCCTTACCAACGTCGTATCAAAAAGATGTTCTCTGCTCAGTTTGATATGTGCAATTCCTCTTCACAGGTGGCCACACTACTATTTCTTCAGATGAAATTTCTTAAAATAACTGTGTTTATTCTGAGCTGACTCCACATTCCTGTGGCACTCATTTCCCTGTAATGACTAGGAAAAATGACATTCAAATTCCAGTCCTGCAGAGGACAAACAAATGCCTTTTTAACTGTGTTCCTTTTGCAATGTAATTTCCCCCACACTGTTGAATAATGGGTGAAGCTGCGCAAAGTCAGTGATACTGCAAACAGCAGTCACTGGTGTGCTGTACATCAAAACTACAACTAGGAAGAGCTTCCCTGTCTGAACCTGGCTCCAGGCTTTATCTCCATTTGGTTTATGGCCATAAAGGACCCAACGTTCAAATGTTGGATTCTCAGTACCCAGGAAAAGACAAGAGTTATTTAATTTTTCTCCCCTCTGCTCACACAATATCACAGAAAAGAATAATGGGATCAATTTGCATTTATACCCATTTCTACAGCAGAAGATTATCATATTCATCATACTAATATTCCATATTTATAGATCTATCAAGGAAACTTCTTAATCAACAGGGGGGAAGCCCAAACCTCACCATACTGAGGGCTGCATTAGCAATTTGCCAAGAGCCTAAGGCCTACACAGAATTTCCATATTATATGTACATTATATGCTTAATCAAAACTAACACACATAATTATATTTGTTTCTACTGCTGCTTTTCTCACAGATGAATGGTAACTATTAGGGTTTGCCAGTTTTTCTCCCCCTGTCTTCTGCTTTGGGTGTACAAGCTCTCAAAAACAGAGCTATAGTTTGGAGAATGGGAGGAGGGAAATTCTGATGTTCTGAGCAGTGGCTGAGATAGAAAACTCAGACCTGTTGCTAAGTGTAAACTTCATTTGGTGACCTTGACAATTCATCTGACCTGCCTGAAGAATGTGAAGGATATTTTTTTCATGTGGCTATTCTGACCTAAATTAACCCAACAATGTGTAGTTTTAAACTTAAGTGTATTGATTAAAATGGCAAATTATGGTGATTTTGTTACTCTTATATTTTTTATTTCCTCGTGTTGTCATAGTCATTTCTGCCTCTGATTCTTCTGCTATCTCCAATGAATTTGCTCCCTTTGAGATGCAATATGACACTAAAATCAAGCTTTAAGTCGCAGAACATTTGAAAGGAGGAAAAATGGAATCCAAGAACAGTTCATTTCATCTGCCCTGAACACCCACATTCATTCTCTGGAGATGTCTGTCTGTCCATACTATAGTTATAAAACTGTGTCACAACACTAGATCAGATGGATGGATTAGATTTACTAATGTGTAGAAACCATTTCTGACTCAGGAGGTCTCTGGGTTAGAAGGACTTGGCACCTGACAGCACAAAGCACACTGGTGTATGTCCTTGTAGTGATTCCTAATCAGAATCCATTTCTGGCTATGGAGAAGGGACAAGTTGCTGAGCTAGGTAGACTATCTTAAGTCCTTTTTAACTTTTGGATGGCAGAAATTTGCAGATACAATTTGGACATTTATCTGGGAAGACCAGAGAAGTGTCTGAAGTTTCAGCCAAACTAGTCCTACCAGGAACAAGTCCTTTTTCTTGGCTAATGTGAGTTTTGCTGGAGTTGCTTGGATGGGAACAGAAAAATAATATGTATGACTTGTCTGCCAAAAGGCTTGTACTCACTAAGTTCAAATTTACTTGGAAGTATCTTCATCTCAATCAAGTTCTTCTCCTGCACTAAGTGTGAAGGAGATGCAGTAAGTGTGCTATGTATAACAACTCATGTGACTTCCTTCGTACTGCACACTGAAACAACAACCCCCAACCGTTATTCTATAGAGTTCCCATCTTTTCCAGGGAAAACTCCATCTTTAACCGGTCTTTTTTACTCAAGTGACATTCCTTACTCTCACATTTAAATAATCAAAAACTATCTTGCTAATTATATGCTGCTACATATATCAGCATATATCATCATATATCACAAATCAGCATCACTGCACTACATTGTGGTTATGATGTTGCACTTTGTTCTGAAAACCTACTTACACATCTGACTGTCCTCTATGAAGAGAAAAATATTTCATGAGATATGCTCCTGAACATGTTGCCTGATCAAATTTAATCACAACCATGACCCCGTGGTCCTCCTCCTGCCTCCCATTAACACTCCCTCATTTCAGACTGCCAGGAAATATTCTCAGTAATAATTTTCCTTGAAAGGTGTATGGTATGCAGCATCATTACCTCCTTAATAATATCGTGTTTTTCTGCAACGTGTCTGTCTACATGCAAGTCTTTGCCCATTTATTTCTCCTCAACACTATAGCTACCATTAGCAACAACCTTCCTTCTTCCATGCAGTGCCCTCCATTACGTGGTATTACTCCCTGACAGCATGGCAGTGAATGCTTAAAATTTAACTTCTGAATACAGGGTAAGTATATCCATACTCCCTATTTCTCTGCTTACAAAATCTCAGCTTCCCATCCTTCCTCCCAGTGTCCTGCAGCCAAGGGCTTTAAACAACCAAAATGCAAATGTGGCCTCTGCCATACATTCGTATTTGGATTAGTCAGCAGAGCTGCTGGAAAAAATCTGTCTGGATCTGAACAAAACTCTCAGCAGCGGTCAATGTCTGTGGGTAACAGTGAATAAGTTTCTTACTCTAGCGCATTTTCAGAGGAGTTTGTGTGGAAAGAGTTCAGCACAGTGAGGAAGATCAGAAGTGCAATAGTTAGTCACCATTAAGTGAATAAAGGACTGAGAAGTTCAACAACAATAACAGGAAGGAGGATATTGAACAATTTTTTCCCCCTTCACATGCAAATATGATTAAAGGAAATAGAGCTATGATAATACATCTACCTATAAATTATAGTGTCATTTATGTCAGACATGAGCAGGAAATGATACATGAGAGGGGACAAGTGAAAAGTGGTCACAGCACAGACAGTGCCTTCAGCAGCCAAGGCAGAGCAGGGCATAGTGTTGATAGCAAGGTCTGCTGACAGTCTCAGAAAGACAGGCTGAGGATCTAACTTTCAGGTCCATTTGGGAAGTCCACCACTCAGAAACAGCAGGAGATGGGACAAAGACAGAACTGGAGAGAGGGCCAAACATAGGTCTGGCTGGTCCATCTAGGAGGCAGTGACAGAGACATGACTGGAGTGGATGCACTTGAGATACAGCCAAGGTCCATCCAGGAGTCAGAAACAGGACGTCTTAAACTTGGAATATCAATCAGACAAGGGGTGAAGGCCTAGGACGGAGCTTAAATAAATCTCTGGAGCCCATGGGTGGAGGTAGGGGTGCCAGCTGAGGCTGATCAGGAAAATAAAGATCACATTTATGGTGCTGACACTGTTACTGCTAAATCCCTGGAACACAGAAATGCAAAGAACAGACCTCATCCTATTTGCTTTTCATCATTTTTGCTTTCTTCTGACCTTGGGACATCTCACTCAACTCTCGTTTTTGGACTCTGCATGGTGTAACTAATGTGGACACTTAGATTGCTCCCACCACTGTAATGCTCCATTAGCATAATACCATTGTCTTCAGGTTTATGATTCTCCAGAAGATCATGATAAGACCCCAGTATGTCACACGGTTCCCTTGTTCACTTCAATTAGTGTTATATAACCAGATTGCTTTTGGCAACAGGTTACTCTGTTTTCTAGTGCAAAACTAAAAAGAGCTTTCCACATAAAAAACGGAAAATATTTCCTGTCATTGAGCCACATTTAGGATTTTGTATCAGAGTCATTCTGTATTCTAAAATACTGGTGATGCATTCGGTTATTAAATGATTCTCCCCCTTTTTTTGCCTCTTGCCTTTAGCTTCCAAAGTGCAGGAGATGAGAATAAACCCTTGATTTCAACCACTGGAATATTTGCATTAGAGCAAAGCACTTGTGTAGACAAGGAAAACTACATTCTGTCTCAATGGAACTTGTTCTTGCTTAAAAATAAGGTTGGGTCTATCAGCCTGAATCATCTCAAAGGCTTACTGAGCTGCAAACACTGGTAGCTGAAATGCAAATGAGATCAAAGCATTCACTGGCCTAAGAACTGTGTCCATTATCAATTGCAATTTTGTCATCTTAATTTCACCAAGTTGTATTGAATAGTTTATCTTGCCACTTTCTTTGTTTACTACTACAGAAAACGGCATTGAGTCCTTCCCTTCTGGTCTCTGAGGGAATGCTCTGTGTGTTCTGATCCTGTGCTGAGGCATGACCAGATTACCCACTATTTTACAAGGAAGCTTCATTTATTTTGGAAGGATTTGTGGTCAAGAAGTGAATTTCTGGATTGCCTCTCTGTGATCTCTCTGTGGACCATCAGGGCTCTAGAACTCTTGTCATTCCCCAAAACCCAAATGTTGAGTTGATCTTTTCCTTTTCGAAGTGAAGGGAGGAATTCTATTGCAGTTTGTTGGTGTATTTTTCCAGATTTATATCTATGATACTATATTTGTTCAAAGGTATGCTCAGAGAAGCCTGTTCTGCATAAGATTTTGGAAAAAAATAAAGTTTCATGTAGAGTGTAGAAGCTGTAAGTGTTTATTTAAAAAGCCACATATACGCTTGCAAAACTGCTATTTCAGGGAAAAAAAGTCATTTCCATGATGAACAGCTCCATCATGGCTGAGGTCAGGAGCTCCTGACCATTGTCTTTCGGCAGCAGATAAAATTTAATTTAAGTTTTCACAAAGTTCTCACTGATGAATGTTCCTTGCTACACACAGTATAATTGTTTGCCTTTTATTTCCTTACTTCCAAAGAAAACCTAGTTATTAATAGGACAATAAAAAATTATTGAGGCATTTTCTTAATTTTCTTCATTTTTTAATAATTCCTGGATCATTTTGCAGTGACAAAGAATCAAGTTCAAGTGAATTCACTGTTTCTCTGTCAACATTAAATAAAACTATAAAACAAGTAAGTTTTTTATAATCTTTATGAGGGAGAAATAGTCCAAGACATATACTCGTATTTTCTTCTCCCTGTAAAATAATATCTTACCATGAAGTTTAAGGTCAGTGACTTGTTTGTGGACAAAAATAATATATGTTCTATTATATATTACTTAATTATATATTATATTGCTGCTGCAATCAAAATATGTCCCTGGATATCAAGCCTGGCCCATCCACCTAATCTGAATTTTATGTCCAACTCAAAAACTGAGTAACTTAATTTATGAAAAATTGAAAAATTGGAAAGACAAAAGGTATTCTTCTGTGCTGTTTATAAAACCCCCCAGATTTGTCATTGCATTGTGTCTTTGGTAGTGTTTTTCACATATGCAAGATGAAAACAAATTAAGCAGCAGTAGTTTGTAATACTTGTAAAAATGACAAAAAGGTGCAATGCCATAGACAGTCAAATTCCAGATGCATATTGAAGTCAGCTGGTGACGTACCTCTGGGATCATTCAGGAATATTAGATGCCAGCAGTTTTGTTACTAAAAAGAATCATCAATTTCTGTCTTTAGGCCTCCTGGATCTTCCTTTTCCCACTTTCCTATGCTTAGTGTTTCCTCATCCCTCCCAGCCCTCTGTCCTTACCACATACAACTTCTGTAAGGGCTTTTAGCAGTGCCTACTGCCAACACTAGAGCTCTGCTGGAGCCAGGCCAGTTTATACCAGCTGGGAATTCATTCTAATGGCCCTTTTGGGACTTTCCTCCCCATCACTACCAGTCCTCGTTCTGGGAGCTCTGACTGACTCCTGGCTGGACTCTTCAGTTGTTGCAGTGAGTTCAGCTGCCTTTGTTCCTCCACATGAGCCATCTAGCCCATTTGACTGGACACAATGCCTTAACACTGAGTGTTGGGCATTTTCTCCTTTTCAAGTGCCCAGATCCTCCTGCATTCCCTGATAGTGCCAGGGAACACTCCATTGTATTCAGGGAGAAAGCCAAGCCAGCAGGACTAAAATGCTGTAACTAGATGAAGAGCCACAAATCCAATGGATTAAAAGCAAACTGTGCATTGGTCTGCTTTCCTCAGATGCAAACATCATGGATATCAGGAACCTGTGCTGCTAAAGACTTAGTAAATAGCAAACACATTGCTCGTGCCCCTGGAAGAGCACAGTAAATTGACTTATCCAGTCAATCCAGTAGTGAGCAGGAGAAGTCAGTGGAAACCCAAAGAAGCCACAGGAATTTAAAGAATTAAAAAAAAAAAAAAAAAAAGAAAAAAAAGAAAAAAGAATAAAGAAAAAAAGAAAAAGAAGATGTTAAACAGGACTGGACCTCTAAATATCAATGGTTCTTACGGTAGATACTTCAAGTACACTCAATTACAACACATCCGTAAGTTGGCAATGGAAAAATCGTATTCCAGCAGCAGAGATGACTTGCAGCTGCAGCTGATAGAGCAAGGAATGTGAATACAGAGAGCACTTACACGATGAAGGCAAGGCCAGCAATCACTGTGTGCTTGGAAGCAATAAAGCACAATCAGCATGACAACAGAGCCCCATTGTTAGCTGTGGCTCTCTGTTAAAAGGACTTGCATGAAGGGAAGTGCCCTGCAGCAGAGCAACCTTGCCCCCCAAACCAGGCACATCTTCTCTATGTTCCTTTTTTTTCTTTCTCCTTTTTTCCCTTTCACTTTGTAGCTGAGATTTCTTCATTAGGGGGCAATTCTTCAGCATGGTTAAAGTGTTCCAAGTTGCCTCACCTTGCTTATATTTTGTGCTGTCTTCACATCAGTAGTTCAGGTCATAGAAATGTCTCGCTGCAGGCAGTGGCTGGGAGCCAATAAACAGGTACAACAGTAACATGCAATGGCATCGTGCAGTTTGGGTGCACTGTAGGGTGGGTAGATGAGCATTCAGTGAAGCAGAAGACACAAGTGTACTTTTACGAGGTTTTGGTATGCATAACTTGAACAATGTGAAGATCACTGTTTAGTTCTATTAATACCAAAATGTTATATTTTTTGTTTCCCTAATCAGCAGTTTTTCTATCAAAAATCTCTTTTCCTTTCATCACCCCCTCGTTCTCCCACTGTGGAAAACTTCACGTTAATATTCCTTGGGAGGCAGGAATCAATTTCAAATTTCAGCTAAGCTAGCTTTTCAGAATAGTACAATTCTATCCCTAATCATTACATAATACTTACTTTCTAAAGCCTTTGAAATATGCCTTTTCATTTTCTGAAAGACCTGTCATTTCAAAGTTCCTTAGAACCACACTATCTTTCCAGTAGTCTCCTGTCCCACGCAGCCATGACTGGTACCAACCTTAATGCTTTGGCAGATTTACATTAGTCCTGATTCCATTTTTGCAATACAAAGAGGCATCTCAGAAACTCACAGAAAAAAAAATTAATAAACTGCTAGTCCCTAAACTGAGCACAACACTACATGACTTAAACATGGATACAAGTACAAAGAAAAACTTAACATGGAAAGAAAGAGTACTTAAAAACCAAGGAAATGGTTGCAAGAAGTTGAAATGATGAAGACAAAAGTATGGTCCTCATCTAAATCATCACTAAAGATGTTAAACAGGACTGGACCCAACACTGACCCCTGGGGAACACCACTAGTGACCGGCTGCCAGCTGGATGCAGCTCTGTTCACCAGATAGTCTCTCTTCAGAATGGTAATCAAATAGTACAAAATTCAAAGCAAAATTAAATATCATTATTAAAACCTTAGAAGAAAAGCAGCATATGGGAGGATACTCAGGGAAATCTGTTTGTGTGTCTTGTGTTATACCCTTGTCCTTGGGCATCTCCTATTTGTTACTGGATACTTAGAGATTTTTTCCAACCTGATACAACCATCCTCAGACTCTCCTTTGCATTTATACCCTATCTGGTTAATCATGACTGAAAATTAGTAATATCAAATAGAAATATTTCAATCATCCTGCTCTGTGTGCCATTAAAAGGGATAGACTTCAGAAATCTCTATTTATTGGCTGAAAATGCAAGGACTTTTTTGTATTCATATTGAACAGATGCATTGCTTTGAGCAAAAAAAAAGAAGGGAAAAAAAGGTATTTTCTCTTAGAAAATTATTTTACTCTAACCTTTAATCACATATTAATATTTCCTTCTTTTTGGTCCTGCCAACCACATCTAATTATTTTTTCTCCTTGCGACTGTTCTTTTAAAATTGTCAAAGAAAACTCAAATTTCTTTTGTTCAGCTACATGGGATTATGCTGAGTAAAATGATGAAATCCTCAAAGTGAGTAACATATGCCACTGGCATATTGCATACATTATTTGCATAACTGGGCAGTTTGCATTAGTCTTCTAGTAATATGCACCTGAACCTGGTTTGTATGGATGAAAGAAAAATTGAAATTCCTTGGGAATGTTTGGTGGACCATAGATCAGTTAGAGGTCATCATGTTATTTAGTGTTTTATGGTGAATAAATCAGATGCTCACTTCAAAATCCCCCTTTCTGTGAGCTATAATACACCGAGTTCTTTATGGCAAAGGAATTTTTATGAACTGAAACTGAACCACATTATCCTGTAAAGTAATGGGGCAGTGACACGTATAATGAATAGGACATCACTCACTTTTTTGTATTCTCTGCATCACACTGGGAGTACAAAATATCTGAACCAATTCGATGCTCCTACCTGTGTACAAACACAAGGCACCTGAGGCAGTCAGGTGGGAGTTTTCACATCTAAATATCTACATTAAGATGGTTGTTTAGATTCTCCATAAAAAGGGAGTCTCCACAACTCCTAAATAAAACTCAACCTAGTAATAAAGCAAGATACCACCCAAAAATGTACACTGGACCAAGAGAGGCAGGTAAAGTAGTTATTTACTGGCCCACTGAGTTTTGGGTGAATGAGTATTGAGAAGGTGAGGTCTTGGTCTTCAAAGCACATGGACGAGATCCTTTGAATCTGGTCCTTGATTTACAACTCAAGATTTTCTGTTGCATTGTCTGCTTAACACCCTTTGCTTTTGATTGGCACAACTGTAATATTGTTCTGTAAATACAGAATTTCACACCAGTTACAAGTGACTCAGGAAAGTAGAGGAGTCACATTGTATAGCTTGATTCATCATAGACTTCAGCTACTACAGCCATTAATCCACAACAATTAGCTAAACGCAGAACAGCATGTGGATCATAAAAAATTTCCGTAAAATTACTTGTTTATTGGAATTTGTCTCATAATTTTCTAAATGAAATAAGCAAGACAAGTGAGAAGAATCCTTTTAATTTTCCTAAAAACTGCAAACTTTTTTTTTTACTCTACTGTTTTATTATTTATTTTTCTTTTGCTTTATAGTAAGAGAAAAAAAAATTAATGAATAGATTTAATTGTTATAAGAAACATAACATGCTGTAGGATCAAGGATTCTCTGCTGACTGAGATCTAGAACACTTTTTTGACTGATTCTTAAATAAATTTTGGTATGTGTTATAAGAGGCTATAAATTGCTTGATTAATGTTCATGTGCCCATTCCAGCCTCTTTTCCTTGAAGAGAATGAACATACAATTTCCTTCATTAGCAATATAACAGCTGGTTGTTGCTTCAAATATGCATTTTGTTGCCATTTCTTTTCCCTGAATGTGCAGCTCTGAAGTGGCAGGAAGTTCATGGCACAAAGGGGTCTGATGGAAAACTTTCATTTTCTTGCTTGGTCAGAAAAATTTCCAACCCTACTCCCTTCATATTCTAAGAAGGAAGAACTAAGAGGTTTTTTCCATGGTTTAGTGTAAAAGCAGCTCAGGGTCCAGACTAAGAGGGTGATTCATTTATCTTAGAATTCAGCTATCTGAAGTGCAGGTGTCTCATCTGAAGTAACTGTCTAGGTATCCTGTCAAGGAAATGGAACCAGATAAACAATTCCAGAAGGCAATACATCTTATCAGGGCTGAATAACATCTCAGAATGGGCCTATTTCTCACTCCACTCACTCAAAGTGCCAGGGCATCCGGTTAGACATTGTGTTTAACTGATCTTCAAAGAAAGTTACATTATATGACAAAACTGTAAATCTTTGGCTTTCAAGCATTTAGCAGGTAATACCTAAGGAACCACTTTTGGGGAAAAAAATGTGGCTGCTGTAAGATTTATCACTTAGTTTTCCAACTTTACTGCTATGTCAATGCTGGGGTTTAAAACAATCAAGAAAAAGATATTTTATTGGTCCAATATTACCTTTGCTATAGGCTTTAATTCGAGGCACTTTGAAAAACAGAGGAGAAGTAAATGTTTTTTTCTTCTTTTATTGCATACATTCAAATAAAATGTTAATGTTATTTCAGCTTTAAATAGGTTTAAATATCATTGGTGTAGAGAAAGCCTCACATGGGACCTTTAAATGAAAGTGTATTTAAAGACTCTTACTTGATTTTTTTCCCATTGTTCTTTTTGCCTTCTCACTGCCTGTGTTTTAAGAATCCATCTATTAATAATGTCAGTTCTTCCTTTCCACCCCATGGTAAATAGTAGGAAATAATCACACTTTCTCAGACTTAGAGAAAACAGAAGCATCAAAGAGTTAAAAATATATTTCAGAGAAACAGTGAATACAATAGAAATTCAGTGTTGTGATTGATTAAAAAATATTTTTGTGATTTGTGTTATTATTATTACTGCTTGTACCTCTTTTGCTTGTAACTGTTTATGAGCCATTGTTTTCTATGTCATTTCTGTTCATTCCCAAATCAATGAAAAACCTGAGCATAAAAAACCTCTCAATCAATCAATATAAATATTATAAAAGCAAATTAATCAAAAAAGAAATCCATCATAAATTCATATTCATAGCAAATATATTTTCCCAAACTGGTTATTAATATTTTTCATCAGTGGACATTCCTAGTTTTTTTTTTCATTTGAGAGCATTGGTCATGTGGGTCAGCAGTTGAGTCCTGACTTACAGGTCTTAGTGTCTTTTAGTCTCTTCAGTCAAGGCATAGTTATAGACTCAGAGACAAAGTTACTGATAGAGATTCCTACATTAGGAATACCTGTGCAATATTGCTGGGAAACATTGCTATCCAGATAGTATTCATGCCTTTCCCAAGAAATTTGATGAGATATAAGTACAATAAAGACACTAAAGAGCAGCTGTCTTTGAAACAGAGAATATGTTTGAACCTGATTTGTAAATAGCATGCAAGACTCTAAAAACTATGAAAAACTACTGCAGGTAGAGGACATCAACTCCTTCTGGCAGATACGCTCAAGTTTTTGAAAAGGCAAAAAAAATATTTTTTACCTAAATAGAAGCTTATAAATTCATGGGCTGAACAGAGGGGGAGAAAGAAATGGAAAATAATTTTCAGCCTAAATAAGAACAGCAAAAGTACCCAAGAATCACCAGAAACCAAACTCTCCTATGGAGATCCATAAAATCTGATTAAAAAATCTCTTGACTGTAGCTTACTTTATCTGTGAAAGGTGTGGAGCTATCTCACACCTGAGCTGACACAATCTGCCACAGTATTTGTGCTTTGGATAGGAGTGGAAATCTGTAATAGTCACTGTACAGAAGAGTCCCCTGCCCTCCTCCTTTGAGCACCAAGAGTGGAATAAATGGTTTTCCCCCACTAACTGAGCCCAACTTCTGGCTGTCACTGGCCCTTAGCTGGCTGCAATGTACACATCAATCCCACCTGGCAGGGATTTTTGGTATTTTTTTTGGTCATCTCTCTCCGTGAAATGACAATTCACAGTTTGACTGGGTCCCTTCTAGAGCAGCTACAAGTGCTTAACTCCCAAACTCCAGCTCCTTGAGCAGCCTGACTTTTTCTGTAGTTTAACTCTCCTGAGACAGATTTGCTAGAGGAGTAATATAGCTGACAGAAATTATGGTAAGCAAGAACAGAGTGTGGTCATTTTCCCAGCAAAAGAAGACAGAGCATTTTTAGAATCTGACTACAAAGGGGTTTGCACTGCTATGGGAGTCCTTGCCAAAATCTGCTAGAGGAAGGGCAGGTCTCCATCAAATTCATTTATTTGAGCTGATGAGGATTGGTGATAAAAAACATGGGAATAAGTTCTCAATCAGGACCCTCAAAGATACTTAGTAAATTATTTATAATCACAATACAACCTACTTATGAAGAAAATTAACTTATCTCAGCCAAACCCTGTTTGACAAACCATTCCTTCTAAAGGTGTATCAGACCCTTGGATTAAGATTCTGTCTTTGGTTTAAGATGTTGTTTGTGGTTTAGAGCATCCTGATTTAATAAAACTCATCTAGCAATCTTAATACAACCTTGAAAATGTCAGTCTTACAGATCATCTGAGAGGAAACAGAGCTATCAATTGAAATAGCTTTGACAGATTGATAGAGGCACATACAGAGAGATCTTTATGTCATGAGTAGCCTATGGGAGCACAAGTTGGTATAACTTCTGTTTTATTGGGGCCAGGAGGAAGTGCAGATTTCAGCAGCTTAGATCCCTCTGATGTTACCCACTGTGTCCAGATATAGTTCCAGCCCTTTGGTATAGTGCTGCCTGTTTCATGCAGAGTTGTGAGAGCGAATTGTCTGACATGGTATCCAAAGACAACACTGAGCAAACATCTGTGGTGCTCTAACAGTGCTCTGATGTGCTCTGCCAGGCTAGTTTTCTGCATTCTGACCTCAGCAGCTGTAATGAAGGAACACATCTGACTCCCCAGTGTTTGAAATGGAGGTGTAGCAAATGTTAGGTCACTGTGGTTTATACAAGTTGAAGTCCTGAGACACAATTTCATAAGCATTTTCATCTTTCTGATAGTGCTTCCATCAGACAAAGGGGATGTCTCCCATTCCCTTGATCTTCCTTAGTTCTGCTTCTCTGCCTCGCTGCTGACCTCCCAACCCTATTTCCTGCCTTGCTCCAGCTTCAGTGTTGGATCTAGTGTGAGAGAAAACAATCCAGCTTTTTTCTCTGGATTTAGTTTCTAACTAGCTTCATTAAATTAATGGCATAAAGCAGCTTGTAACAGGGTTCAATGTGTACCACATGCTGGGAGCACAAATGGGTGGGGAGAGGGATGAATATGAACCTTCCAGTTCCAGTAGATGGAGTTAATACAGTGGCTCACCATGTTGCATGGAATGGCATTCTTCGTTACATCCACTTCTTGAAGTAGATACTACTCAAGTTATAAGTTGCAGTTTATAGCTTGCTTTTGTGGTGGAAGGACAGACACTCTTTATCTTCCAGCTGTGTAGGAAAGCAAGGGCTGATATCTGCAGGCAACGCAATGAAAACATGATGCAGAGCTGAGGGACACAGAGAACTGAAATATCTGAACTCAGTGCTACCTGGGGAGGTTAAGTTTACCAGTTTAGTTACAACAGTACAGTTTTCAGTTCAGTTTACAAAATATTTCTGAAGTCCAGAATGGCATGGTAGTGGCTGATCACAAAATAACACCCACATTGTTACTCAGGTGGGAGCTACTTATCAGAACATGGGTTGGTTGTCTCTGCTTTCCACTGCACAGATTCCCCTGAACATATGAGATCTTTCCTTTGAAATGTCAGGTCCAAATTCTAGACTGAATTTAAACTGCATTTCACATTAGATAACTTACCCAAGAGTTCAAATTTTGCTTTTAAAGTGTTACTTAACTTTCAGGTACTTTAAAGCTCATAACCCAACCACGAACATCGAGCTCAGATTTGGGGATAGGAGCCCTGCTGCTCTTAAAATGCTGATGTATTTTTACAGGATTTTTTTAAAGGTAAGATAAGTGCAGAAATAATGCTTAAATTCAGAACCTCAAGTTAGAAATAATTTCCTATTTTGGCTTTCAGACATCTACCAACAGAGAATTGCTCTCTATTGTATATTATATTTCAGCATCAACATTAGAATCAGTGTCAGTGCCAGGCAAACTGTGACACTAACCAGTCTTTTACATGTGAACTGGAATCCAACCTAAGAAACTCTAAGCAGAGGCTTCAAACTGACATTATAACTGTATCATACATTTATTATTTAGAAAAAAAGAGCCTGTAATGTTTTATTTCAGTAAACTGCACTGATAGCTTTCAGCATTTCTGGAATAAATCCATACAGGGCTCAGTTCCCAGTGAGGCACAAAAGGTTTGCTTGATGAACGTTTCCAAAGTTCTTGGTCCACCTCTTGTATAATTTAAGAAACATTCTTGAGCTCACAATGCCTGGAGAATCTTTGAAGCAGGCTTCTCCTGTAGGTTGATGGACAAGGGCACTTTCTTCCTACACTGTCATGTCTTGAGAAATCTGGCAGCAGAATGATGGCAAGACAAAGCACAACTGGTAAATGAGGTGGAGTACTTTCACTAGGGAAACCAGGGTGAGTCTTTCCCTCTTCTCTACACATTTGGGGCTGCTTTCATCCCCATCTTTATCTATTCAGACAGGCAACAGTCAAGCATGATAAAGCATATTAGAGGATCTCAGTTACTTTACTTACGTTTTGTTGGAAAAAGAGAAGTAGCTTAACTTCTAGATGACTATTTCAAACCAGGAAGATGAAATAAAATTCTGCCTTTTTGAACACTGAATAAATGACACCTCTGCCACTTCTTAATGCTGTTCTAGGTAAGACACTACATGTAATTGGTTTCTTTGGCTGCCTTTGCACACTGACCCACCTGGTTTGGTAAACTTCAGTTTAAAGTTTGGCATCATGTATGCATATTTTACATTATTGCTCTGTAGATGCATTATTTATAATTACATATTTATAACTTTTTTCATTATTCACTCAGTTTTATGAGGTATTTTTATTGTTTCTAATCCTCATTTTGACTTTGGTTATTAGAACAAGATTAAAAGCATCTATAAATGTAAATATTAAATTTCCTATACATTGATTTTGGACAGAGACTTTGTTTGGCTGAACAAAATCAGCTTCAGCACTGTTTTCTGTGGGACAACTTCTGTGCCTTTTGGCTTTTCCCCATTCCTAGTTTAAATATTTTTCTCTCATCTTGAATACGTATGTTTGGATTGAGCATAACCCTTCTTTCCAGAACAAGTACTTCAAATTCCAGTAAGTTCACCAGTTCCTCGTAAATTTAAGTTTCTCTTCACTATACCCCCATCTCATCACTGCATTGAGGGTCTAGGTCTTTGAGGCTTTGTGTTTGACAGCATTCTGGAGAATAATAACATGGAGGTTGTAACTTATCCTGTGAGGTCTCATTTCACCTTTTCCATCAGGTACTTTACTCTGCAGCACCTCACATGCCACCAATGCTGGTATCTTTGCACCTAATGAATAAGTGAGTAACTCTCAAGATCTGTTCATCTTTCTCTGGCAGATTGCACAGATTTCAGAGGATAGTTTTGTCTGCCTCTATTTTGGGAAGTGTACAGCTTGTTTTAGGAGTTACCCCAAAACAGCATTTGCTCATATGCATCTGTTTACCTGTCTGCCTGGTGTTTTCCATCTCCTCGTGGGCTGTGTGTGTTGTGCAGCAGCTATGCTGCTTAAAATAATGCAGGTAAATCTGATGTCTGGGGGATTAACTAACTCTTCCCATAATTGCCTTCACAGATATGAGGTTAAAAAATTTCAGTGCTAAGCAACAAGAATTACAGTTAGTTCTATCAGTTGGGGGGCTGTTGGTGAATTTCTATAGCATCCAGTATATTATTAGTTTCTGTGTTATTTTCTTGGCTGGTTCTAATGAATAATAATAAAGTCTTGAAGATTTCTGAACTGAGAAAATAAAACCTACACGTGAAGAAATAGCCTTTATTTTCAGTGTATCAATTTAAAGTCTATCACTTATGCATAGATTTGGTATGAGTTTGCTGTGATAGGTATTGGGTACACAAGAAGATACAGAGATGATCACTAAGTGTACAATTTGAATACAAAGTCAAGATTCTGACAGTCTGATCTGACGACTCATTTGCATGATGTACTCTTAGGTCCTTTTAGAGAGAAATAGACTTGTGCAGGAGGCAATTAACCTTCCTGTCCCATCCAGACATGGGTTTGCATCACATGAATAAAGCATAGATGAAAAGAATGTGCTAAAAAATAACCATCAAGATCATATGCTACATTGTATATGCTGATTATATGTGGAATGCACTTGATCCATGTACATTGATGCACATAGCTTTCATTTGGCTTGTTGGATAATATTTGCTAAATTTATTTCCACTGTAGTCAAATTAGATCCTCATAAACCTTCAATGCCATCTCCTTTGACTCCAAAGGGAGCAAAGACAAGTAGATATTTACTGAGATATTTACATGAAAATGCCTAATTTGGGATGGCCTAATCTTTAAGGGCTATCACACACCATACTGAGACTTAAATTCCTCATTCCAAATTCACAGAAAATGTGCATCCCTGTTAACTGGCTGATCAACACTTCTAAATATCAGGGTATTTTGTAAATGTTCAGGATCACAGTTCTTAATGAATGAATTAAATTCCACATCCATCTTTTTGTAAAGGGCTCCCGTGCACATGCAAATGTGTATTATAGGCAAATAGATGAAAGTGATATCTCTTGAATATTTAATGATTATATCTAAATATTCAGTCCATGTTATCAATACACAGTGATATTGATATGCCTTGTGGCCGCTCCCTGTTAAGGCTAACTAATACTTATAAAGCTGGTTGTCCCCATAAAGATTTTATAATAATTTCTAAGTTATTTTTCAGCTCTTGGAAGTCTGATGTTCTTCACTTTTCAATAGGACAAAGTAACCTTAAAATCATTAGTGGCAAGAAAATGTCTCAATAAAAAATTATCTCCTTCTGTTCTGGGTGGGTTTTCCATACAGGCATCATATTCTTTCTTATGGAAAAACTTCAATTATAGAATAAGAGAATGAAAATACAGAAAAAGAATGCTCAGACAAAGTGTCAATGGCAATGGTCCTTATGAAAAACTAATCAATTATATTTACTGGAAGTCTTAATTGACTCTGTGCATCTTCTAAAATTATAAACCTTATCTCTAATATTGTCCTCCTTTTTTGATAAGTAAATTAGTAATTAAAACACATGTACCTAAATGTTAGCAGTGGGTGGCTGAGGAACAATATTATACGCAGCTTTTACTCTCTAGTCAGTTTTTTTAAGCCATGTTTTACTAAATAATTACTTTGATTTCTCTTTGGGAAAAAAAAAAAAACACCAAAAAATAAGCAGTAAAATTACCATCCTGAGTAGGAACAAATCACCATTAATACTGTGTGGATGAAATCGGGTTTTGTTAATCCAATGAAATTTATCTTTAACAGATATTTAAAAGAAAACAAGGAAAATCTACTTTCCTTCTTAATAAGCCTCTGTCCGCCCCAAATATTTAAGCCCCTTATACAAGGTTAAATTTTTAAGAATATGAAATCTTTCAGCTTTATAAATATCTTTTTACGAAAATGCGTCCTAGTAGAAAATGTGTGGAATGTAGTGGAAGGAGTGTCAAAATATAAATCTAGTAATTCCCATTCTGTCACTACCAGTTGTCAGTCCAAGACAGTTCAACAGCTGAGAGATGGATGGTATCAAATCCTGTTCTCTGAGTTATTTTTTTTTCCTTAGTCAAAGCTTTAAAATATAAATAAACACAAACCATTTCAACCTTGGCATTGACTTTTGCTGTGATTGCAACACGTCCAAATTCCTACCCCCAGTCTGTGGGATCCAAAGATCATCAAAGAACTTTTCTTATCTGAGGGATGAAAATATATCATCTCCTAGGTTTTGTGAATGTTCATTGTCTCAAAAAGCATCTTAAATATGAATAGAAATACAATGTCAAACTAGGGGTACATCCTATCCCCTGCTAAGCAGACAACATGTCTGTATGTTGAAAAAGGACAGTTCAAAACCTATTTCAGAAAAGCCTGCCGCACTTCCAAGAGTCTAATTTGGGCCTTGAGCACCAGTGGACCAGCAGGAAGGCAGGGACAGAAGCATGTAAGCAAAAGCACATGTCCAAAAAGTCCTGTACTTTCTATGTAGATGTGATTAGAAATGACGAATGTTGGGCTGTAAACTACACAGCAACTTTTCCAGCTGTCATTGGAAAAACACTCAAATTTTATAGGCAAGGGCGGTCCCGTGGCGTAATGGAGAGCACTTCGGTCTCTGAATCCCAAGGTTGTGAGTTCGAGTCTCGGTAGGGACCGTCCCCGGCAGTTCAAGCCTCCCTGCCATCCGATCCCATCAGATCTCATATGCCTCAACAGGGTCAGCCCTGGTTAGTACCGGGTGCTGTAGATAGTCCCAAGGACTTCACTTTCACTGTCCAAGCTCGCTCGGCCATGGCAAATGAACCTTAGGACTTAAACGGTGGGGCCAGTTCTGTGCACGCTGAGCCTCACCTAAAAAATCCACTGCGCAGGCTCGAAGGACACACCCACGTGGGGTGAGCCCTTCCCAAATCTTCATTCACGAAGATTGGCCATATATTTATAGGCAAATTTTTGTGGAAGTGAAAGAAAACTTGTAATGGAAAATCATGAGTTAAATCTGGCCTTAATTATTGCTTTTTCTCTACTGTTAGTTGGGAGAGCATCATGGTTTGGATTCAGTCTGTGGAACAAGACACACGTTTAGAATCACATCACTGAGTCCAACCATTAACTCAGCACTGTCAGGCTCATCACTAAACCATGTCCCAGAGTTCCATATCTGCATGTTTTCAAACACTTCCAGGGATGGTGATTCCACCACTTTCCTGGGCAGCCTGTTCCAATGCTTGAAAACCATTTCAGTGGAGAAATTTTCCCTCATATCCTGTCTAAACCTACTTGGGAGCAACTTGAAGCCATTTCCACTTGTCCTGCCCCTTGTTACATGGGAGAAGAGACCAATTCCCTGGCTACAACCTCCTATCAGGGGTCTGTGTGTAGATATCTGCCCTCATGATAGTTAGACATTTAAGCTCCCACTGCAGTCAAACTAGATGCTTAGAATCCCTCAATGCTGTCTCCTTTGACTCCAAAGGGAGCAAAGACAAGTATTTCACATGTAGATATTTACATGAAAATGCCTAATTTGGGATGGCCTAATCTTTAAAGGCTATCACACACCATACTGAGACTTAAATTCCTCATTCCAAATTCACAGAAAATGTGCATCCCTGTTAACTGGCTGATCAACACTTCTAAATATCAGGGTATTTTGTAAATGTTCAGGATCACAGTTCTTAATGAATGAATTAAATTCCACATCCATCCTTTTGTAAAGGGCTCCTGTGCACATGCAAATGTGCATTATAGGCAAATAGATGAAAGTGATATCTCTTGAATATTTAATGCCTATGTCTATATTAATATAAACTGGTCCATAGTGTGGTTTTAAACATCAGCACATTGTCCAAACTGCTCAATTATTAATATTCTTTCTGACATAATTTTGACTCATTCGCAGTCTCTCAAACTGGTGGTCACAGTCTGATGGGCAGCACAAATCCAAGAACCACAGAACCACAGAATGGTTTGGGTTGAAAGAGACCTTAAAGACCATCCAGTTCCATTCCCTGACCATAGGCAGGGACACCTTCCACTAGCCCAGGTTGCTCCAAGGCCTGTCCAGTCTGGTGTTGGACATTTCCAGAGATGGGGCCCCTACAGCCTCTCTGGGCAACTTGTGCCGTGGCCTCAGCACCTTCACAGGGAAGAATTTCTTCCTAAAACCTAATATAAAACTGCCCTCTCAGTCTGAAATTGTTCCCCCTCTTCCTGTCACACTAGGTTCTTGGAAATAGTCTCTCCATCTTCCTAGTTTTTTGTCCTTCAGATCCTGGAAGTTTGCAATTAGGTCACCCCAAAACCTTCACTTTTCCAGAGTAAACAATCCCAATTCTCTCAGCCTTTCCTCACAGGAGAAGTGCTCCATCCCTCTAACAGTCTTGGTGTCCCTCCTCTAGCCTTGCTCTGACAGCTCCATGTCCTACCTGCGCTGGGGAATCCAGAGCTGGATGCAGCACTCAAAGGGGAGTCTCAGCAGAGCAGAGTAGAGAGGGAGAATCACTTCCCTCAATCCTTCAATCAAAAAAAAAAAAAAAAAAAACAAACAAAAAACCCCCCAAACAACCAAACCAACCAAACAAAAATGGAGCACCAAAAGAAAATCACAAAACCTGCTCTTAAGTATTCACTGTAGCTGAATTATTCATTTCTGGAGAGACAGAGTGTTCAGCTTTATGAATGCAATGAAAACAGGTGGAAAAGGTACTTTTAATGAACTAGACCTCTTTTAGTTACCTAGCCCTCTTACAGTTACTGATATAGATGTTGCTAATAAATATTTGACCTCACTTTTTATCTCTCTTTCCAAGATCTTTCAGATTAAGTGTTCTATTCATAGAAGGTTTGAATTTACAATGTATCAGAGAAAGCAAACCATCGACTATAGACCACCTATATTCCATGTGGTAAATATTCAGGGAATAATGATGCACCCCTTAAGGCAATAAAGCTGCAGTGTGTGTTGGTTCTGAGACTGAACAGCAACAGAAGCAGCTTCTGAAAAAGAGGCAGGTCTTTACTATTCCCAACAAGTGCATTATCTACTGGGGAGCTCATCTGCATGTCAGAAGACTGCCTGTTTCCCAGCTGCACCACGCTGACAAGCCTGAAGAAGGCCAAAAAAAATGAAAAAGGCAGTTCTTCTGTCTTTGATTTTTAATACAATTAATGTAGAGAATATTTATGACAGTTCTTGATCAGAATTATAAACCCTTGATGTTATAAAGTTAATTAATATGAATATACTTCTCTCTATAATGTCAGTATCTGTCAGAGGGGAAAACTACATGGTAACATATTCAGGTGACTCTTCCTTTTCACACAAATGTGAACACATACAGAAGGCATACGGAAATTTTTATATAGAGGCTAAACAGACTCTATACCAAAAACTTACTAAATAAAGACATACTGGAGTTGTTCTTAATGGAGACAAATATATTTATGAAGATTTCTATTAAATGTAAGTTAAATACTGAACCATAAGTGCGTTTGACATTGCATTAATGTTTAAAAGATTGGCATTTTTAGATTGTCAGTCAAAAAGCAGAGGAGAAGGTGGATAATCTGCATTCAGCCCCATACAGAGCTCCAGGATTGGGGAGGAGTGGCTGGGAAGCTGCCCAGGGAAAAGGACCTGGGAGCTCTGGTCCACAGTGGCTGAACATGAACCAGCCTGTGCCCAGGTGACCAATGGAATCCTGGCTTGGATCAGAAATTTTGTGGCCAGCAGGATGAGGACACTGACTCTCCCCCTGTCCTGGGCACTGGTAAGGCCACAACTTGAATTCCATATTCAGCCCCTCAGGACAAGAAAGGCATTGAGAGAACAGAGCTGGGGAAGGGGCTGGAGCACCAGGAGCAGCTGATGGAGCTGGGAGGGCTCAGCCTGGAGAAAAGGAAGCTCAAGTGGGTCCTTCTTACTCATTACAACTCCCTCAAAGGATCTGTAGCCAGGCGAGAGTCTGTGCCTTCTTCCAAGAAACTAGAAATAGGACAAGAGGAAATGGCCTCAAGTTGCACCAAGAGAGGTTTAGTTTTGATATTAGGGGAAATTTCTTCCCAGAAAGGGTTTTTAACCCCTGGCACAGGATGCCCAAGATATCTCAGGGTTATGAAAACTTGACAGGAAGCTCAACATGAGCCACCAGTGTGCCCAGGTGGCCAAGAAGGCCAATGGGATCCTGGCCTGGATCCAAACTAGCATGGCCAGCAGGACCAGGGAAGTGATCCTTCCCCTGTACTCTGTGTTGGTGAGGCCACACCTTGAGTGTTGTGTTCAGTTCTGGGCCCCTCAGTTCAGGAAGGATATTGAGGTGCTGGAGCGGGTCCAGAGAAGAGCAACAAGGCTGGTGAAGGGACTGGAGCGTAAGTCCTATGGGGAAAGGCTGAGGGAGCTGGGGTTGTTTAGCCTGGAGAAGAGGAGGCTCAGAGGTGACCTCAGCACTGTCTGGAAGTGCCTGAAGGGAAGTTCTGGCCAGGTGGGGGTTGGTCTCTTCTCCCAGGCACTCAGCAATAGGACAAGGGGGCACAGGATCAAGCTCCGCCAGGGGAAATTTAGGTTGGATATCAGAAAAAACTTCTTTGCAGAGAGAGTGCTCAGGCATTGGAATGGGCTGCCCAGAGAGGGGGTGGATTCCCCATCCCTGGAGGTTTTTAAATGCAGATTGGATGTGGCACTGAGTGCCATGATCTGGTAAATGGACTGGAGTTGGACCCAGGGTTGGAGTTGATGATCTTGGAGGTCTTTTCCAACCCAGTGGATTCTATGATTCTATGATTCTTTCTGGTGTAAACTGACCACCCAGAGCTGGGAGGAAGAGGGTGTAAATCTTCATACACTTATTCTATAATAATTAACAGTAATTACTTATTTTTTCTGAATTTTTCTTTGGTTTGAACTTGATGGACAAAATCTGAGCTAAGAGTGCTAGTCTCATATACTTCACATCTGGTACAACTCTTGATTTGATTATCACTGCATATTAGTATAAACCATCATACTCAGCATTGTAAGAATGAGTAATTTGAAAGGTATTCCTTATTTTGAAGAGTATATTCTACAAATAATGTATTTTATCGAAATTTTCTTATCCAAGCACTGTCTGAGCCTTCTCCCAGTGACTGGGAAGTCACTAGCACAGATATGGATCATACCATGACTGTTGAATATCTGAATAATCAGAGCAGCCCCCCGGATGTTGAATTTCCAGTTACAGATGTAGTCATTGTGCATCACTGATCACACATAGCAGAATAGACAAAATTGAACCACCTTGAAGCTAAATAATCCAAGCCATGATTCTTGTTTTAGTATGTATTTATTCCCTCTGTTACACGAGGTATCATGTATCTTCCAATGGCTTTCATCTTCTCTTACACCATTTTTAAGCTGTCAGTTAACCTATGTATATAATCGGTGTGCACACACATTCCAGGCTGTTGCATCCACATCTACACAGTTCATGTTTTTTTTATATTTCAGTGACATCTTTGGGCATTTTCCAGTGTGTGTCCTTTCTTACTGAATGCCAGATGTATCTTGTGTATCGAGTACCCTGGAAATCTTACAAAGCCCTTTACAAGTTCTATGATGCATTACACACCTCCACCTTGTTAGCCTAATGTGCAGCTCCTTCTCAGTTACTGTGTTAAGCTCATTATTTCAGGCACACTGCTATGACAATTAAACTGCTCATCTATTAAGCTTCCATGGCACTTATTTCTCCCATGTGCCTTTCCTTTTCTCTGTCTCCACCACCTACTTTAAAAAATTGGAGTACTTTTTTTTATTCATCTGTTGAGCTGATCTTTGCTGGCTGGAGGTCTCTTTCTGTTTGAGTTGTATACTATGTTGTCAAAAAAACCCTCACAAAATTGCCAAGAATGATGTTGTATAATTATAACATTTAATATTAAACAAATTTTATCAGTATCAAGCTCTTAATTATTCTCCTTGCATTAAAACTGCCCACTCTCATTTATACTTCCCTGAAGATTTCAGTGCTAGTTCTATTATACATTTCTTCTGGACCACGGACTAAGGAACTGCACATCCCAATTATGCAGAGAATTATGTGTTCACATTTTCTTGTATCAGCAGCTATGCAGTTGACTTATTTTACAGCACCGAGTTGTAAGACAGACAAGCAAATGACAAGGGAACAATGTACAAGAGACTCATATTAAGTTTAGTCCTCAAGCGTGAGATTATCCTACAGACATTACTGAAGAGAAATCATTGTGTAATGAATGTCTCTGGATCCACTCACACATAATGTTACTACATAATCTTGTTAATAAGTACACGAAGCTTCCTTTTGAAATATTTACATTTTTAAATCAAATGCATCTGCTGTGGGACTTTTTTGAAAACTCATTGCTTCAGTGACTGGAGAGGTTTTTGTTTCAAAGTGAATGCAGTCATTGTCAGTTTACTAATTTCAGTGCCAAGAATATTGTTTAACTTCTTTCCATTTTTTTTAAAGCATTTCTGGTTTTGTAAACCAAGTTTTACAGAAAGACTGTGTTTAAAACTAAAGCAAAGAAAGCAAATTCTGGTTATAGCTCAGATTCTATTTCATGATTATTCTGGTTGTTCATGTATATATTTGTCTCAGTGGACAGATCTATGATATCAAGTAATAGATGGGGGGAAATATTGCAATATTTAACATGGGAGCTGCTAATAAACTTGTTGAGAACCATAGAAAATAATATGGGGGGATGATAAGGACACAATCACACCCAGAGTACAGGCTCAGTGATGAGGACTGTTTTGATAATAAAGGTGGAAAATATAAAAGCAGGAGAGGAAGGATAACATTTCACTTGTTTTAGCAAATACAGAAAGTTCAGTACCAAGGAAGAAAACAAAGGAAGCCATGGCCAAAATCCTTCAAACACTAAAAGCAGGAGAAAGAAGTAGAGGATGTACAGACAGATAACACCTGGGTTGAGGGAACTGGAGAAAACATCATAATACACGCAGTTACATTAAAAAAAAAAATTCAGGAAAAAGAGTATGTATTGTCAAAATAGGTTAGCAAAAAATTATGTTATCATTCACAGAAAAATTTCCGTATCTGTGTATAAGGGATTAAGAAATGGTTTTCTGAGGCTTTATAGGGAGAAGAGTAGAAAAGTCCTTGCAAGGCAGTGCAGAATCAAAGTCAACCCCCCCTGCAAAAGCTCTGCAATAAAACACTGGCACGGTAAATATATTCAATAGCAAATCCAGGTGTGTGACTCTCTTCAAACTGCACTTTGCACTACACAGTACATTAGTTCCCAACCAGCAAAAGACCAGAACTAATGCAAAATAAACACAGCAGCATCCCCTCCTCCCCCCCCATTTATTTTTTCCTAACAGAGCCAAGCACTAAAAATTCAGAGCAAGCCTGAGTGATAAACATCACTCCCTCTATAAATGACTGCCCCGTTGCTAATGGCAACAACTCTGTTCCTAAAGTTAGCTGAGCTCTTACAGTGGCAAATTCGGTGTCCTCATGTAACTTGCAGGATTCAGCTCATCAGTTTTGCCAACTCCTGCAGCCATACAATTGCATTTAGGCATGAACTTTTCCTTTCTCTTTGCAGGATATGTATCAAATTAAAATACGGTTCAAGTCAGAGCCTCAGTTATAGGAATCTGAATGTGTAAGTGGAATCAATATCTAGTCTTGCTGTTGTGTGATGACATTTTATCCCAAATGAATGCTTTTTGTTGTGTTTTTTTTATATATATAATTTCCTGCAATAGTGTAGGACAGATCCTTTAACTTCAGATACAGATGGATGGAAGTAATTCATCCAAATGATGGGTGTAGTGGTTTTAGCTAGGCCTCAAATTGGCAGGCTCAGAGAATCTGTGTGGATTGGTAGAGACAGCTGTCACCTGACTGGGTAACCAAGGAAGTATTTCATACCAGATGACGCAAACTTAAGATATGGGTCAGCAGTGGGAGGGGTTAGGTCAGTTCCACCATGGCCGAGGTACAGAGAAGACGTGCTGCCATTGTTCTGCCCTGTTAGGCCTTGCTCCTGCTGTTGCTGCTCCTTGCCTTTTGTTTGAGTTCAGGGAAGTAGAAATATTTTGTTGTTACTCTTTCTGTTTTTTGCTAGGTGTCTTTTAGAGTGCTTATGAATCTAGAGTAATACACTTTGTATTAACTGGGGAGTGGGAGGTTCTTGTTATATGTAACTAGGATAAGTGTGTATTGTATTGTAGTTTTCTCTGAATTTTCTCTTTTCTGTATAAATATATGTAGTTAGTTTCAGCATAAACCTTGTTTGGAGTGGTTCTTTCCCTCTCCCTCTTCTTCCTTTTTCACTCTTTCTTGGACACTTGGCGTTTTGCCAGCTCAACCCAAGACAATGGGACACTGCTAAAGGGGAACTTAGGACTAAACCATGTCCTGCTCAGGGTTTCAGACTGCGGTTACCAGATGTTTTCTGGGATGATGTGCTGTGAGAGGTAAACATTGCATTAGTTTATGGTTGTAGTTTTGAAATAAGATGCGAACTACATCCAGTCTCTGGGGTAAAGGAGATGTTGAAAAACATCCCTTGTCCATATTTGTGAGCCTTACATTTGGTTTTAGAGACTCTTACATCAAAGTCAATGAAGAGAGCAGAAGTTTTTTACACAAGAACTATTTATGATTAATTCAGAATCAGTTTTGTGAATGTCTTATATTATTTGGATTTAGGTTTTGAATTCCAATAGCTTTGAAAATCATGAGTCATAAATGGGATATCTAAACGGTTGTATTAAAGAATGCTTAATATTTCCTTAAAAAAATTAATTTCAAATCCCATATTATTTTTTTAAAAAACAAAACCTGCGTTTCAGATTAAGGATCATTTCCTCATAATTACCAAATTGTGGAAGCAATTAATTTCAGTCTTGTAGAATCTTAGAATCATAAAATAATTTAGGCTGGAAAAGACCTTTAAGACCATTGAGTCCAACTATTGTCCATCACTGCCAAGACCACCACTAAACCAAGTCCCCAGGTGTCACAACTACACATTTTTTGAACACTTCCAGAGATGGTGAATCCACCATCATGTATCAGTGACAAAAAAGATAAATGGGGAAAATGTCAAAGTATATGTTCTTAACCTTTACAATATTGCACTTGGAGCTTCATAAACTGTAGAGATAAAATACAAATTATTACTTTTCTTCTCTTATAGCTTTTCAAAGGAAGGCGTAATTACCTAAAGTCAACATTGATTGTCCGACTATAAAAACTATTACAGTCACAACTTGAAGCCCTAAAGAGAATCAGGAGCTGGGAGTTGTCATAAAGAGCACAGTACACAGGAGTGTCTACTTAGGGCTGATTTCAGGGAATAAATACATCAATGATCTTCATAACTGTAGGTTGGACATGTCTGTTCCATTCTGTGCAGTTTCATGTCATAGGAATTGCAACAGTGTCTGGCACTCTGATTTGTAAGGATATTCAGGCACCTGCTTCCAGCTGCTGTTTCTAAGTATTAGACACAGACATGAGGGCTGTGAAGGAAGGTAAAAAAAAAAATCATAGAATCACAGAATGATTTAGGTTAAAAAAGACTTTAAAGGCCACCCAATTCCACCCCTGTCATGGACAGGAACACCTTCCACCAGCCCGGGTTGCTCCAAGCCCTGTCCAACCCGGCCTTGGACACTTCCAGGTATGGGGCAGCCACAGCTTCTCTGAGCAATCTGTGCCAGGGCCTGCCCACCCTGACAATAAATATTTTCTTCCTAATATCTAATCTAAATTCCCTAAATAAATAAGGACTTTCTTTTTTTCACTGACTTGCTATTATTAAGGAATGATGAGTATTTATGTTGGTTGTACGCAGGCTGGGATGTCAGCACCAAAAGTTGTCAGCACCAAAAGCCAAAAAAGCTGAAGAATTGGGTCATGGACGCTACACAAAAAATCCCTTTGAGCTTCACAAACTTTACACCTCTTTTCTCTGAAACACTTTGCAGCTGTTACTGCTTGTGCAGCACACTTCCTGCAAGGTAAATAGAATCTGCTTTCTGTAATGCTTTGCAAGCATTATTTGCTGCCATAAAATATAAATAAAAGCATAAAATACTGAGGAAGATATAATTTTATAGTACATTAAAAATAAAAAAAAATTAACAAGCATGACAGGTTAACATTTTACAAGGATCAGAGGAGCAGGTGAATTATGACACTATTGGCAGCAGAGCAAGCTATCTTGTGTTTAGCTCTGGAGTTCTTTATTTTTCCAGACCATTTCTAATTAGTCTCAAAATGAGAGGGTAGCAAACCCCTAAATTACAGGCAGCAAAGTGGGGATTCAGTCCAGATATTTCTGGTGTAGTACGGGACTGTGAGCCCAACACATGTTCTGCATACAAAGCATTTGAGTTGTACAGGTACAGAATGATTATAAGGAAAAAAAAGTGTAGGTGCTAAAAATATATAGAGAGAAAATAGCAATTGCCCATGAAAATGGCCTTTGTGGGGACTTTTACCAGGGGAGGGATTTCCATGCTATGCATAGAGCCAAGAAAACACAAAGGTGTTTTGCAGTAAAAAGGGTGAAGTTCTCCGCATCAGTTTATTTAAGAACTGAGGTGCTCAAGATCAAGCACTAGAAAAATCATATTTTAAAGTGGGAAAAGGAAAGGTAAGGAGGGAAGAAAAAAAAAAAGAAGAAAGAAATGAGAAAGGGGAAAGACTGACTAACAGGAGAAAAAGACCCCAAAATTTCCTCATTTTTAGAATAAAAACAATGCCACCTTTCACTGATTAAATGTAAACTTGTTCAATATACCATTGCAAACAAAAGGCTTTGTATCTTGAATGAAACTTTCTTTTTACTGACGTCTCACATATAAGATGTATATGTATCCACACAAGAAAAAAGGAAACATCTGTCATCAGACTATGTTAATCTTTAGCTCAGATTTGTAGTACCTATTTGAGATGTACAACTGAACTATGAGATCAAGATAAAAAAATCATCTAAAATAGATAGAATATGCTGAGTTGGAGGAGACTCACAAGGATCATTGAGTCCAACTCCTGGCCATGCACAGGACACCCAAATAATCCCACCATGTGCCTGAGAGCATTGTCCAAATTCTTCCTGAACCCTGTCAGGCTTGGTGCTGTGACCACTCCTGTGTGGGGCCTCTTCCAGTGCCCAACCACCACTAGGTTAAGAAATAACCTAAAATGTAAAATGAACTAAGAGATCAAAGAATTATTCTAGTTTGACTGTGGCCTGAGGTTTGCTTTCACCATTTTTATTCTCCATCCTTAAACTTCCAAAGTGTTTGAGTTCCTCCTTTAAGTTAAACCAGTTTCTTGAATTTTTCACTGTGAGAATCCACCAGTAGAGGTAAAGGATTGATCAGATATTTCCTGAAACTATATCCTTTGTGGACAACAGCTATAAAATAAGCAGAGCCTCTGATCCAGGGAAATTACTTTGGGACCCTAATGTAGACACATATATGATTAAATATTAGTTTCTTAGCAGAGGACACAGGAAGGAAACCAGCCATGTGAAATCAGTGGCACAGGTTTCCTGTGTGGTTAGTGAAGTGAGGGCAGTATTTCTGAACGTTTCCTGGGGTTTCTTTGATTTACCTAATGACCTGATATCTTTACAGTCAATTAATTTCCTGGTGTCTGTAAGAATATGTAGTCTGTGTAGTACTGGAAAGAAATGGGGACTTTCATTCTCAAGGCACTTGTTATTGAGAGTTAGTGATACTTTCCTACTATGTAAAAAGTTAACAAGGACAAGAAATATTGGGAGAAAAAGAATGAAAAGGAAAATACACTAGTGAAGTGCTAGAATATCTCATATGGGGCAGATAGAATAGGTAGGGAGCTTACAAAGGCAAGTCAATGACTATCTTTTGTATTATTCCATTTGAGAGGCAAAAATAAATAACAGATTCTAAGAGAAACAAGAAACACAAGAGTATAAAGCTAGGGGAAAATTGAGGGGAAAGATCCATGATTTTATATTTTTGAACAGAGTGGCCATTTCAGTCCTGGAACAGAGATGAGAAATGGCTCTTGGAGCAATTTGAATTGGATATTGGATATCTGGCCTTGCTGAATCCAGGCAAGATAGAGGAGGGTTTCCACTTCAGGAGGGAGCAGTCCAATAATAACAGCCTGATGTTTGTCACAATTGTTCTAATAGTTGTAAGCCAGATGCTCTGAAAGTGTCACAGTCAGAAACAAATTGCAACAGAGAGAAGACTTTGATGTCCATGTGATAGGCAGAAATGATAAAATATATGAAAGGGTCAAATGCAAAAGGAAGTAGCTGGTCCAAGAGGAAGGAGTTTGCATTATTCTGGTGAGTTGAACTAAACATGGCAAAAATGAAATGGTAAAAGGAAATTTAGTGAGTATGAAGGTAATTGTTTGTCACAGTCTTGGTCTTTGGGGGTGAGGACCAGACCAGCGACGGGGGGTTCTTGACTGCCTGCTGAGTGGTGGTGAATTGAGGCTGCAAGGGCTTAAGGTTAAGTTCACCCGCCCCGTGACCCGCAATGAAGACACACAGACGAAGTGAACACCTTGAAAGCCAGAGCCGATCCAATTTATTAACAAAATGGAGGGCTTTTTACGCCCTCTGGAGAAGAACCCTCCAGAAACTGGGTGGAGATAAGGCGGAGCATGCAAATCCGCTACAAACCATTGGAACAAGAACTTGTGGGGGCAGCAACCTTGGGAGGAGCAAACAGGGGTTGACAGGATTGGGCAGTTCTTCAGGGAGAACCGACCAATGGTAGCTGTACTCACACTGACAGGCTGAGCCTGCCAGTGCTATCAGCACCATAGGAACAGGGGTGGCAGAACTTTTTATTTCAACTTTAATAAAGAACTGGGGTAACTGTAAGCAAAGTCCTTGGTGTTGGGTCACAGTCCGGCTTAGGGATGGTCCTCCTGGATCTTCCATACGTCGAAGTTGGTCACTTTGTCCCTCTCACTCTTCCACTCGTCCATATTCATGTGGGTGCCATCTCCAACAATTGTTGGTAGCAGAGACACTGGTCTATTAGCACAGTTTCAGCTGCATCGAGTTCTCCCTCCCCTAGAAGATCCAGCACAGAAAAAATAGAAAAATTATGATATGATGCCATTTTTTTATTAACAGGAAGGGAGGTAATGTCAGACAATATTGACTAAATAAACAATGAAAACACATATAAAGAAAGAGTTACACTGAATTTATTGCATCAAGAATTGAAACACCAAAAAATTTCAATAAGGCAGAGAAATGGAAAATCTGTGAAAGATATAGGAAAGCAGAAAGTACAGCTGAGAAGTATGTTTAGCAGAAGAAAGATGATAGAGTTCACACCAGAAGGCAGAGTATTGTACAGCAATATGCCATTCTCTCAGAATAACAAAAATTATCTGAGGAATTTTAGCTTTAGGTAGCAGCAAATCTTTATTTATGTTGTAACAGAAAAAAACAGAATGAGCAGAATGATGAAATTCTTAACCAATAATAATCATTATAATTTAGATCATAATTTATAGTCAACATAATAATGAATATTTGTAAAGGCAAATGAAAATATATATACAGGAATGTATCCAAGGGTGTTTGTGGTCAGAATCCAGGTGAACTGGAGAAAAATAGAGTCCTTGGAAATATATAATGCAGAGACTGATGCTTTCCCACTGTGCAGGCAGCAAAACAAGGTCAAGGATGCATCAGCAGCAAAAAGACAAATTACTGAAGAGATGTAGCCACATGTCTTTATGGGAATAGAAGAGCTGCCAGGAGAATATAAAATCAAACTTGTGACATCAGCAATTCTAACAACAGTCCCTGACCTCTGTGTTTTCTTGCTAGAGAAGGTAAGAAAAAAGAGAATGAAAGATATGAGAGGTATTTGACAGATGAAAGTACTTAAGGACGTATAGGCAATGAAAGCCCCAAAGTTCAGCAGAAAATTAACATATGTATGTGTAGAAATAAAACTGCCTTCTTAAATTAGCTTGTTTATCATAAACCAAGTATTTTCAAAGTTATAAACTTTGAAAGTCCTCTTGGCCCTTCTCCACCCTGGCTTTTTCATGGAAGAATCTAAGCATTAAGTGTATTCATCATTATATTTGGAAGGTACTGTGTCAGCTGGCTCTCAGTCAGCATCACTCCAGCAACAGAAAATTTCTGAAAAAGAAATCTACGATTGTGCCAGGGTTGCTTGGCATCCTTTGCCAGGCAGAAGATGTGTTGGTTTATGACAGAAATAAAACTGAGGATGATGAATTCTGAGATACTTTCAGCAAGCTGGCCTTGCTCTGAATGAGGCTGCTACCTGGGAAAAGGAGCAGAGAAATGTGTGCTGTTGAGTATTAAGAAAGAGGAAGTTTCTGCAATTCCACAAAAAGCTCAGCAAAGTTTGTAAATGTGGCAATGGTCAGAAAGACCAGGCTTTGGAAAGGAAGTAACAAGGTCATTTAACATAATTAAAGAAGTATTGATACATCTGCCTCTTTGCTGCAATATTCTGTATGGTGCCGTTACCCAGAGGTAAAGGCAAGGGATGCATAGTTGTTTGGTACGTCTATATCTGTATCTGCCTCCATCTACCTGTCTGGACACAAAAACCCCACACCCTGTAATATTCATATAAAAAATGTTCAGAGAAATAGAAAAATGGTATGTTCCAGTGTGTGTGGGCTGCTCTCAAAGCCACATGGACCTACAACAGACCCAGTCTTTACATACTTGGTGGTTTGATAACACCCAAACAGATTGAAACATCTCTGCCCTTATAGGATTTATGTTCAACAAATAACCTGTTCTTTTAGATTCAAAAACTCTGATCAGATATGGTGCTTTCTTTTAATATTTGACAGCAACAAATAGTCTTAGGGAAAGTCTTTGTTAAGCAAAGACTCATGTAAAAGAACAGACCTTTGAGGGAGATACCCAAGTAAATGTATGTTAGCATGGACCTGAAAAAAATCATACTCTTTCAATCAATATAAATCACATTTAGTGGGGTATTTTATTTTATTTTATTTTTACTCAATATGAATCAAATGTAGTCATTGCTCCCCAAGAAGAAAGAGTCAAGGTGATGAAATTCCAACAGACCGATTGCCACAGTAGTTGTCGCAGGTTTGGCTTAACTGTATGCCAGCCCTGGACTGTATGCTCCTTCCCTTCTCTTAAAGCTGTCCTAGCAAAGGGAAAAAAAAACTGGAAAGAAACAAAATGCAACAGAAACTGAATTGAATAAATAAAAAACTATATTATTTGATATTCACAATCACACTGTATGTACAGGACGTAGGGGGCCCCCACTTCCCCCAGGGGAAAAGAAGGGAAAAGGGAAAGGGAAAAAAACCTCTGAAATGTGGAGAAAACTAACTTAAACTTAAACCAAATACAATTAAAGACTTCAGGAAAAGAGAACAAACACAAACAATCTCACTCAGGCTAGGAGAACCTACAGCCACAGGAGAAACCAGACAGGCTCACTCCCTGCTCCACCAGCTCCCTCGATAGAAGGACTCAGCCCGGAAACTCCTCCCCCACTACGTGGAAAACAAGTGTGGAATACTTGTGTAATTTGTTTAGATACCATGGTGGCCAAAGAAGCTATAACTTGAAACCATGACAGTAGTAAACACAGGTTGACACTGGGATTATGGAATTAAAGTATTGTTAGTCCTCTGAGACTTCAGAACTGCTCTCCAAAATCCTGCAAGAGCACAAAAAATGGCATCACATGAATGCAGCAGTTTGTAGGGTTTGACTAGGACAGTTCAAACCTAGTAACAGCCATGAAGAATATAGTGTGGGAGGGAAAATAACAAACAAGAAAATGAAAACACAACCCCTCCCATGAGGAAACAGTTGCTAATATCATTAATCTCTCCAAAACTACCTGACAGACCTTGGCAACAGGCAGCAATATCTGGGTTTTTTGGATGTTTCTTTGATTTTTGGAGGGGACACACACATGCATTATTGTAGCTGATTACTTCTCCTTATATACAGACCTGGCTGTACTTTCATGGGTGTCAGCTGCACATGTCATCCAAAAAACTAAAGCAATTCTTGCCTGATGTGAAATTCCCAAGCTTTTCTAGGAGGCTGTGAGCCTTGTTTTAGCACCTATGAAGTCCTCAGCAAAGAGAAAGCACAATGGAACATACTTAAGGGGAAAAAATAAGTAATAATCATGTGAAGATGTGTAAGCTCTGCTTGAAGTAATCATTTGTCTTAAACCTCAGAAGTCCAACCAGAAGGAGCTGTTAGAGCAAAATCCCAAGATATAAACTTGGCAACCGTAACGATGTGGAGTACAAAAACCAGAGAACCATTCCTAGAGCAAAAAGATCACTTTTTCTCCCTTAAAAATCTTAGAAATCTTCTGATGTACTTTGTAAGAGCTCTTATTTGTAATGGCTGAAAAGGTATTTCTTCAAAGGGATGAAGTGCTACCTTCACATTTCCTACTGCAGGGGAGGGAAAATAGGTAACTATAGCGGGGACAGGAGGTAAAAGCAAAGAGAGATGCCTTCCCCCCACCCCATCTCCCAGTCTCAAAGAGCTGCACATAGAAGCTTCAGGAGAACAGATCTAACTTAATCCAAGTTCAGAATTTAATTCAAATTTAATTCTATGGCTCTACGAGAAGATACATCAGTGGAGACAGTTTTGAGTCATTTGAAATTGTTTCAAAGTCTTGATTTGAAGAGGCAGAATTCATTTTAACGTGGTGGGAAAAATAAACTCTCAATTTACTTCATGGGGATGTCAGCTAATATTATCAGTTAGTTGTACCAGCCATTAATTCCTTTATAAATGAAATTCCTTAGGCTTTTTCTTTGAATGCTCAGATGCAAAAAGCTGTTCAAAACCCCTGTCATCTCCTAAAGTAAACAGAACAGTGTGCACTTGAATTTAGAACAGCACACAAAATGTCAATCATTGAAATTAGAGATCTGTTGCATTCAAAATGTTATGCATGAGGAGAAACAGTTCTGATGCTGTGGATGGTATAAAATCTTCCCCTGCATAGTCACAGAGTAAGAATTTTGTGATTTAAATGTGCTATTTCATCTTTGTCTTTGCATTTTGTTTAAATATCATATTCAGACTCATGTATTCAGATGTTTGTTTCTGAAATGGTTTATTAGTATTACTGTTCTGCTTTGTGAGATATTCCTCACGAAGACTGATACAAAATATACCTGCTATCTGAATATAAACATTTCTATTCTTTTCTATGTAAGAAATATTATTTTATATCCTTTCCCTTTGCTTTTAGTGTGTGGAGGCATAGCTTTGCACTGCTCTAGGAAATTGAAGTGTATTTCTTTTGTAGATTTTGTAACTGTTGGTTTTGTCTCTTTGAGACCAAGAAGAGGCTAGAGAGTTCCTCAGAGAAAAGAAAGTTCTATTATAAATGTTTGACATACAGAGATTGATCTGCTAAACCATTTGCTTATTTGTTAAAAGGATTTTTCACTTGCATTGCACCAGCACTTGCAAATCCCAGTCCTGAAACAAGACCCAGGTCTGTTTGGCAGTGGGGAAGATCATTTTTGCTCTATTTCAGGAAACTTGTGTGGAGCATATTTAGTTGCCATGCTCCATGACAGTTTGCACACTTGCTAATTAATGCCCTCCATGGCTTGTACAATAACCTGGCCCTGGCAGCTGCTATGCATGAAGCCACTTCATGTAAGAAAATTTTGCTCTATCCGTCCATCCCCCCATCAATCCATCCATCTGGTGTTACTTTCCCTGAAGGCCAAAGAATGGAACTTGGCTCCTGCTCTTCACTGTACAGACGGACCATGTTTTAGCTGCCCAGCTTATCCTGCACTGGGCTCTAATTGAAGGTCCACACCCTAAATACACAAAATCCATCTGAGACTGGTACCTCGGACCACAGAGAAGGGTGACTTGGGCTAAGATGGCACAGAGGAGGGGTGAGTGGCTCATACTGTGACACCGAGTGTAGCTGATGCAGTTGAGACAAAAGCCCAGCTTGGGTGGCCTGGCTGTCCCCAGCAATCAGAGATCACCTGGACACAGCTCGATGATTCCCATGGCCTTGAATCAAAGATTTACTTTGTGCATAGTCACTGTGTTGTATTTACTTCTTACAATCTTCTGCTTTTCTGTGTTTCAAAGTGCTCAGCTGAGGGTTCTCTTTGTTTACCTTCATTTTTCACACCTCTCGATCACTTTTGCTATTTCTGTTTCTTTTATAAAGCCAGGGGTGAAAGTGCTACAGCCTCTGAATTTTCAACAAGCTGACCATCCTCCTGGTCTCAATGGTTTATATTCCTGCTGGTATATTCAGGGTATTCACAGCATGAGTTTTTACAAGTTTTGTTTGCAGGCAGACTAAGTGAAACTGGACAGGTACTGTCAAAAAATTACAGATTCCAGAATTGCTAAAGAAAAAAAGTTTCCTAAAACTGCTCTATTTTGCTATAATTCAGTTTCTCTGTTTTGCTATTTGCATAAATACGTTCTTTATGCTTTCAGCATTGACTATCTCTTAGGTGGTGCTAGAGAGGAAGGAGTGTGAGTTATTTTCCTAATATGGAAGGACAAAAGGGTTTTTTTTTCTTGACCTTGTAAGTTTAAAATATTTATAACCAGAAGACTAGATGAATAATTCCTCCAAACAATGTCCTGTAACTGTGAAAAGATAAAAAATTGTCACTTAAATCAATTACATTTTGGAGCTCTTCTTTTTTTTTTTATATTATTTTACCTTAAGTAATCCAACTGGAATTTAATTGAAAGATTCTTTAATTAAAAGCAGAGAAATGAAACAATTGCAAAGATTGTTCTAGTTTCAGAAAAATCTCTAAATATGTTTATTTTTTCTCAGCAAATCCAGTGAGATGGCGTTTCACACATGGCTTTTTCTGCTGAGTAACTAAATGGAATAATTCACAATAAAAATTTATTCATGTCTTGGAAACTGCATCTGATTTTTCATCTCAGGTGTCTGTATCAGAAGCCAGTGCCAGAAGTGAGACATTCTCAGCTGCACAATGTTATCACACATGAAACCTGATTTCCATGTGCCTGCCCATTAAATACAGGCTGTCACCTATAACCATTGGCAGGTATAAATGAAAACACTAATGGATAAACTTTTGGGGACTCACAGTTCCTTTTATAAATACATATGTATTTCCTATGTCAATCAGAAACAGATTATGTCACAGCATTTTCTTGCAGTTAAATCTTATCCACATAAACTTAGGTCATCTTGACAGGATCTACAGCTTTGGTCCTTTATTTTGTTTAGAACTTGTTAGACCTCTGCTGTTGGAGCATTGGAGCACATAATGATGCTTAATTCAGGTATCCTCATCATATCCCCTGGAAAGTAGTATAATACCAATAGCTCCAATTTATTGTTCTAATCTATGGCATGAGAGTATTTTCATGTTTGTTTGGTGAAATACATATAGACACCACAGATTAAACTTACTGCAAGTTTTTGACAGCAACTATGGCAGCTGTGAAGATGTGGGTCACTCTTCAAAAAGACAACTACAGAAGGGGAGATCATCAGATATGAATCCTTTTCTCTCAGGAAGACACACACAAAAAACAGAGGTTTTCTTGGTTTGACTCTCCCATGGGAGGCGACCTGAATTCTTCTGTCTTTCAGGTATGTTCAGAAGTTGAAGGAATAACCTCTTTCCTTCCTACTGACCTTGTGCCATGTTTAGGAAATCATTTTAAATTATTTTCAAAGACAAAAACACTATCTTCATATGAAACCAGTGTTTTATGTTGAAGGTGTATGTGGATTAGATGGGACATAGAATCATGGAATCATAGAACAGGTTGGGCTGGAAGGTACCTGCCATGGGCAGGGACACCTTCCACCAGCCCAGGGTGTTCCAAGACCTGTCCAACCTGGCCTTGGACACTTCCAGGGATGGGGCAGCCACAGCTTCTCTGGGCACCCTGTGCCAGGGCCTCACCACCCTCACAGGGTTCTTCCTAATGTCTAATGGCCTTGAAAACCTCCATGGACAGGGAATACACCTGAGTACAATATCCATTACATAATTCTCAACAACAAATGTAGCCATTGGACATTTTAATGCTTTTTGGTAAACATTTTCTTGTGCCACCCCCTCTGCCCCTTATTGACTTTGTTATACTCTGCTGTCACCTTTGCAGCTTCTGCAGTGATTTGTCAAAAAGGTCTGTCATCCCCCAGCCCACACTGAATACTGACTTAGTGTTTAACTTGCTGGGGGAATCACACGGGGCAAAAGTTTTTGTGCCTTTTGCATGAGAACTGACCTTATGTTGAGTTTGTGATTCCTGCAGAGCAGCCCTCGGGGGACAGATGGCTGAGGGACATAAAAATCCTGAAAAAGAATAAAAGAGATTAATGGTGCTGTATTGTATACAGAAGAAAGTAAATAGAAAACAAAAGGCTATGAAGAGATAGTGAGAGTGGGGATTAGCATAGAAGTGACAGAGGAAGAACTTTGCTTGGAAAGTAGGCAGTTGGGGGATAATCTGAATCCTATATACAAAATATTAAGGATGTTTATCTTTCTGGTAAGGAGAGCATCCAAGGGTTAACTGGTGAAAGAAGGCAGCTCCATTTTCTTTTTCCGAGAGAAAATTAAACTTTTTTTAAAAAGGAAGTTTTACTTGCATATGCCACAGATATTTGTTGCCTTTTTTAGGTTTGCCATAGATGGATGCTTTTCATGTTTTTGGAAGCCAGAGAATGTCTCATCGTCAGATGCTGAGATTATTTTGTACCTAAAATAATAGGTACAAAAATAGCACCTGGTACAGCACAGACATCTCATTCACTCCTACTCCCCAAAAGGGCAGGGAAGAAGCACTACCATGACTCCAGCTATGATGTGACTTCTCCCAAAAGCCCAGGCACATCCAGCCTGCACTGCAGAGCTACTCAGCTCCACCAATGTGACTCAGATATTAAAGTGTAAGGGAAGAACTTGCATTTTGAAGTCAAAGCAAGCTTGTAAAGTGTCCAAATTTGTATATACAGAGCTGTCTTGTATCATGTACTTTCTGCTATCTTCAATTACACTAATGAAATTTTCATCTAGGGAAAGAGGTTGGATAAAAAACTGGATAAATTCTTTGAGTTCTTTTTCCTTTTTAGATTATTTATTAGTGATAGCAACTAATGTACTGCTTAAGGGTAATGAATCTTATTAAATGCACTTTAAATTATCTCCTAAATTAATACAAGAGTGCAGTTCCAGTGCTAAAGACCCACATAAGACTGGCAGAAGAACTAATATTTGCTTCATATGAAAGACTCTATATTGCCTCCAGGTAAATTATGTATATCCAATCAAATTCTTTTCCCTAGCAGAGATGTAACATATGTAAGCAGATTAAAATGTAGTGTATTACTTTTGGGAGACATCTATAGGTTTCATTCAGAGAGAGTGCCCACTTCCTCAGCCCCTATGTGATAAGTCATTCTTTTTCTCTTTTATTTTTTTCCCTATTTCTCAATATATTTGGCAGACATTCTTGATAAACCAAACAGCTACCAGGTCCATGATGCAGGTCAGTGTAATCCTGCTACATCAGTATTAGTGAAGGGATTTTGCCTTCAGGGATAGAATTACTACTTTAAGATGGAAGTTTATTTTGAAGCTCAAAGTCAGATTTCTAAAATTTAAGGAGTGTGTACATGTAGCTTCTTAAGAAGTGTGTACATGTAGCTTCTTAGTGCTTGGCAAGCTGTCAACTCCTCCTACATTACCTTGTCTTCTCCTACTGCTGGTCTCATGAGCTTGGCTTTGGCTCTGGGGAAGAATCAGATGTGACTGTGATAAGAGAATACTCCATGGGAGTGGTTGTTTACATTTCCTTTAACCTGGATATCCCATTAATATTTTGTCTTTCAAACACAATGCCAAGTTTGAATTTAAAGATATCTCTGTGTCCCCTCTGCACTACTGGAGGTGAACCACCACAACAAGGCAGTCTCACCTCAGCTCCTGAACAGCAGAGATATTTCAGGAAGGATTATTACTAAAGAACACTAAGGGAATAGCCTGGAAAAGATTAAGAAGATTAGTGGTCAGGTTTTATACTCAAGAAATTCTTCATTTACATGATTATGAAGTGAATCATTTCCTCCATCTCCCACTGGAGGGTTTGACCACGGGACACAATGAATTTTTTCAGCCAATTTCTCAGGAGCCTGAAGGTTTCCCATCACTCCTGTGACCAGAGTCAGGCTGTACCTGCTGCCATGGTGCTGCTCAGTCTCCTCTGACACTGAAAAAATTTTCAGGTACTGCAAAGGAAAGACCAACAAAATTGTTGAACACAAACAAAACTAATAAAAACTACATCAGGTGCTTGCAATTATCATTTCTTCAGAGACCAGAATAGACCAAAACTTTGGCATAATATGAGATTTCTATACTACCTTCAAATATAAAGTAGTAGTTAACCATAAAATGCACATTAGAAATTCACTGAACCCATTTCATTACTGCAATAATTTGTATAATGTCTATCCTTTTTTGATGTTTAAAATTAATCTTTCCCTAGAATATTTCAGAAGTAGGCTATTACAAACATTCTTTGGAAATAGATTGAATTTTTGGAATAATAAAGTTTTCTTTTAGTTAAAGTTTACTTTAAAATGTCTTTAAAGTTTTCACATTCTAGTTTTCAGTTGACATATCTTACTCAAACCTGCCTGTCGTCTGAACTTCACTGTCATCAGCAGTCAATGTATTGGTCTGCTGTTTTTTCCTCATCAAAATTAGTGTAGAGAGAAATGTACTTCCACCTCAAGCTGTTACAGCAATACATATTTAGAACACACTGATTAGAAACACATGGGCAAAGCAACCAATAACCAGAGCTCTCCTATATTCCTTTCTTGAAAATTCCCTATTTTCCATGATATATTTTGCACCAAATCCACAAGACTGTAAGCACTTTCTGTAACTCCTCTGGTGAGCTGCTTTCTGAGCTGTCACATCTGGTCAGACACTACCATGGCCCTCAGTTTTCATGGATTCTTGGTATTCTTGACTGTCTGACATGCCAGATTTTGTGACTCGTTGACCTCTTATTTGAGGCTGTTGCAGAAACACAGTGACTAGAGCATGGGAAGGTTATTAGGTCATGGAGTGGCCTTTCTGTAAGAGAGAACGGAGTTATACCCAAGGATTCCAAGGTAGGGCTCAGCTCCTTAGAGCTCTCTGTCAGGTGAAAACACTTTTGCAGATCTTGAACTGATAAACAAGAAGCAAGCAAACTCAGTGATTTATTATTCTTATTTTTTTTATTATTATTTAACACGGACTGAAAGAATTGGGGATGTTCAGCCTGGAGAAGAGAGGGCTTCAGGGAGACCTTCATCACCTTTCAGTGTCTAAAGGGGATACAAGAGAGGAAGTTTGGACAAGGACCTGGAGTGGCTGGACAGGGGATGATGGCTTTGAATAAACAGAGGGCAGGATTAGATTGGATATTAGAGACAAATTCTTCCCTATGAGGGTGAGGAGGCCCTGGCACATGTTGGCCAGAGAAACTGTGGCTGCCCCATCCCTGGAAGTGTCCAAGGCTGGGTTGGACAGATCTTGGAGCACCCTGGGCTATTGGAAGGGGGTGGAACTGGATGATGTTTATGGTCCCTTCCAACCCAAACCACTCCATGTTCTATGATTTGTGTTGGTGATAGGAATCAGTAGTTCCACCTGATTTCCAACAGGAGTTTTCCACGTTCTCTGTTCCAGTTTTATTACTTATCAGGTCTTATTTAATAGAATTACTTCCATGCAGAAATAGATTTCTATGCACAAAGAAATCATTAAATGTGAAATGTGTTGGATAGATTTCATACAACCTTATTTTGTGTAAAGCAAGATAGCATCTATCCACACAAAAAGTGCCAAAAGCATTTGATGTCAATATCATAAGGATATAAGTTCTTATATTTGTTACCTGTATACCCTTGTACTTATGGGTGTATGGATAGTTTTGATTTATAGTCTTGATATCATTCTGTTGGAATAATCTTGATTTATTAAGAGTATCCCTTTAGTAATAAAATAAATATTTGGAGAAAAAAGATCTCTCAGATAAAAAAAAAAAAGTGCCATAGAACACTCCTCATTGATGGTGCAAGACCATGACCTCTCATAATGATTTTATCAATAATATATCAATTAATAATTAAAGCTATATAATTTATTAACTGGAGGCTCAATTAAGTCTTTCTTTAGAGCATAATGACACATTTGTAGTGAGGGGAATGCTAGATGGAGAATAATGATTGATCAAATTGTTAAAATTTGGAAAGTGGATTAGAACAGGAAAACAAGTGCCATAATTGCAAGGGACTCATCCTGCAAGCTGTCACTTGGCCTTTGTGCCCTGAGATGAAAATAGCAAGAGTAACAAGTATGATTTTTATCCCTTCCTCAGTAGGGAGGTTTCTGATTAAAAAACACTCTAGGTTTTTTTCTCCTGTGCCATACTTTTTAACTCTGTTGTTACTGCGGACCAAATATTTACAATATGCTGTTATTGCAGATTTGCATATGAAATGCAAAGTGATGACTGGGAGGGTTTTAGTGTGGACAGTCAAAAGAATTTGTTTTGATTAGAGAGTAAAAGGATTGTCTTTAAATATCAAGTTTGGGAATATAAAATGATTACCAACAGATAAGAGTAAAAAAAGGGGGTGAGGGGAGAGGAATGGGGTGGGGGAAGGGAGAGAGAGATATTTCTTAGCAGGGACAGCATCCCACAGTGTCAAGTTATCTGCCTTTGCCTAATTCATAAGAGGAAATGTTGCATTGCATGAACCACTGTTAAGTTTCACTAAGGCAATTCATAGACTCCTCTAGCAAACATGAATAATTTTATGGATTTTTATTAATCAGAGTTTGGAGATTGGATAAGATGGTGCAGAGGAAAAAATGAGTTCTTATAGCTCTCCATGTGAGTTTTATAGAGCAGTTGTTAACACTTGGGGATGTCAAGCAGGATGGCAATGAGACATAAAGATACTTCTGCGTGAAGATGTCTCATCTGACTGGAGCAGGCAATGAAGACTTCTGTGCTCAAGGAGCAAGATGCTGTGTGGAGGATCAGGAGCCCTTTTATACCTTGATTAAGTGGAGTATGTTCAGTGGTCAGCAACCAAGATTGGACTTGTGTCTGGACATGTTCGTTGGCTTAGCATAATTTTCTCCTGGTAGATCAGCTAGTCCTTTGTGATAATATTTATCATGAATTATTACTCTGTTGGCTCTGCACCCACGGCATTTCTCACTCTTCATGGGCTGTGGATGAAGCATCAAGTGTTAGCTAAAACTAGATCCCTAATAGTGATGGATAAAGAGATGAAACCCTTATGAAGCACCACTAGTTGAAAAAGTTTTCCCTTTTCCTTTGCTGTGGCTCACACTGGACTCAGGCAAAAGAAAGCCTGCAGTTCAATGAGTAGTTTTCAAAATTCTGGCCTTTTTTTAGAAATGGGTGGATAAAAGTATTTGCTAAACTTACAGGAGTGCTTTGACCATTTTACAGAAGACTTTAAACACAGAATAGAAGTCCTATTATAGGCTAAGGCTCCACTATGCCTGCATTTCCAAGAAAAAACAGTACTATTCATATACAGTGCCCCACAGGTTTTTCTCTCTTCATGAATTTAGGCATTTTCTCAAACAAAGCATGTATTATGTATGCAGCAAGGGAAATGTCTGCTTCAGAGAAGATGATGTCTCAAAGGTAAACATGTATAAATGTTTATACATTTTTTAACACATATTATTTACCCAGAAGAGCACAACAGCTGCTTCAGAGTTGTTCTGGTCTCTGTGGTAAATAGGTATTTTGGCAGTTGCTTGAAACAGAAATGATTCTTTAGTTCGATTCCATTCTAGCCTCTCCACTTGTTATTCTAATGATTATTCCAAAGGAATCAGGTGTCAGAGTAGATTGATTTCACTTCACATGAGGCTTCTCACAGATTAGGTTGGTACCTCCATGAAAAGCCCTGAGTAGGTTTCTTTTGTTTTTCATTCTCTGAGCCATAATGTAGTCTCTGCTCGCCCCGACCATGTGATTTTGACGGCCTTTGAATAGAGATGAATTCTTTCCTATCCATCTCACCTGGGAGTGTGTGTACACTGTGGTGTGTGCAGGTGTTCACCAAGTAGCCTCATCCCAGACAGCAGCAGCAGTACAATCAGAATGGCATGGGCTGTTCAGATCTGATTACTTGCCCTACTCACTATCCAGAACACCAGATGAGCTTGGAAGAAATCTCACTGCTACTGTCAATGCTGAGAGAGAGACCAAATGCTCTCACACATGCTGCAATGCCTTCACTGGTGGCTGGACAGACGAAAATTGGCTAGACACCTGAGGACATAACTTCATCCTGCAGGATAGCAGTAATGTGCCCCCTCCATCCTGCCTCTCTCAGCCCTGGCACCCAGGGCTCCAGCAGGCTTCCCAATGGGTAGTTCACAGGTTATTTTTGCATTCAGACCTACAGTCAATCACTAATCAAGCCCCCGATGCACACACCATGTGCATCTCTAATGCATCTGTGAGTTGTATTTTGTGATTCTCCTGGCTATGCTCATTTGTTACAATATCACCTCACTTTCTTAACTGAAATCCTCTGCAGCCCTGGACATGGTTGTTAGCTAGGATTAGTCCTGCTGCATTTCATGCCCTGAAGTTTATCACCCAGATCTAATTTCTCTAGTCTGTGGTTACTGCTCCAGGTTTTTTTCCACTGGCTTCCAGCTGTCCAGTAATAACTGGACCTTACAGGAAGACTGGAGATGGACTTTTCCCAAGGGCATGTAGTGATAGGACAAAGGGAATGGCCTGAAGCTAAAGGAGGGAAGGGTTTAGATTAGTTAATAGGAGGAAATTCTTCCTTGTGATTTAGGTAAGACACTGGAGCAGGTTGTCCAGAGAAACTGTGGCTGCCCCACCCTTAGAAGTGTCCAAGGCCTGGTTAGACGGGGCTTGGAGAAACCTGAAATAGTGAAATGTGCCCCTGTCCATGGCAGGGGGGCTGGATCTAGATGATCTTTTAGGTCCTTTCCAACCCAAACCATTCTGTGATTCTCTGATACTCATGGCTCTAAATGAACCAGTTGAACTAATGAGAAGGAATATATCATACCATCTCTGTTGCCATATGTGTCTGTGCCAAATACAATTTTATTTTGTGTAGAAGAGTGGTTATCTGTCAGTTTGCTCCACTTCACAGACCACCACATCAGTGCAAACTCACTGTAAGTTCAGCTACTGAACAATTAAATGCACCCCAAAACATTGGGGTGTTTTCCCATGTTAAGGGTTAAGGGTGTGATAAACTCCATACGTGGATGCCGAGATTGCTGAGGGCTCTTATGTGTTAAGCTGCCACAGAAGACTCTCCAGAGCTCATCTGGAGAGCTCATCTCTGAGAATAAACATGATTCATTAAATCAACCAGCAGAGTAAATGCTATTAGATGATCTGTTATAGTAAAGTTGCTTTCTTACATATCAGGTCACAGAGGAAATGTCACTGAATTTTTGAAAAATATACTTTGTTGTTATTTCTGCATGAGTTATCTTAACATTCAGTGAAGATAACTTACAGATTGAAATTGTGTTACCTTTTTTTTTTTTTTGAGTATTATACTGGATATGGCAAATAATTAATCCAAAAGCATTCATAATGTTAGAAGAGGGGATTGAGTCCATCATCAGCAAATTTGCTGTTGACACCAAGTTGGGAGGGAGTGTCGACCTGCTGGAAGGCAGGAGGGCTCTGCAGAGGGATCTGGAGAGACTGGAGAGATGGGCTGATTGCAATGGGATGGAGTTCAACAAGGCCAAGTGCCGGGTCCTGCACTTTGGCCACACCAACCCCCTGCAGCGCTCCAGGCTGGGCATAGAGTGGCTGGAGAGCAGCCAGGCAGAAAGGGACCTGGGGGGACTGAGGGACAGGAAGCTCAAGAGGAGCCACCAGTGTGCCCAGGTGGCCAAAAAGGCCAATGGGATCCTGTCCTGTATGAAAAATAGTGTGGCCAGCAGGCCCAGGGAAGTGACTCTTCCCATGTACTCTGCTTTGGTGAGGCCACACCTTGAGTGTTGTGTTCAGTTCTGGGCCCCTCAGTTCAGGAAGGATCTTGAGGTGCTGGAGCGGGGCCAGAGAAGAGCAACAAGGCTGGTGAAGGGCTGGAGCGTAAGTCCTATGGGGAAAGGCTGAGGGAGCTGGGGGTGTTTGTGCTGGAGAAGAGGAGGCTCAGAGGTGACCTCAGCACTGTCTGGAACTACCTGAAGGGAAGTTCTGGCCAGGTGGGGGTTGGTCTCTTCTCCCAGACACTCAGCAATAGGACAAGAGGGCACGGGCTCAAGCTCTGCGAGGGGAAATTTAAATTGGAGAGCAGAAAAAAATTCTTTACAGAGGGAGTAATCAGGCATTGGAATGGGCTGCCCAGAGAGGGGGTGGATTCACCATCCCTGGAGATTTTTAAATTCAGATTGGCCGTGGCACCGAGTGCCATGATCCAGTAAATGGATTGGAGTTGGCCCGAGGGTTGGACTTGATGATCTCGGAGGTCTTTTCCAACCCAATCGATTCTATGATTCTATGATTCTATGACTCTAAGATTAGATGGCTCACAGAGTTGATGTTGGGATGACGTGATCATTGTGTAGCCACAGAGGGAACAGGAGGCCCTTGGAGATGTACTTTAAAAACTACAGCTTCAGTATATAGTTTGTTACTTTTGTAGGCTTTCTTTGCAGTCTAAGAGCAGTAGTCACCTCCAGAAAATAATTTATCTTACCCTTCATAGATACTGAAAATGGATGAATATTGTCCCAGGAGGTGAACATCACCCTGAAATTAGTTTTCCAATCTTAAATTTCTTTAGTAGTCAACTGATATGAATTTAGTGTCTCCAGTGTGAGTTCATTCAGTATTCTGTATTCACAAACCAACATTACGATTCCTGACAATCTTAGATTAGACGAAAAGACAGGTCAAAGTGAACAAATGAAATATTTCACTACTGCTGGAAGATATAGATCAGGAGAGATTAGTTCCTCTTGCTCTTAGAAGAGCTGTGGTCTTGTGTGCAGTTCTTGACAGGGTAGCGTAGGTAGTTTAATCAGCTCATGTTAGCTGGAGAGATTAATTTATTAGTGTTGTGATTTTCCCTGCACCAGCACCACGTTTACTCACAAAACAGTATTTGAAGGACTTTATTTAACAGAGCAGTTATTGCAAGTTGGCAAACAAAGGCAATGCTCATCAAATGTGAAAGTGCATGTGAGTATCTAATGACTGAACTGCTTTTCAGAGAAGAATGTGCACTATATCTGTATTCAAGTGACAAAAATCCATCTAGAAGGTGTTTATTAGACAAGAGGTGAAGGAGGTGAAGATGTTTAGGTGGGAGATGAAGCCAAATGTCTGCATTTTCTGCACCAGATCATCAGCATCAGTCATACAGAGATGTAGTTTATCCTGGTTATGAACATCTTTAACTGAGATTTACTGACTAAGTTATCAATGGCTTCAGAGTCTTTCTGATATGCTTTAAATCTGAGTTACCTCAATGTGATATGTCTTAGTTTCTTGTGAAATCCTAAAAATTACTTCCATCCACATCCAAGAGAAAACTCCAGCTATTTCACTCAGTCTACTGAAACTTGCCACCTGAAACTTGACTCCTGAAAGTCTCTCATCTTACCAAGAACATTTCTCTTGTCTACATCTGCTTCCTATGGCTACAAGGAGATCACAACTTGCTTACCAAACTTCAATCTTTTTCCCAATTTTATTTTTATCTATTCAGGTCCACAAAATGGCTGGACCTCATGCAGCATTAGGTCCAGTTTATGCGTCTCCAGTAACTAATTTTCACACATGATTCTTTTATCCCATGTCTGCACAGTTGGGATTTCCAGACACACACTGGGTGAGACCAGTGCTCTGTTTCCAGAACACACACCATTACTCTCCTGCACTTACAAACCTTTTCACCTTTCCTGATGCCTTTATGTTACAAACAAGTGATACTTTTGCTTAGTAACTTCTTGTCAGCCACCTTATACCAGTCTTAATCAGTCCTTCCATGAATTCATTAATCCTAAACCTTCCTCAAAATATCAAATCTTCTATTTTGAATTCCTTTCTAATGATCTGAGATCATAATTACTGAAAGGTCCTCTGAATTCTGAGTTCCTCATCCTGTCCCACACAGACCTTTTCTCATGTGTCACCCTTTTCAGCCTGCTCTAACTCCAAGTTCCATCTTCTTTGGACCCTGTGGCATGGAAAGAAAAAATATTCTGATTCTTTAAATATCCCATTACTGCCTTTTTCCATAAAAAGATAGAAAATAATCAAATCTCTCTAATATTAGAAAATTTCAAAGGAAAATATTGCTAGTCTGTAGCTCTAGATTAATAGCTGACTGCTGGTCATTGCAAATTAAAGTTGAAGACATGGGCAAATTTCCCAATAGTCAAAGAGAAGAATGGGGTAATGCTCTGTCTCCTCTTCATCTTAATTCATCCCATTCATTTAATACTTACTACTTGAATACTTGAATCTGGCTTTTATCCTCATAGGCTTTTAGAAACGTTCATCACACAACTTCCCTGAAATAGAACTAGACTATTTCTGCCTTACAGGAAAGGATTCATCAGAGAAGCTAAATGAATAGATGGAGATAAGAGATCAAGATGAAAAAAGCAGGTTGACCAAGATTTCCAACCTCAGTATTTAGCTATTTCTATTTAGCTATTCAATTCTGAGTATTTAGCTATTTCTGCTGTAGCTTTATGGGCAGGACAGACACTCCTTTGTATCCTACCATCCATCTCACAGCTGCAGTGGAAGTAAGTTTAAATCTAAGCAAAGCCACTGTTTCATAGTTGCTGCTGCCACTCATGTCATCACAGAGCTGGTTTTGAACCCTTTTCTGACACAATGTTCATTTAATTACTTCTGTCATTGTCCACAAAGGTCTTCTTCTGCATGCCAAGGACCTGAGCAACGGTGGAGGCTGAGCAGGTCAAGGCCATGGACACTGACTGGGTTGGCCTATGATCACCTCACAAAAAAGTCAGATGTATCAAAAGGTGTCACCCTACTCAGAAATCTTCTCTTTCTCATGCTCTTACTGCACCTCCTCCTTTTCCTCCTGACAGAGTGAAAGAAGAGATGGATCTAACTGGAAGTAAGGGCACTTTGCTGAGTGGTAGCAAGCAAGAAATTGCTTATAGATTGAAGAAATTCTGTAGGACAGACTCCTATTTTTTGCAACACATTGCCATGACATGCCATGTTAAGGGTTTCAGTCCTAGAACAATATTTTTTTTTTTAAATTGAACTCAATTTTGATCCTCATTATTAACTTTCGGTATAATACTGGCCTTCCTCTGCTCTGCCTCAAGAACTTGCTATCAAATATCAAATAGCTTCCATTTTATGTGTACAAGTTGCTTGATTTCCTCAAGACTGGCCTTTATTGGGGTATCCTGCTTGACTCTGTTGTCTTTGATAAACGCAGCTAAACTGCAACAGAAAGACATCACAGGGGGATCTCCAGTGACTATTTCATATGTTGAGAAGAATCAGTAACTTTGGAGTTTAAAACTTGCTTTTCTCACATATGTCCTTGAGCAAATCAGTTCACCTTTGGGGTAAAATCCTTCAAAGTTAAAGAGCTAGAAGTACAGGAGGGCTTTTATAGGAGCTAAATATGGCAGTGAGGAAAACCATCAGGCTTATTTCCTTGGTATTTCCTTGGGTTTCTCATTGTTTGTTTGGTCCTTAAACTCTCATTCTTTGTTTCTCACACACCCTTCTTTGGTCTTTCCAAACACATGAAACTACAGGGGACCCTGCCTAGGGATCTACAAAGGGACAGCTAGAAATCAGTGGCAAAAATGCTGATTCTTTTTGCCTCCTATCTGCCCTCAGCCCACACACCTCCCTGGCTGCTTCTTTGGAAAGAACCAGTCAGAAAATATGGTTGGTTTATGATCTTGTTAAGACCTTGTACAACTCACTTTTCTCATTCAGTTTTTTATATCCACCACGTCTCCTTTTTTAAGGAACGTGTTGTTGCTACGCAACTGAAGGAACCATATAGAGAGAGGGAGCAGCAAAGGATGGAGGTGAGAGGGAGGTAAAAAAAGAAAGATGTTCTTGGAAGGAAAATAGGGAAGTCATAGACTATGATTCAAAAATCAAAGATAGGAAAAGGTTTTCCTTTAGCTGTGTGAAGGCAAGAGGCAGAAATGAAGGAAATCTGTCTCCTTGCCCTCCACTCCTTTTCTTGACCTTGTCCAATCACCTTCAGCTTGTAGTGCATGGGCAGATGATTGAACAATTTGAGAAATAGGAGTTTAAGTGGTTGGGATGTCTGGCAGGGATTCAGGATGTCTGTGAGGTATTCCCTACTCACCAAATGTTTTAGTGGGTCACCTAAGGCAAATTGTTTAATCTTCTCTCCTAATTTACTTCCTCTAAAGTAGGGATAATGCTTCTGATTTCTGCCTTGTCATTTTAGACTACAAAACTTTCTTAATTAGCACTGAATCAACACCCCAGTGAGGTCTCAGGGTCTCTGCTTTGACTATAGGATAGATATTAGTATTAAAATAAGGATCAACACACTTACCTTCCCACTCTAAAGGTGCAAAACATCTTACAGCTCTTAATGTTGACCTATGACACATTCCCATTCTGTCTCATCCCCCACATTTCAGGGCTGTGCTTCAAATGCAGGATGGCTTAACTACATCCCGTCTAACTCTAGGCCTATTCAAGGAACCCAGATGCCTTCTGTACTCAGTGGATTTACCTCTAGAGCCAATTCACACTTGAGAAATTCCCATTTTGCTTTCTTATGAACATCTTCTTCCAGTAAAAGTCTAGGGTAATTAGTACCTGAGTTAAATCTCTGAAGTTGAATGAGATGAATTCAGACCAGTGTGGTTTTCACTGCCCTTTTGTATGTATTTTTCTGTGTAGTGACTTCACACAGTGGAAATCTTCCCTTCAATCATAAAAGAAAATTTCCAAACAGAGTAGGAAAAGCAGCAGAAGGTAGGAACTGAGCCCTGCAAAAGAACTGGCAGGATGATGCTGCCTCATTTAGAATTAATTTGTTTGTGCAGGCTTGTTAAAGGGAAAGTGGCATTTTACTTGCTCTGATGAAGACAGAATTAATTTTGCTATGATTAACATTCTGCTTCTTAGAGATATTCACTCCTGCTCAGCTTTTTTCCTGTGATGGAGGATCATTTGAAAATATAATTAAGAGTAAAAGCCCCATTGTCTGTACTGGCATGACAGTACTTCCAAATATTGAGTACTTATCTAGTGCTTTGAAGTTTTGGGGGAGGGTTTGTTTCAATAATTGGTGTGAGCTAGTCACCCTCCTTGCAAAATGAGGAGCAGCTGTCATTGGCCATGAAATCAGCTGTGGATAGTATTGGTGCAGGTTTCTTCTAGTTGGTCCTTGCAATGTATCTTCATGGGGCAAGTCAACCCCCTCCTGAGTACCCTGAATATCCTTTGTCTATCAAATCTATTTAGGAAACAAAATCTTTGGTGAAGCCAAAGAGCTCAACCCTTAGGCAAAGGATGCAATAGTAGAGCATCTAAGGCATCTTGGATCAGGAGCTTATGATTTTTTTTCATATTTATCCATCTATAAGTGTGTCCTAGTTAGGATGCTAGTTAACTTTAGTATTACTAGTTCAGTGAAACATGTAGTTCTGGATTAAACAGATCTTTTCTGTGTGCTTTCTCAGCCTCAGTGGAGAAATTTCACTACCAGAGACAGAACTGAATTGGAAATGTGGAATTTGCACATGTATACTTACTGTTTTCTAAAACTGTTGGCCCTTCCCTTCCCTTCCCTTCCCTTCCCT
>VWZD01005824.1:387269-476617 GCA_013396695.1 Sakesphorus luctuosus
CTTCCCTTCCCTTCCCTTCCCTTCCCTTCCCTTCCCTTCCCTGTGAAGCAGGAGCTTGATCTGATTAAACCTACCTTCCTTCTGACCTTCTAATGGCCAGTATGAACCCCAGAGACAGTCCTCAATTTAACTCGTAATAAGGGCTAATTAATTTCAAAGTAGTAAATAATTTTGTGTCTAGAAAGCCTGGTTATTTTAGGTCATTAGCAGAGGTGGAGCATCTGCAATAAGCAGGTGATTTTAATGCAAACCTCAGGTAGCTGACATTAAATTTTGTATTAACTTTCAGTGAAAATTAAGTGGGGTCAACAGACTTTGACTAAGTAGTGTGAATCTCTGAAGACTGTAGAACTATGATGTCCAGTTTATATGTGGTATTTTTTGTATCATGATGAGATTTTAACAAAAAATCAAAATGTGCTGTAAAATGTACCTTGTGCCTTGAAAGTATGTGATACCTCAAGAGATAAAGAAAAAAAAAAGAGAGAGAGAACCCAAACTCTTTGCCCTCAATTTGAATTACCAGTTGTTTATGTTGGGCAGTGGCATGACCATAAAATGCATTTTTTTTAATACACATTACATGTTTTGTAAGATATGGGGTTTTTTTTGAGAGAGTGAAACTCTTCCCATAAGCACAATGAAGTGTATAATGTATCTGCTGTGATGGAAGGAAGATTGACTTGCTGCCACAATGTTGTTTAAATAGCTGCCAACAACCATGTCTGATGAATGCATTGCTATAAATGATCTCCACTTTTCACATCCTTCTACATAGACCTTGTTAGACAAAGAGCCAATCTCCAATACTGCAAAGATTTTAGCAATATCCTAGTCATGTGTTATACTGAATCATAAAAAACCACTTCAATTCATTATATAAATAGTTTTTGTAAAGAAAAAAGACTAAGAAAATTCTGCAGTGAGTAAAATATCAGTCAGTTTTGATATGAAAAAGTAATTCTGATTTTACAAAAGAAAAGAAAGGTAAAAGTTGGCCTATATTCCAACTATCTATTTATACTGCTGGACCCAGAAGGAGAGATCACAAGCAGAACATTCACTGATACCAATATTCGTTTTAAATCTGGGCTGATATAAATTCAAATGCATTTTCTTAACAATTAGATATTCTGATAAGAATTTTAACAGCAAGATCACCAGAAGATCTTTTCTTCTAGTACTTAAGGGGACTTATAATGTTGAAGAGGGTCTTTTAACAAGGGCATGTAGTGACACAATGAGGGGTAATGTCCTTAAACTGAAGGAGGGGAGGTTTACTTAGACATTAGGAAGAAATTTTTTACTATAAGGAGAAAAAGACACTGGCACAGGTTGCCCAGAGAAGATGTGGCTTCCTCATCCCCTGGAAGTGTCCAAGAACCGGTTGGATGGGTCTTGGAGCAACCTGGGAGGTGTCCCTACCCATGGCAGGAAGTTGGAACTGGGTGGTCTTGGTGGTCCCTTCCAACCTAAACCATTCTGTGATTCTCTGATTCTTTGCAAAGAACTATTCAGAGAACTTAAGAGCTGCAACAGTCCAGGCAAAAGCAGGAAATGACTTCATGTTGTACCAGGGGAGGTTTAGATTGAATATTTCAAAATAATTTCTTCCCCAGCAGAGTTGTCAAACCCTGGAATGGGCTTCCCAGTGCAGTGGTGCAACAGCCTCCTTAGAGAGGTTTAAAAGACATGTAGATGTAGCACTGGGGGGTCCCATGGTGTAGTGGAGAGCACTCCAGTCTCCAAATCCCAAGGTCACGAGTTCAAGTCTCAGTATGGACCGCTGCCGGCAGTTCAAGCCTCCCTGCCATCCGATCCCATCAGATCTCGGATGCCAAGCAGGGTCAGCCCTGGTTAGTACAGGGTGCTGTGACAGTCCCAAGGACTTCACTGTCACTGTCCAAGCTCGCTCGGCCATGGCAAATGAACCTCAGGACCTGAACAGTGGGGCCAGTTCTGTGCACGCTGAGCCTCACATAAAAAATCCACTGCGCAGGCTCGAAGGGCACACCCACATGGGGAGAGCCCTTCCCAAACCTTTGTTCGCGAAGATTGGCCATTATAGATGTAGCACCTGGGGACGTTATTTAGAAGTGGCTTTGGCATTGTTGAGTTAACGGTTGGATCAACAATCTTAGAGGTCTTTTCTATCCTAAATGATTCTACAATCCTGTGAACTTCATGACCCAAGAGATTTCATTGATTCATAGCTTCCTTAAAACACAACCTTTAAAAATACACTCAAAATCCCCTGTCCAGGAACAAGGGAGATCTGCATATACATTAAACAATTACATATTCATGAGCAGAAAATATTACAAATACTGAGCAGGTACAGAGCCAGTAAAACAGTTGTTAAGATTTCATTTCAAATCCAGTCAAGAATGAGTCAGGAAGCCTTGTTTATTTCCATAAGGTTTTAGAGGTAAAGGAGGAGAATAAAACAAAAGACATTTTTGCTTAACAGCTCTGTGTTGTTGGTTTGTTTCACTGCCATTACCTTGGCTGCATCTGCCACATCTGTCAAGCGTGGAAGAGAAAATTTGCCTCCTGCCTCTTTTTCTTTGATCCATACCTTCAAGTTGTAGCCTTTCATCCTCATTTTCTTATGAAAGAGAGCTATTTCTCTTCATGAAATGGCATGTATTAGCATATACTTTCTGCATCTAATGTTCAGCAGTGACCTTTCAGGGCCCTGTGATGCATTCTGATGCTGATCACTTTTGAATACTTTGACATGCTGTCTGTCTACCAGGTACAGCTTATGCAGCCCTGCTTAAGAGAGATATAGAAGAATGGTAATTGCCCAAGCCTCAGCTCACAAATCTTCTTCCTAAAGTCTTAGACCTCTAAAAGCTTGTTAGTGCATGGGCCAATGTGAGGGAAAGATGAGCATTGTGAGGGACAGATGCTGGGAAAAGAGGTGTACCTTTTTCAATGAAATGTACCTTTGAGATGGCTTTCTTCCCTTAAAATCATTCTCTAGGATTAATAATTGAGAAGCATAGACAGTTTTGTGTTGGAAGGGACCTTAAAACTCATCTTGTTCCACCCCCTGCCATGAGCAGTGACACCTTCCACCAGCCCAGGTTGCCCCAAGCCCCATCCAACCTGGCTTTGAACACTTCCAGGGATGGGGTAGCCACAACTTCTTTAGGTAACCTATTCCAAGGAACTCAGAATAATCTATACTATAACACAATTTACAACACAATACGTATTTTAACCTGTTTATATCTGCTGTGTAATTTGTAGCACGTATATTTTGCTGCAGTGACCTAACATGTAAATGCGAATGAGAATCTGGGCCTTAGTTCCATGATTTTCAACTAAATAATTAAGAAAGTTGCTTCAGTCAGTGCTTAATCACCTAATAAGGCTTAAAACTTTCAGAGACTGTGAACACTTACCTCTTCCACTAATTAAACAGAACATATTCTTGAACAGGCCTTCAGAAAAACAGCCTATTTAAAGTGCCTAAATTTGGAAACCAAATAGGACTGATGTTTTAAGTTGATTATGTCTCAACTCACCTCCAAAATTATAATGAAAAATAAAAAAAACATATTCGCTAATCTGTTGAGATGCCTTCATGATAGATATGATAAACCATATGATTTTGGTTTTGTCCTTCCTCATCAAAACTTGCCACTGTCCTAATTATTTGCTCAGCTCATTCTGTTATGCCTAAAATTAACCTGAAAAACATTTAGTCCAAGCAAGTCCAAGCATACATTTGGATCCTGTGAAATACTTGAAAATGCTAACGCAGTGCTAATAACAAAAGTGGGGTGCTGTGAAACTCAGTGAATTATTTAATGTCTATAAATTAATTTGGCATACTCAAACAGAGATGGCATTGTTGAAATAGTAATAATAATGCTTGCAGTTATGCTACTTGTAGATATCAGTGCTCTTAAAACATTGTGATAAACCTAAGAGATGAAATTCTATTTTTTAAAGGGCACTGAGTGAGATTACTCTTGTCAGATACATAGCATTGAGGGTCAAAAATATCCACAGAATATGGTATACAAGAAGAAACTTTATTGCAGATGGAACTTTTGGACTCCAAGATGGATCCCATTTCCAGAGGATGGTTCACATGTACAACACCAGCCTCATGGTGCACACACTGAGACATCCCCAACTTGTGCTCCTATTTCAGGTTTGTTCAAACCTTTTGAAAAGGTAACTTTGATTTTGGTGACCTCATATGAGACTGAGTGTGGCTTCCTGGTCTGCCTTTGTGCCAAACACAGCTGTCTGCCCAGGGGCACACGCAAGTCATATCGTCTGCTCTGGATCCAAGTGCAATCAAGTGGATCACCAGTGCAGCTCAGATCTGTGCTGTGGATGATCCAATATAGAACTACAGCTTTAGTAAGACATCATTACGAGCACAAAAAGTATCTTTTTTTAAACTGAGGATGATTTAGCTCAGTGCAGTTGGACACAAATCATAAGCTGGCTGACTTTATGAGCTAATCAGGATTAATACAGTATTGTCTGCGAGCTTCGTGAGATTCCTCCCTTTTTTATAAGTATAAAACTTTGTCCATCTTTTCAAACTACCAATTTGAGCATGGGGTGATTTCTTTTATAACTCCTATTATGCAGAAAGAAAGACTCCATTCCATATATTGTAGCATAATATACATGTCGTTGTTCACATTACTCTGAAACAGTGACTGGAAGCATCGAGCTGCAAAATGTGTATTGTTAATCATTGGGTCATTAACCTTAACAATGTCAATGCATTCCCCTATCAGATCCAACTAAATGACTGCCCCAGGTAATAGTTAAGAGAACATTTCACACAGATGAACATATTAATGCTTTATTTGGTTCTAAATGCAGTGTGAAGGATTTAGGTAGGAGCTAATATATGTGAGGAGGAATAAGAAAGATGAGGCACAATTGGAAAAAAGAAAGTTTAGCTTACCAAATGAAAGAGAGCAGTCCTCAGTGTTCTGTAGCTGAGAAGTGCATGCCTATCTCACTTTAGTTATAATCATTCAGGTAAAAAAATGTGCTATTTTGAGGAGGACTTAGAAGTCCTGAGGTTTCATTAGAATCCTGAGACTCTTGTAATATCTAATATCCTGTTTCTGTAGCTAATGTGAGTCCTCTTATGTGGTGTTTTCACAGTAAAAAGTAGATGATAAAACCTTCTTTATCTGGCTACAGCTGATGGGTTTCTGCCTGAACTGTGCTGCCCTTACATCTGGCAAAGCAAGTCTTATACATCTCTCTGAAGTGAGAAGATGCTGGTGCTATCCACAAAAATCTATTGTATGTATCCAGTAGAGCTGACCAAATGGCACAAAACTTTTGTTCACTGATCTCTTTGTATCAGAGAAAAGCCTGGAAAGATGTCACACAGCAACAGACTTCTGCCAGAGTGACCTATTTTATGAGCTGCTCCTTGTAGACCTCTGTCCAAGGCACATCCCTGAAATTTAGGCTCAAACTCTAGATTAAACTCAAAGGCTACATTAAGTGTCCTGGTGCTGCTGCTGGATACCCTCATTTCCAGGGACCTGAAGGAAGTCTTCAGTAATTTCCTCTGGGACATGTCCACATGAGCATTTGTCACCTTGTGGGGCAGCTGAGAAAACCAGTGACATAAAACAGCCTCTTGCCATTGCCTGAAAAATTCATGTAATCAGCAGCCATTTCCCAAGTTGCACTCAGGAAAAAAGGCTGTAATAATCCACCTAAAATTGGATAATTGGTCTTGGTGGTCTGCAAATGGCCTGGAGGGTGCACAGAGAAATATTCAGACTGAAGGACTTTCAAAACAGCAGCACCAAGCTTTCTCACTGTAGGTCCTTTCAAAAAGCCTCAGTTCTGGGGCTTTCACACTTCACTTGCAAGACCAAATGCACAAAATGACACATTTCAAAGTCAGTTCCTATTAGCTGTCAGATAGCCTAATGACTTACTCCTGTAGACACTAGTATGGAGTCACTTTTGCTACTGTAACCAGTCCATTAATGCTGCTTCACTTAGCAATGAGCAAAAGGATGGTGCTTTATAAATATCTGACAAGTTTTGTCAAAAAACAGATATAGCAATTAATTAGGGACTCAAAATAGGAAGTGTGATGTTGGTCAGTGGGTGTTAAGAGGGTAGGACTACTGATTTTTCTAAGCTTGATTCCATTCCCTTTTAGTTGTTCTCCCCTGAAGGACATAAAGTTTCAATCTTCTCTCCCAATATCCTTTGCAGACTATTATCTCTTAGTCATCACTTACCAAAATTACACTATTTAAAATCTCTACCGAACTTGAAAAGTGGAAAATATTACACAAATGATTTTTTGTTGTTGATATTGTGGGGAAGCTCACCTGCTGGTTTTGTGCCTCTCTCATATGCATGGATATAAATTAGTTGTAATTTCTGGTTAATAAACACTGATAGTTCTGCAATAGTTAGGCCTTTCTGGTTGCATGGGCTTGGAAGGAAAAATATGGTAGTGTGTTAATTCTAAGGAAGTTTTTAATGTCCTATTCTTTTTGGGATTAAGGATTTGGATGTTGATGAGGGGGAGTGAGGTTTTGTCATCAATTTTAATGAGACATTTATAATCTGCCTTGATTGTATTTAGTTTTTTTTATTGTTGCTATTTTTTTTTATTTTGCTCATTCAAGCAGTCGCTCTGTGAAAGCTTTTTTTAAGTACTCCAAATCTATTCTGGTAATGAAGAAATGAATGTCAAGCAAAGCAATTTTTCTAAATTTACAACTCATTCTCTTAGACAAGATCAAAACTGACATAAAGAAAATATCCTTTAGGTGTTAAGAAAAAAAAAAAAAAGAGAGACCAAACTGCAACTCCCCAGTTACATCCACTTGGGCAGAGTAAGGGGGCATTCCTGGGGTATAGTGAGGTGGCATTCTTAGCCATTGTAATTTGTCTCACCTAATCCTAGTCATTGCATGTCACATTTGTTTACCTAAAAATGAAAAAACATCAGTAATGCTATTTTCCAGTAATAAAGCTTCTGCAGCTGTTGCTAGGTCCAACAAGATTTAAGCACTATTTCTGTACTTGTTCTTAGCCTCCCATCCCACTCTCTCTCTCCAGGTAATTGGAACTTGTCCCAGTGAAGCTAAAAAAGATGAAGAGCAACTAAGAGAGTGAGATACAAGCCAAGAGTGTGGAAGGAGAGAGCTGTTGCAGCAGAGCCAGCTGGGTATGGAACTGGCATATATTCTTACGTGTACCAGTGGCATAAAATTTGTTCTCTGTGTGGGGCAAACTCTACCTTCTCTTCTTTTTCAGTGTAGTTGTGATATTTCACTTTCATTTCATTTTCCAGAAGAGTTCTGACTCTCATCATCCCAACATTATTGGGCACACAGTGTAACTTGGCTTTTAGAGCGAACTTGAAAAATCACCAGGTTATGCAAGGCAAATCTTTGCCCCACTAGACTCATTTTCCTCTCTTTTTGCAAGGAGATACTCAAAGTGCCTATAAATTCCACTTGCATTCAGGAAGATATCATGCTCTAGAAGTGCAGTAATAACCAGGACTGACTGTTCTGAGATGAGAGCAGCCTGGTCTGGGAGTACTTTGTTTTTCTTTCATGCTGCTGTTTATCTATCCCACAGTGGAAAGGAGCAAGCTGTTGCAGTAGATTTAAGCTTGCAATCCTACCTAGCCTTATGGATAAATCATTAGAGACTTCTTCCCAATCTAGTTTTGCTGTTGCAAATCATCTGTCTGCATGCATGGCAAGTCCAGCTCCTGAAGATGATCTCAGATGTGCTCCATGTGGAGTAGAGATGCACTCAAGAAGCATAACAAATTAGATTGTGACTGGCAAGCAAATACATGGTACTGTGTGAAATCAGCAGCTATAGCCATATCCACACCATGCTAAGGAAAGCCATGCAGAGATAGCAAAGGTAATGCTTATGGGTTGATGTACAAACGGAGTTGAATGCACAGTCTTGGCATTATTTTAATGGATGCTGAGAAACAATGTTTGTTACCTCCAAAACAGGTTGGCGTTTTGTGCTTTGTGGTGTTGATTTGTATCTCCTCATGATACTGTACAGTACCGGATCAGCCAACCTTCCCAAGCCAACTGCAACTTCAGGGGCCTTGTATTTTTAGTCTGTTTTGTAACGTAGACATGATCTGCATGTTTTTAAGTGGGAGAACCAAAATGCCTACATTTGTGTTCTCACACAGACTTTGCTTTCACATTATATTTTCCCTGTCAGGGTGGGCAGGCCCTGGCACAGGCTGGGCAGAGAAGCTGTGGCTGCCCCATCCCTGGAAGTGTCCAAGGCCAGGTTAGGCAGGGCTTGGAGCAACCTGGCATAGTGGAATGTGTCCCTGCCCATGTCAAGGGAGTTGGAATTAGGTGGTCTTTAAGGTCCCTTCCAACTCAAACTATTCTATGATTCTATAATGAAAGTATAAAATGTCTTTTAGTTGTGTGGTGGTTAAGCCATTGAAATGTCTATGTATAGTTTCTCCTGAATATTTACATAACATGCACACCCTTAAAACTATTCTTTTTCATTGATGATACTTGGTCCCGGTTTTTCTTGTAAAAAAAATAATTGTGATTATACAGTTTTTCTTTCTCTGTATGAATATTTATAGAGATACTGATCTAGGAATGACACTACAATACTCAGCTGATAATCTGATGTGCTCTTAATTAGTTCCATCTGCTTGAGAATATCTGGGCTGGCAAATTCATAGTCTAGATAAGCAATTTTTTATTCAATTCCTTAAACTTCTGTATGCATAGTTCTACATGGAAGTACAGAAAGCAGCTCAGCAATTTGGTAAATCAACAAATAGTACTGCATTGTCTTTATACTTACCCAATGCCCTAAATTCTAGGCAACAGAACTAGGGTGAAAGTGTTCATACTGGTTTTTTCCCAAATATTCCTTTATCTTATAGTTATTTTCCCCTTTCAGTAATGCTCCAGAAATACAGGCATTTCATTTTCTTTTGCTTAAGTTAGCACATTTCTCATTGAAGGCCCTCAAGGGAAGTAGAAACTATGAAATACGAAATGCGATTTATGCTTGCCTTGTAAAATGCCAAGGAAACTGCTTTAAGACTGTAATAACCCTTGCTGCTCATTCCATGAACATGCCTATAGAAAATGTTAATTTAATCAACAAATTATAGCTTCACACAAAGCAAGAAATGTGGAAATACTGGCAGAGGAGGAGGAAAGGTCTCTCATAATTTTTATGTTTAATCATGAATTTGAGACTCTTTATTATTCTTGCATAAATGAATAACTTCCCCTAAATGGATTATGTTGCACTTCCCATTCATTTTCTTTCCTGATTTACATCTACATACATGTTCATTCAAATTTTATGAGAACTCACTTATGCTGACATGAATGCATCTTAGCAGAACTGTTGATAATTTATTTAATTTTTTGCTTGTTAAAAATGTTTGAGAGAGAGCTCAAAGAGAGTGGTAGTACTTTTCGAGGAAACCCTGCAGCTTTCACACTGGTTTTCCCCAGCATTTCTAGCCCATGGATTCTGATCACGGGATGCCTGATACAGTCTGTTTCCTGCCAAATGTTGAAGAAATGAAGTTAGAAATAGGAATATTGGAATGAAAAGGACCAGAAATAGATTTCTAGAAGTCAGCTTAAGCATCCATTTGCAGTAGGGCAATATTACATTTTAGATTAGATCACCTGCAAATGGAGTGTTAATTAATAATATCCATAATACAGTGCAATACAATTACATTAGCAGGAAAAGCTGACAGATCTATTGTGGCTATGTCACTCAGGAATTAATCCTAAAGATAATGGACCAAACTCTACTCTGTGTGTTTTTTTCAGCTTATACATGGAGTAATTCCAGGGACACAGGCTGGCTGTACCTTCATGAGGCTGAATAGTGCATTTGTCCCATTATCCTTTAATGAAAAGCTTTCTGAAAATACCTGTCAGTGAGGCACACTTGGCACACCATCTGTTTGGCTGATAATGACTCAAAAGGCAAAATACTTGATCTCATGGAGGAGTGCCATGGAGAGGCAGAGAGCAGCTTAAGAAGTTTTATATTCCTCTAATGCTAAACTCAAGTAATCCTTACATCACATTGTCTAAATCATGTAATGGACAAAAAATCTGCAGGTAAAAATTTTGCATCATCAGTAGACATAATTCCAAGGACCAAAAGCCAAAAGTTTAAATCTTATGGATTTCACTGGTATTCTGATTGAAAAGAACTCTTTTTCCCTGTGAGAAATAAAAAGGGAGGGTTCGTTGTGGGAGGTGTGGAAAGAAGGGGTTTGGTTAATTAAAAGGTTCTGTGTTAATTGGGGTTTTTCTGAGAAAATGGGACTGGCCCTTTAAGGGGGGGGGAATTTCTCCACATGCAGGTTAGACAGGCGAAAATTGGCGGGAAGTCTGTGAGGCTGCAGTCCCAGCAGAGGGGCTGCTGCCAGGGCTTGCGGCCGGTGTGAGGGCCTGAGAGGGCAACTGGATGAGCCAATCAGCGTTGATGGCGCAGCAAGAAATTGCCCAAAGAAGGCAGTGAAGAAGCGAGGACTTCGAATCAGCGTTCAAAGTGCCAAACATGGACTGCGGAGGGCTGGACTCCTGGAGGGGGGAAAGGGGCGTGGCATGAAGGAAATAAATTGGGGGTGACCCCTCCCTCCTCCATGTGCTCCTCAGCGATTTGGCTGTGGGGAGGCACCCTGTGTACACAGTATTGGCCATTAAAACCCTATTTTTGCTTTGCTCCTTCAACTCGTCTCTCTAAAAAATTCTTCAAAACGAGATTTTTCTCACATTCCCTATTCAGGGATGTTCTGTACAGTCAGCAGAGAATGTTCTGGTTCTTGTGGAAAACAATTTCAATGTATACACCAAAGGTGAAATCAGGTCACAGTCCATCTGACTCCTGTGATACAGGAGGTGTCACCTTGATTGACAAAATGGAAATAAAACTAGGCAAAATTTTTATGAAAAACATGATTTACTGTAGCTGGAGGTTTTTATTAGAACTGTAAAGGACTTGTGCTTCCCATAACTGGTTTAGCAATAGATTAGATGTAAACAGAGGATCCTGCTACAAAGCCCACATCTGCTTACCAGAGGACTCAGAACCAGATGTCCCAACTTTTACTACATTTGGCATTTAAGGTAAGGGTCTGGAAGGAAAGTGGAGATGGAATAAGTTAATAAATGCACTTATTTTCCCCAAAGAAATGTGTTGAGATGCTGAATTAATACATTCCCTGCCTCATTTTGGAAAAGGAACCTGCAACAGTGTTGTGAGGGTGGGAAAGGGCAGAGGAACAACAGGGCCAAGCGTGAGGAGGCAAGTGATACCGGCACCAAGAGAACAATGTCTAGTGCTCATAAATGTACAGCTTTGCAGAGTCAATAGAAAATATTGATTTAGTGGACTGTGGAGGCTGCTGATGGCAGAAACACTCCAGCACAAGACAGCACTGCACAGGAGAGCTTCTTGGTCATCAAATATTTATTCTAATACTATTCAAGGTGTACAGTCAACAGCACTAGTAACTAGTGGTTTTCTGAATTTTAGATTTTCATTACATACAATGCTAGGCAGTTGTATGAAGACTAAAGGTCCCACCTTTGGCTGTTGCCCTCCTGCTCACTGCTGGGCTGCACTAATAGTAAATTTTCTATGTAGTTGTTCCCCAAAGACAGACACGAAATAGCTCATGATGTGTGAAACTCTCTAATGAGTTAAAAAAATACAGTTTTGTGTCCTCAAAAAAGCCACCAAAAGAATGCATTCCTCACTCTAGCTAATTAACACATGCTGTAATCTGTTTTTCTTATAGAATCAGAGTCATTTAGGATGGAAAAGACCTCTAAAATCATCGAGTCCAGCCATTCATCCAGCACTGCCAAACCCACCACTAAACTATGTCCCTAACCACCACGTCTACATGTGTTTTGAACCCTTCCAGGGATGGTGACTCCACCACTTCTTTGAGCAGTCTGTTCCACTGTTTGATCAGCCTTTCCATGAAGAAATTTTCTGTAGTATCCAATGTCATGATAAAGCAGTTTCACTGCTCATATTGTATGCCTTGAGTACACCCACAAGTATTTCTGTGTAGGACAATCACTTATGTATTTCGGATGTTCATACTCAGAAAGGTGTGAGAGTACAGAATGGGATAGTTTGCTTTATTTTTCAGGGATCTTTGTAGCTCCAAGATCTGCTCGGTGAACTACTAGAATTATTTTTGTAATTTACATATCAATACCGTTAGTTTGGGAGTTCTCTTTCTTCAGTATATGTTACCCTTGTTCCTCTGTCATTTGAGCTCTGTGGAGTAAATAAGCAATGAAAAGTGTAGGAGAGATGTGACATTATTTATTGTATGTGGTGTTTTTTCAATTTAAGCAGATGGGCTGGAAGTGCCCTGAAGCAGCTCAAGATAAACCTAACAAAGTGAGTACCAAATTGTGTGTTGAACAGGCACTTCTTAATATATTTGATGTCTGAAGAGCTTTAGACATGTTCCTCTCTCATTTTTTCTCCAAAAAGAAGACATTTTTTCCACCTGAAAAAAAAATAAAACAAGTAAGATAAAAATACACATGTTCAACAAACGGAACAACCACATCTATGCTCTGGCAATAATTACTGGCATGTAGAAAGGTGTTTGCCCAAGGTATTTGCCCAAATCCTGAGTGACTAACCAGCAGTTCTCTCTGGTCTGGCTTCAGCTGCCTGGAATCTACAGCTGTTTGGAGTTTGTTTAAATTACAGAAGGAAACAAATATTTTCCCTCCCATGAAAAGAACTGCAATCTTTTGTTATTTGACAAACACATCCCACAGATCTGAATGTGAGACTGGGTTTGAAGTGCTTTTTGATCCACGCATCTTTAGAAAGCTTCCCCAGTGCTTTTACTTGAGTACATATCTATTTCTTTACTTATTGTCTCAAACAAGTAACTCAAACCTTTCTATTACATGTCCCCTCAGCATCACTAAGGAATTCCATGACAGTTCCTGTTACTGCCAGGATGTTTTTCAGAGACAGTTCTCGCCTTCTTTAGTCCATTTCTGTTTTTCTTCTTCTAGTTGCCTTTTTTTGCCATACCCTGCTGATCACATCACAGGTTCCCAGGGTGATTCTGAGCAGTGCAGCTTTACAAGTAGAGACTGCTAGACTGAAACTGTTTTGCAGGGAGGCTTTCTCCTTGCTGGCCCCTCCAGAGGATAAATGCCAGGACTGGTACTGAAAGTCAGGCTTTGTATTCAAACAGCTGTGGAGCTGTAAGAAGCGATGCTATGGTTTCATATATCATTGAAAGAAATAAAAGTAGAGCTAGCAAATGACTTAGTCTACTCATCAACCACTGCATTATTCCCTGGAGTAGTTATTTCATTCCTTGAGGCAACTGAGATTTAAACACCTAAGGTCACAAGTCTTCCATCAAAACAATTGGGAATTCCTGTTAGAGGCTCAGTATACCACTGCTGTTATAAATATTAGTCTTAATTGCATCACACAAGCCTTGATTTTAGTCTTAAGAATGCTAATCAAAGATCAGTGTGTGGGAAGGAACTGTACATGGGAGAAAAAGCACCATGTCTTTAGATCAACAAGGAGTAGCAGTGAGTTATCCCAGCATAAAGACACAGATAGCAAATTTAAAACTACATCATGGAAACTGCATTAAAAAAAAAGCTTTTCATGCAGTACACTAAATGGCTAGATAGATTGAGACAAGGCAGGTTTTAAGGAATAATTTTAAAAACAGATAATGGAATTCCTTCACAAATGCTTAGAATAGCTTTTTAAGCAGATGATGTAAAGAATAGACTTGTTGGTAGGAAAAGCAGGTGATCCATAAGAGTGCAAAGTTGAGAGCTGATATTTTGTTGAAATCACAAGTCTAACAAGAATAGGGTAAATGACTTTTTCAAGCCTATCACTTTAGAAAAGAGGCTGAAAGCTTGCTTTGGGTATGCAAAGGATCAAGCCACACATCACGAAGGGAAGGATGCAATCAAAGCAAGGTGCCAAAACCAACAGCTTGAATAGTGATATCTGCATGGATTGAGATCCCAAGCAGGTGAGGTAGTTGATTAGTATCAAGGTGAAGAAGCAGCCACACTTCATGTGTATTTATTTTTACCTCTCAGTGATGATATGGTAGTCAGATACCAGCAAAATTTGTTAAAGTCTGACATAGGAGTGACAACCTGATGAATAGAAAACGTGTGAATTTTCTAAAGTCTAAGTTATTGCCTTATTTAAAATATATGTGTTTCTTCACAGGGCACTGTCATGTTTGTGAGTCTAGCTAGTTTGGCAGGATTTAAGTTCAAAGCTCTTGATTTTCACAGATTCTGTGTATGATGAGTTTTTGTCATAGCTGTGGGGTGTGAGGTCAAAAAGATCATCTAAGAGCAGGGCACTACATGAACCAGGATAATTGGCTTATACAGAAATTGTATTATGTTTGATTCCATTTAACAGGGGTGAAAATAGACTCAGTCAACTGTGTCCTCAAAATACGGACTTTTCTGAAGAAGCACAAACCCTGATGTATTAGGAAGAAATGGAATATTGAGTAAACACTGGAGTAACATCTTGGCAATCTTTAGGGTTTGTGAACTGCTAATGCAACTCTTTGATAACTCAAGAGGAAAATGTGGAAAGTAATTGTAACTACTGGATTACAAATTCATAAAATGAATAGAGAGACCATTGAGATCAACTTCTGCATTTCATCTGGAAACCATAGAACTCAAAAAAATTTACAGAACCCAGTCAAACTTCTGGGTAAGAGCTCCAGGTGTGTTGCTCATCTTCCCTCAATAATCATGAAAAATGCTGATTGATTAAGGTTCTAATTCCTATAGTGAGAAAAAAAGCCACACATATTTAAAGGCTGCATAGTGGCCAAGAGGAGCAAAATGAGGATTTAGATTGCATAGATCACCTTCATTTTGGCACAAGAAATATCTGCATACATAATTTCATAAGAGTTAGGTAGGGCACGTTACTGATAGAGTTTTTCCAAATGGGCATTTTTAAAATTAAAAACAAGCTAAAAAACTTCCAAAACTTGATAAGCAAAACTATTTACAGGTGGCAGGTGATTGCTATCTTTTATTTATGTGTTCAAGATAGCATGATTTGAAAGAAGTAATATTCTATAACTCAGAGAGATGTTGATAAATGAATTATTGAAATGTGAGCAGAACTTAGTAATGTATGGAAGACGTTGCTTTTCCATAGGCTCAACAAGAAATAATGTCAGTGATTTAGAAATTATGTATAAGTTTTCTCTATTTTTGAACTTTCTTACATGATTAAAACCCACAAACTTCTTGGCTGTAATAAATGTTCTCCTCCATCCATCAAAACTGTTAGGGGAAAAATTGGTCTTAGACATATTTAGAACTTTTTAGCAGTTTCTAAGTTTCAAGGCTTGAATTATAATTTTTTTCCCCCCTTGTTCAATGTGCCCTGTTACTACATGTTGTAGTTTTGGGTCAAAAGTGGTCCCAATAATATTCTTTTGATAAAAGGTAATTCTTTCAATACTGTCCACACTAGATCTGAACAATATGCTGAGCACATGAAAGAAACTTCAAGCTCTTGTACAGAGAGAATTTCTCCAGGACTGTAAGCCAAGCAAGTGCTTTGTGATCTAAGCTATATTGCAATTTGGTTTTTTTCAAAGAACTGCTTTAACAAACAATTAGTGGTTGTATAATTTTGCCACCATTGAAACCTACCACATTATCTGTACTGATAAACTGATTCACTCCCTGTTTACCTGCAGGGTTCTAGCTTCCAAATTATTGGACCATAAACTCATCATTTAATTCTCAGGATATAGCATGTAGGAATTAAGATAGTTTCCTTTGCTAGAAAACTCAGGAAGAGGGCAAATGTGAGGTATGTTCAAAAGAAAAAAAAAAAAAGGAAATTATTTTAAAAGTCAAAAGGATAAAAAGGCCCATCAGCACAACTATTCTGGAGTTCTATTATATAAGATTTATGTTGATGTCACCATTTGGGCTAAGGAAGAGAAGAGTGATTTGATTTAGGAAACAGAAATCCTCACGTACATCTGAATCCTACCTCTGGCATAGTTTGGTCAGTGGGATTCTGCAGGGCCCAGGGTGGTTGGGTCATGGTGAACATGAAAGTGCACCAGAAAAAACACTGGGGTTAAGAAGCACCTGTCCCAAAAGTCTAAGAGGGAACTGTTGACCATTCTCACAGGTGGGAGTGGAAGGCTTAGTAATATTTACTAAAAAGCCCTGCCATTGAGTCATGAGGTGCAGAAAGGACTCCCTGGCTTTCTAAACCCCTTCTCAGAGAGGAGTCTGGGTGTGACTGAATCCAATCCTAGCCTTGGATTATGTCAACGGTTTGAATTTAAGGAATTACAGTGGTGGGATTGAACTACCTTTGTTTGCAGATTTTAATGATTGGCAAAATGATAATATTTACATAAAAGGAATAATATATTACTACAAATGATCATACAAAGATCTTAATCAGAATTATTTACTAAATATAAAAAGCTAAAAATTTGCTAGTATAGTATCATATAGCCTAAAATAGTATAGTATGTGATAGGATAGTGCACCATATTGAAGGATTAATTGCAGCAATTATATTAAAGTTGGCAAAAAGGGAATAATTATTAAGTAGAGATTTGATGTAACTCACCCAGACCAAGGTTCATGAGGACCAATGCTCTTTCTCTCAGCCTCAAGGAATATCCTTGGTGAGTGTCCCCAGCCAAGGGAGAGATCTCCACACACACAAAGAAGGGTTATGTCAGAAGAATCTGATCTATGGAAGCGAATGTATATTCCAAGTCTGGTGAACCAGGATGGTTTTAGCATAATTTAACACCAAGACAGCACCCTGGGCCAGCAGGTGAGCTGTCATGATGGTCTGCATGATGGCTTGTGTAGTATGCACTCAGGTTGGATTTTAAGCCTTATCAGGATGGGCTATCCTGTCAGAGCCATGCAAACAGCATCTGTTCTGTCAGAGATCATATTCTATGAAGCACATGTGGCTCTACTGTACTCTGTGAGGGACTCTCATACAATTTCAGGAGGGCCAGGATGTTTAAACCCAGTGTGACAACCTGCAAATGCCTTTTACTGTGATTAGCACTGCAATGGTTGTATGGGGACAGAGGATGGGACTGTCACATCCCTACTTTGCTGTACAGAATAATAACCAGATGTAGTTGTAGTCACAAGAAAGGAAGCAGCGACTCTGAATATTGCCTGTTGTAGAAAGGGGAGGTTTTATGAGAGGTGGGAATAGGACATAGACCTCATGATTCACTAGCTTCACTAGCCAGACTAGCTGAGGTAAGATATTTTATTTAAAAGGCCAAGTCATTTACTCTTTACTCAGAAAAAGGAAAGCTGCTGCACAGGCAGCATTCTTGGTAAGCAATAATTAATTCTTTTTCTTCCTGGGGTCGTTGCTCCTTGGGGGAATAGCATCTATGAAGGCAATTACTCCTCTGCCTGTATTACTGCTCAGCTCAGCCCCACCTTTCACGGTGCCAGACTGCTTTGGCAACGAACAGGGACAGATCTTGACTTGCCTCAACTTCTGTGGGAGCTCAGGGTTCGTATGGGATGCTCTCAACACCTCACTCCCAGATCCTATTGCATTTTTACTGTCATCCTTCAGTCTCCATGGCAACCCTCACTGCAGTACAGTCTCCTATGCATTGCATATGGGCAGCATCCAGCTTTTACACACCTTATTCAGGTTTTTTGAGGTTTTCTTGTCTGTGGTTAATTTTTATTGTGTTTTTCTACATAAATAGTTACTTTAGTAGAGGTAATGAGCCTGCTGTGTTGCCAGATGAACTCTTGGGTAGCCCCTTCTGGGTCTAAATCATGCACTAATAATCAAACATCTTTTCCCTATACTGTTTCCTGGGGTTAATTTATAAATGCATGTTGGTGGTGCTGATGGTACAGCACTGGTGTTTGCACTGCTAAATCTACATACAAACCAAGGACAATTAGGATGTATGCAGTCATGCATGATCATTTTTGGAGCCATTGTACAATATTTATGCTTCTTTATGCTTCATCTGTTCTGAATTCTACGTCTTGTTCAGCTGGAGCCCCGCTGAAAGCCTTGTGCAGGGGATAAGACTATTATTGTGCAGTTTATTCAGGACAACATGAATTTTGCAATATTGTTACTGACTTCAAATCCTCGTGAATGGTATCTGCAGGAATGCAGTCCTCCTACTACCCATGATGCACTGTCAAGGATTAAAAGAATATCATAGGGCAGCCTGAAGCAACCAACATCTGCTCTTGGACATCTCATATTAGCAGTGACATTCCCCACAGGAAATCACTTCTACTCTACTGGTGGGATTTGATCTCTCTGGTTCCTAAAAAGTTTTTTTGCAAGATCAGAAAGGGAAAATGACTTGGAAAAAAAAAAANAAGAGAAGAGAAGAGAAGAGAAGAGAAGAGAAGAGAAGAGAAGAGAAGAGAAGAGAAGAGAAGAGAAGAGAAGAGAAGAAGAAGAAAAAAAGAAAGAAAATAAGAAAAGAAAAAGCCAGTTGACAAGTAGGTCATGGGTAGTCTTTGAAGCAAATAAAAGCTACCTTGAAGTGATCTCACTGCTTCCAATAGCACATTTAAAGGGACTCAAAGTGTGTAGTCCAAGTATTTAACCTGTCCTGGCATTCTTGGATCCAGTCCATCTCTTGCTTTCTCTGATCTTTTGATCCTGTCTGAGTGTTGTGAATATTTCCAGGAGCACTTAAAGGGGATGCCTCCACAAGTGGACAGTGACATTCAACTTAAAAGAACTGGTAATTTCCAAGCTCACTTGGCTCATGATGTCAAGTACAACACTTAGTCTGTCTCATGTATGACTGGACGTGGCACTTGGTGCTCTGCTCTAGCTCATAAGATAGTGTTTGGTCAGAGGTTGAACTCAGTGATCTTGGAGGTATTTTCAGACCTAATGATTCTGTGATTCTGTGTAGTGCTCCAATGGAAAAACTGATTTTGAGTGTTTTACATCACAGAGATCATATGAGGATAAAATTCACTGAAACTCATGAAGCATTCAGCTCATTGATTCATGAGTAGAACAGCTTGGAAATAGTTTTACATTACAAAATGACACTATAATTTATTAAAATTTTAAAGTCTTATAGGGTTTTTTTGGTAAAATTTCCCAAGAGAGAAAAATTCTTTCCAGTTAATTCAAAGTGAATAGTGAAAGTAGCACAAGTCTTCTCACGAGACTGCTTCTGTGGAGAGAGGAAGCTGGAAATCTGAAAGCTTTGCAGCTGAAGAAACACTGGAACAAATATCTTCTGCTCCTGGATTCATAATCAAGTTTCTAAATTATAACTGACATATGCTTATGTTAAAAAAACCCCAACAACAACAAAAAACCAAACAAAAAAACCCAAACCAAACAAGAAAACAAAACAACTGAGTCAGTTTTGCCCAAATGGTGTCTTTGAAGCTTTTATGTGACAGGAGATTTTACAGACATGGGTTCCCACCTGATCATGAAACTTGGGTTATAGATAAAACTCATTCTTGCACAAAGGAACCTGATTCTCTTGAGGTACAGCAAAAGGGACATAAATAATTTATCATTTGCCAAATAAGTTAAAAAAACCCCCACAACAGAACAGGAAAATATTTTGGCTTTAATTGAGAACATGAAATGAAACAATACCTTCCAAAAAAAGATGAAGACTAATATAATGTTCCTTCATTGATAAGGAAGATCAGATGATGCTTTGCAGAAAGGCCATTTTCAGGAATCCAGTGCACTTTTTGCAAAGAATGAAGCAACAGTTCCTCTTAAAAAAGAATTTACTCCCTTACCTTTTTGATATTTCTTTAAAGATAAAACATCTGCGTACAAATCAAATATTAGTGAAAATTATATAGGAAAAATAAAGCTGTAGCTACATGAGAATAAAGTCAGAAAATAGGATGGAAATACCTAACAATTTTTTCCTTTTTTTTTTTGTTTCTCTGAAAAGTCGTTGTGTGCCTTATCAAAGTCAGGTAACACAAATGTTCACTGCTAGGTCCCCTGACTGTCCACACAAAATATATTTGATTTTATAACTGGAATTTCTTTAGCACTGAGCCAAACAGTTTTTTATGAAGTGAAAGCTGAATGCAGTTCTCAGGTAGAGCACTCAGGAGCTCTGCTGTACTGACAACAAAACTACATTACTGCCCTAAAAGGTGTTGCATCCTCAGTTTGGCAGAGGGCAGCACAGATCTCTCATTATTCCTTCTATTTGATTGGAAAAAGAACTAAAGCTCAGTTTTAGAAAAAAACAGTTGAGGGCAAAGGTCAGATGAGACACAGGAGGTGTAGCGAACAGAATGTGGATGGTGAATCCCCTGAGTGACCACAGGTAGCCAGTTTAGGGTAAGCTGGGTGGATTTCAAGATGCTGGAGACTCTTGATTTAATCTCTACAGAATAAAAACAGGAGATTAGGCAGCTACAACATCTGCAGTCATTGGCATGCAGGTATTTCAATTTTAGCAGCATTTATTTGGAGCTGAGTTCCACCTGGGCACTGCCCTCTGCAGAGTGATAGACCTCAACCATGTGACCACAAACCACTCTGCATCTCTTAGGGGGCCCTGGAGAGTCCCTGGGCAAGGATATGCCTTTTCCTCAGCTCCATGGCCACTGCTCCTGGAGCACTTTTGCCCTAAACATTTTGGACAGCTACAAGTGGCAACTGTTTTCACCCTCTCCCTCCATATTTAAATCCTCATAGTGAGAAAATTTGCTCCTCATTTGGTCCTTCAGGGATTTCCTATGAAGAATCAAGAAGTGTTATTATGGCATGAGTGGGTTACATCTGCAAACACAAAATTGACACCATGGGAAAGGAGATTTGTGATCTTTAGCTTTGTTCTTATAATGAAAGCAACAATTCTCTCACATGAATAACCTTTGTATAAGCAAGAGATGGAGATTTGCCTGCAAAATAAGGGTCAACAAATTCATTATCACCTCGTGCTTTATATCAAGTTAATGGCTTGCCCTGCTTTCAGCAACACAGAAGACTAAATGATTTCTAAGAAAACAAGAAAACAAAGAACAGAAATGGAAATGAATGCCTTCAAACTGAACCTTAGAAGTCAAAGCGCTGCTCAAAACACAAACAACTTTTCCTGAGGAGAAAGAAGAATGGAAGTGAACTTCAACTGATGTGTTTTATTCATGTTACTTGTTCTTGAGTCTAAATCCATGGATTTATCTAGACCAATGTTACAGTAGAAAGCAAAAAAAAAAAAAGAAAAAAAGGAAAATGGTGGTCAAAAATGTTAGTGACCCCATTTAAGTAGCCTCACTCCTACTGAATGACTCACTACACCCTTTAAGCTTTCCTCTCTGATCATAGAACAGAGAAAGGCTTTTCAAGTGCATGATTCAAAGGGCATACAGTAGATTTTTCCCTTGAACGGCCCTGTAAAAGAGCCTGTATCACTGGGCAGAAGCACAAGGAGCTCTCCCTGAACATGCCTGAGTTAGATGTCAGTGGATAGTACAAAGATGCCCCAGTGACAGCATGAAGTAAAGCTTCCACACTGATGAATGGCAGAAACTGTTCCCAAGATGAGTGGCTAAAGTATTAAATTATAACACTGTTGGGTATCTGCCCTGTGTGGCATCATGTATTTATTCTTTTGTTTCAAGTCAGACAGTGTAGTTACTGCAGATGAGTGAGAAGTCTTTGAGTTTAAGTGCCAGAGGCTAAAGAGATTTTGCCTCAGGATAAAATGCAGGAATTATTTAAGAACTGAAAAGTATTGTAAATTTAATAACAATCATGAATAAATTAAACCAGCCTAATTAAAAAATGATAAAATGATAGGTTCTGTAAGAAAAGCCTGACTGTGGAAAGTGTTCTGCTCATATGAAAATGTTTAACTTTTCCCATCCCAGTGCCTGCCTTAGAGATGATATCTGTATCATTGGTTTTTTTCTGGTTGTGCTAACAGAGTGTCTTTGTTCTGCATCTCTTCTCTCCTTAAATGCCACAGTTATCCAGTTCAATTTGAATTATGTACGTGTTATACCCCACTGCTTCACTTTTCTCCTCATGGCAGTCAACTGAGAGGAATGCAGAGAAATTGCCTGAGCAGCCAGGGACTAGGTTAGGAAAACTAGAGCCCTGAGAGAAATAAATCTGGCCAGGGACATCAAAGGCAACATGAAAAACTTCTGTAGGTATACTGATGGTAAAAGGAAGACTAGGAAAATGTGTGCTCTTTCCAGAAGGAAGTGGGAGACCTGGTTACCTGGAACAAGGTGATTCTGCTCCTCTAATCCACTCCTGTGAGACCCCACCTGCAGTGATGTGTCCAGCTCTGGGACTTCCAGCACAGGAAGGATGTGGAGCTGTTGTGGCTGAGGGCTGGAGCTCTCTGCTCTAGAGACAGGCTGAGAGAGATGGGGTTGTTCAAAATGAAAAAGAGAAGGCTCCAGGGAGATCTTTTAGCACCTTACAGTTGCCTGAAGGGGGAACTTTTGACAAGGGTCTGGAGTGACTGTACAAGGGGTAAATGGCTTCAAAATGAGAGAGGTTAAATTTAAAATATATATATTAGGAAGAGATTCTTTACTGTAAGAGTGGCTAGACACTGGATCAGGTTACCCAGAGATGCTTTGGATGTCCCATCTCTGGAAGTGTTCAAGGCCAGGCTGGATGGAACTCAGATTAAACTGGGCTGCTGGAAGGTGTCCCTGCCCATGACAAGGGGTTGAAACCTTAAGGCAAACCATTCTAGGATTCTATGGACTGCAATCACAAACATGGAGTAGCAAGCAAATCCCCAGAACTGTCTTCTATTTCCTAGGATATTTCTTCCTGAATGTCCATAAATTAATTCCTGAAATGTATTCCTGTTGCATCATGTAACTATTTCTCTGTTAATCACAATTATCTGCTCCAAACTCTGTTTCTGACTTCATCTCTTCTAGATGTTCTTTGCCTTGCTGAGACACAGAGCTTCACTCTGTGTTGGGTTCATTACACAGGAGCCTTTATAACTCAGGCAGTAAGTGTAAAATGATGTATTCTTGATCACAAAAAATAATTATATGCAGTTACTTGGTAGCTGAAATCCAGAGTGAGTTGTGATTCTTTGTATACAAATGGACATGACTTCTCTTAAAATTGCATCTTGTATTACCCTATACTTTATTTGCCTTCTATCATGTATTTCTCATGTATCTGCTGTTTACTTACATTGTGCCATTACACTTATTACGCATTTTTGCCCCGTTAGTAAAGCTCTTATCCCTGAAAGCGCCCACAGACCATCTGTGAATCATCTGAATTTGGTGCTCCTTTCCTAATCCTTGTGTGCACCCAGAAGCAGCTAGACCAGAACCTTCTTGCTTTCCTGTACATGGTCCAATATTAGAAGTAGAATCCTCTTGGTTTTACATACAAATAGACTTTACTTATCTATAATTTCAACTTAAGAGGCTCATTTCAGATTCAAGTTAACCATGAATAGTATTTTTAAAAGCAGAGCAGAAGTGTGATATTTTAACATATTAAATAAAATAACAGGGTCATAGAAACATCAAAAGGTCTGAGTTGGAAGGAACCTCTAAGATCATCCAGCTCCAACTCCCTGCCATGGGCACTGACACCTTAAACCAGACCAGACTGCCCAGAGCCTCATCCAGCACCTGAACACTCCCAGGAATGGGACATCCTCAACTTCTATGGCAGTCAAGGTTTTAAAATTCCAGCATGCAAGTGGTTGAAGAAGTTTAAAACTTGTTGGCATTTTGTTCATTCTTTTTTGTTTGTTTGTTTGTTTTCTGATATGTTACACGTTTTTGCCTCATTCTAGAATTTTCAGCAACTTCCACTGGAAAGCAATACACATTCATGTACATTTTAATATATATATATATATCACACTCTTTTACAAATCCACAGGGACAAAGAAGATGCTGAATTGAGGGAATGATTTTTCAGCCATCTCAAGGACAAGAGACTGTCTTCAACACAAGTTTCTGCTTCTCATGCAGAGGAGTTTGGGCCCTCCATAGCACCATCCTGCTTTCCTCCAGGGCTCTCATTTGTGCCAGCTCTCTACAAGATGAACACAAACAAGTGGACAAGACTGTTTAAGAGATTGGTAAGAATTACATTTAGCATAAAATAATGGCCTGCAAGGTAATTATAGCTCTGTTTTTTAGGAAGTAGCTGGATACACTTGCTTGTGAGAATGTGCATAGACTCCTAAAGGTTGATCACTAATGAATAATTCTCTCATGCAATACCTACTGCTTCAAATTAGAAGTAAACATTTTATGCTAAAGCACAGAATATTTTTAATACACTCATTTTGGTTATAAACCAAATATTTTGCTCCTTTGGACTGGTTTTTATGTTGTTATTTGTTACTAGCTTCATAGCTGGCATTTTTAAAAGTTATATGTTAACATATGTGTCGCTAAATAACCCCTTGTATACACAGAATATATAGTTATTTAAGTAATGTTATGTATAAAACTTAATTCAGGCACTAACTTCTCCATCTGCAGTTCTCTCTACCTTTACTGGGGAAAAAAACCCTACAGGAAATATAATGTTTTAACTCTTTAACCCCTTTTTGATATGTATTTAATGCTGCTATAATACATTTATAATGGAAAAAAATACAGTGATTAATATTTTGCTACAATAGCTCCCTAATGTCAACTTTCCTAACAAAACTCTTCATCCATCATTTCTCTGAAAAAAATCACAGTGTTCCAATCTATAAGTGTACTGCCACACTGGGACATGGGGTTTTTTTGTCTCAATTTTTTCCTTTCTTTTATTTCTCACAGGTAGAGAGGTGGAAGTCTGACAAGGATCCAACTATAAATCATTCATTTTCAAAATGATGTTTTGACCAAGCCTCTGGAACTGAGGAAATGATTATTGCAGCCTTTGGATGTGGTCTGAATTATGCTACAGGCTATGGTTCTCTAAGTGACTGTACAACACCTGCAAACTGCACATTCTTTCCATTTTTTCTGATTACTCTGATAATCCTACTTTTCACAGTATTCCCAGCCTGAAGGTGATAGCCTGAAAGGCAGAAAGGGCAGGAGATATGATCAGGATTTTAGACTTTGATTTTACAGGAATTAGGTTCTATGTTTTCACCGGTTCTGTTACTAAAGCCACAGAAATTCTGAGTAATTTCTAATATAAAAAATAAGGTGTTTCGTTGGTTGATTGGTTGGTTGGTTGGTTGGTTGGTTGGTTTTTCTCCAAGTCCATTCAGTAGATATTTTTCTAGCACAGCTGGAATAACATGTCAGTGGAGATTCCTTCTTCTCCTTCCCTTGTCATGATGTCCTCTGGAACAGGATTGCCTTAAGCAAGAGCAGTCAGTCAGGGGTGCCCTAAGGGAAGCAGTGACTTGTGTTGTTATTGACCTTTGGAAAACTGTGCCTCTGGAAAAGCAGTTCCAAAGCCTCTAGCAGCAAAAAGTAGACCACATGAAAAGCTATAAAAACCTTAGTGAGCTGGATCTTATCACATCCATGTAGCAGAGATAAGCACAGTCTGAGACGCTGAGGTACCTTGGACAGCAAGATACACATTTACAGGTTAAGGGGCACAGATTCCCACCAAGGACTCAGGCTAGTCCACATCAACCCTCTGGTTGTGATAAGCTGGTTTGTTTCCTGGGTTTTTTTCATTAGCAACTAACCCCCATTTTTCCAGGTAGTGCCACTGATTGTGCTGGAATGCCTGCATGAACCTGTTAAAGTTATGTGAACCAGCTTTATTAATAAAGCAGAAGCCAGGTTTTGCCAGGTGTGGAAGAACCAGCTGCCTCCTCAGGCAGAGCTGCACTCCCCCTCCTAGTTCCTTCTAACTAGGCTTAGCTCAAATTTAATTTCCAGCTGCTGGATTTTGTGATTCTTGTGTGGAAATGTTTAGTGAAACAGGTCTTTCCATGCATAGGTACTTACAGATAATCGTGAGTTGTCTTCTTGTCTTTTCCTGGAGCAGATTGAGTAGATTGAGCTTGTGTGATCTCTGTCCACAGGGCATATGTTTAAGAACATGACAGCTTTATAAAATGTCTCAGAAATGTGTCCAGTTTTTTAGAAGATTAGACATCAGAATTAGGTACAGTATTCCAGTAACAGCTTTCTGCAGACATGTGCTGATTCCTTCCCCACTCCTGTGGGTGTCCATTCAGATCTTGCCCTTACATCACACAAAGCATTTCCATTCAGGTAAGATGCTCTTGCTGAGTTGGGACAAAATATTAGTAAGTGTATAGACCAATGGCCTTAAGCTGAAGGAGTGTACATTTAGGTTAGAAATTAAGAAGAAATTCTTTACTCAGAGGGTGGTGAGGCCCTGGCACAGGTTGCCCAGAGAAGCTGCAGCTTCTCCATTCCTGAAGGTGCTCAAGGCCAGGTTGGACAGGGCTTGGAACAACCTGGGCTAGTGGAAGGTGTCCCTGCCCATGGTAGGGAGGGTTGGAATGAGATGGTCTTTGAGGTCCCTTCTGACCCAAACCATTCTGTCATTCTGTGGTTCTGTGAACAGATTCATCTGTACTGTGAATAGCTGAATGAAATTTCTGATTTACTAATTAGTTTTATACTAATTCATTGACTCCCCAGAAGTAAAGCCATGATACAGAGATACTGATGCCCTCCATGCCCCCTCATGGATACCACATGCTCACATGGAATTCAGGTGATGCACAGGGTTGATATGCTCCACTCAGTGCCTATCATGCATTTTACTTGATGTGTGGATGATTTAAACCACTGTTTGAATCTTGGATGCCTCCAAATGGTGTTATTTGGAGTTGGAGGAGGAAGGATTGTGTTTGGAAGCAGAGAAATAGATCTACGTGTTATGAATTTGGTTTGTCTTATGTTAGCAGTTTGTCAAAATGCAGATGACAGAGACAGGACAGACTATTATATTTCCTATAACTCTAAAGTTTGGAAAGTTTTATACAGTATTTCTATAAATTTTCCACTAACTGATAATGCTACAGGCAGAAAGGTCTGCTGTTTATCTTTCTAATGTAATCTGAAACTTAATATCCTTTGCAAGGACATCTGAAGCCAAGAGGGCAACCTGACTTAAGGGAAAGAAATAGCATATCACAACCCACACTTAATTGTGAAAATTACTAACTCAGTTTAAATTTCTCTGCCTCTTGTAATCAAGATGACCAACACCCCCAGCTCCCTCAGCTGCTCCTTACAGGACATGCACTGTAGACCCCTCCCCAGCTTCATTGTCCTTCTCTGGACTCACCCCAGCACCTCAACGTCTTCCTCAAATAAAGGGCCCAGAACTGGACACAGAACTCAAGGTGTGGCTTCTACAATACCCAAGACAGGGGGAAAATCACTGCTCTGGTATTGCTGGCCACACTGTTTCTTATGCAGGCCAGGATGCCATTGGCCTTCTTGGCCACCTGGGCACACTGCTGGCTCATATTCAGCCACTGTTGACCAGCATCCCTAGGTCTTTTTCCACCACACACTTTAACTCAAGAGGTACTTTTACTGATAATTTAGGGGAGAAAATAAGAGAACATGGCAAAATTTCAAAAGGGTGCCACACAATCTAAACAAAGCATTGCACCAAAGCACCCACCCACCACACATCAACCCTCATAACTTAGCCAGATCGAATCCTGCTGGTTTTAAGCTACCCAAAACAGCAAGAAAGGAGGAAAGAAAGAGAAGAGGGGGGAGTAAGAAGAGAGAAGAAGGTGAAAGAAATGGATTACTCTACAGTTGCCATGGGATCCCTGTGGAAGACCAGCTCTCACATATCCAGATAGCAGGGCCACGACCACATGGAGATCACATACCTTTGGTTTTATCTGCTCTGGTCCTTGTGGGCACCCTGCCCCATGCAGGACCTCCATTCCAGTGGCCATTCCAGGGTTCCAGGGCATGGTGAGGTGCAGTGTTCCCGCTGTTCCTGCCAGTCTGAGCCTCGGTTAAGGGCTCCAGGAGGTGTGGGGTGTTGAAGTTTTCCCAGGCTGCCTTTGCCCAGGAGGTGCTCCAAGGTTTCTCCCCTACCATGAGGGATATGACACCATCCCACCTCCATGAGGTTGGACCCATCCCTTCCCCCTACACACACACACACAAACACACACACACACATGAGCTGGTTCCCACTCAATTATACTTTTACTGATCTAACATCTCACAGCCACTTTCCAGCCACTCAACTCACAACCTGGAGTTCTGCACGAGCATTCCATTGGCCAACCTCCAGTCATCTGGGACCTTCCCAGTTAGGCAGGACTGATGATAAATGATGGAAAGTGGCTTAGAGAGCTCTTCCACCTGCTCCTTCAGCACCCTAGGATGAATCCCATCCTGTTCCATAGACTTTTGAGCATCTAAGTGGCTCAGCAGGTCACTAACTACCTCTCCCTGGATTACAGGGTGGGTTTTCTGCTCCACCAGCTCAGGGGGCCAGTTGCCCTGAGGATAACCAGTATGACTGTCTAAGCCTGAGACAAAGAAGGTGTTAAGTGCCTCCGCTTTTCCCTTATCCTTGGTGACTAAGTTCCTCCCATGTCCAGTAAAGGAAGGAGGTTTTCCTTGGCCCTGCTTTTGCTATTAATACATTAATGTATTTAACGTATTTATAAAACCATCTTCTATCATCCTTTACAAAAGTGGGCAGATTAAGTTCTAACTGAACTTTTGCCTTTCTAAATTTCTTTCTACATGAAACATCATCTTTAAACACTGCTTGAGCTCCCTGCTCAGCCAGGCCATCTTTCAGCACATAGGGATTGCCTGATCCTTCAGGATTTCTTAAAGCATGTCCAGCCTTCCTGGGCCCCTTTGCTTTTAAGGGCTGCTTCCTTCAAACTGGTGTTCTGAACTGATGAGGCCACACTTCGAGTGCTGTGTCCAGTTCTGGGTCCCTCACTTCAGGAAGACATTGAGGTGTTGGACCATGCCTGGAGAGGGGCAAAGGAGCTGGTGAAGGGTCTGGAAAATAATTCCTACAGGGAAGTGGCTGAGAGTACTAGAGCTCATCCCAGAGACTGGTCTTTCCAAAAAGAAAGGAAATTTAAATGAACAAAGTTTAAGAGTTTCTTTTCCTTTTGGCAAATGCAAGAATTTTAGCATTTTTAGGAAACATTTTAAATGCAGTGACTTCTGTTAGTTTTTAGCTGTCTAAATAAACCACTAATTACCAAAGAGTTGAGTGCTTGTTGGGGTTTTTCTTCAGTTCAGCAGGAAAACTGAATTCTACTTCACAGTTTAATAACATGGCAATTGCCAGTAGATGAGGGAAAGGCTGTGGTTCTGCTCCACCTAGATTTTAGGAAAGCCTTTGGCACCTTTCCCACAACCTTCTCCTGGAGGAACTGACTGCCCATGGCTTGGACAGGTGCACTGTTTGCTGAGTGAAAAGCTGGCTGCATGTCTGGGCCCAGGGAGTGGTGGCAATGGAGTTACATCCAGATGGTCACCAGTGGTCTTCTCCAGGGGCAAGTTTAGTTTCGCATCTTGAGGTTGAGTTTAGTCTCTTCTCCCAAGAAAAAAGGAATAGAAAAAGAGGAAATGGCCCCAGGTTGTGACAAGAGAGGTTTAGATTGGATATTAGGGAAAATTTCTTCCCTGAAAGGATTTTCAAGCCCTGCCCACTGCCCTGGGCAACAGTGGAGTCTCCATCCTGGGAGGGATTTAAAGGCTATGTAGAGATAGCACTTCAGGAGGTGATTTAGTGGTGGACTTAGTGGTGTTGGTTTAAGGGTTGGATTTGATGATCTTAAAGATCGTTTCCAACCTGTATGTTCTAAGATCCTATGCATGTAAATATCATTCTGTATATGCTCATGTTTATATCTCTTATGGTTCGAGGTCAGGCAAAATTGCAAAATTACTGGTTTATTTAAGCTTATCTCCATTACCATCCAAGGAACTTGAGTCTTCTGAAAAACACTCCCATTAACTTTCAAAAACAGTGTAAAGTGAAAAAACCCCCAACAACCAAGTATCCTGGCTGTCAAATTTAGTAATAAATACATAGTTTTCCAGTGATATAGATTGTTTAGATCTAGTTCTGTATTCTGGAAGTTAAACTATCTACACAACTCCAATCTTCAGGAGAATTATTAACAGTTTTATGGTTTGAGTGAACCTTTTCTATGCAAATTGTTATTGCAAGCATGATGATATAAATCTTCACTTAGAGTCTTTCAAGGTCAGTAGATGAGATGGGCTATATGAAAGCTTCATACCTTAACCTATAACTTCTGCAAAAAGTGGATTAAGCCTTTTATTTCCAATTCAATTTACTGGTGAAACATCTGACACCTTTTAAACAATCTTTAACACTCAGCTAAAATATCTCCTCCTCATTTGACTACCTAATAACTGACCTGGTTAACACTTTATTCATTCCTTTTCAGTGTAAAAAGAAAATACAATTATTTAAAATTTGGTTGAGTGTCCTCCAGGAGGAAGACAATACAGGGTATTGCCATCTAACTGAGTAGGAATGGCTTCCTAAAATGCAGTTCATGTTTCATACAGGTTTTAAACTCAGTTATAGTCTGACTCTCACTTTTTATATTCTTTAAAACAAAAGACATATTTTTTCCTTTTATATAAGAGGGAAAGCAAAGTATTCTTATTTATTTTAAGTGTACTGGTGATGATGTGAAGTAATTAGTTGTCACTAAGGTCATATTTATAAATGTAGCTATTTAATAATCATTGCTTCCCAGTGTACTGTAAAAAAAAATTCATTTATAAAGAGCAATTAACGTGTGCAATCACTATATACAGTAGGACATGGATTCCACTCAGCACTACATTGCTATTAGACTTTAGCTGAGAGCAATAACTAACCAGGACTGACACATAACACAAGAAGGAAATGTGGTTATTTCAGAGGAATCTGAAAAACTTTCAACTTCCAAATGATTAGAGAAAAGATGTTCACTGCAAGGAACTGACACCATTAATTATACATTTTATGTGATTGCTTTTCTTAATAAGTTTCTTTGTAGTGTTTGGATTTTCCTTTTCTAGTGAAAGTAGAGATAATTTAGTTTCAGATATGACTCAGTGTGGTTGCTGTTCAGGAGCATATCAATCCACCAAATCTTATTTATTGTAGCTGATAAATCTGGCAGAAGTAATTTGTAATGAAAAACAGCATTAAATTTTATGACTATGAAATCCTCTCATAAAAATTTAAAGGCCAAAAAATAGAAGGGTCAACGAGTGTCTTTAATTTTATCTTCATGTGCTGGATTGTATTGGTTAATGGTAAGAGACAGGTCTAACAGTTACTGACCAGAAGTGAGCAGAAGGAGTGGGAAATAAAAACCTTATACATATTAAACATCTATTTGTATACATATATAGAGAGAGATAAGCTATCCATCCCTTTGATACAGATCTGCACACACATGCACATAGGCATAGAGAAGTGTCATAGTTTTCTCACCTGGAAATCTCCAAATCTGTCCCTTCAGCAAATTCAATGCCAAAAATCATGTTCATTCTTTCTTGGAAACTTTTACTCCTTCATCCAAATCCTGGTGCAGAAGTGTCACAAAAAACTCTTGTGCAGCTTTCACTGACAACTCAATCGTCAGATCTGCTTTAGATTCTATTGGTGAGAGAACAAGGACCACTTCCATTCATTCAAACTATTTCAAATCATTCAAAAAATTCTAGAGAATCAAGGTATTTCTAGGATGAAAAGAGAGTGTATAAGAGAAAATTCATGAGGTTTTGGAGGGTATTATGCTATAGCAGGGCATGTAGGTTTCTGAATTCTACACATTTTTAGGGCAATAAACATACAATAGAGAGGTTTGCTGAAATCTGAAAGAATCAAAGAGTTAGGTTGCACTATGATCTCAAGCTACAGCAAGTTGCACAAACAATGTCATCATATCTTGGTGGTCTAGCAAAGACAGACCAGTGCATGATGCCACTGCTACCTTCCTGGTTGCCAGTTTACCACATCCTGCTCAGAGGTCAAAGCTTGCACTCCTTATGATTGAATTGCCTGACACGCGTGACTGTTTGAGTCTTTAATAAGTTTCGAAGCATATACATTTTGTTTGTCCTTCTTTGTTTGCTGCCCATAATTATACAACTGATTATCTAAAAGCCAAGTTGGTTTTCAACAACTTGCAATGGCAAATCAGTCATGTCTGTGAGAAGTTAACAATTCTGTTTGAATCCAAGACACAAACCTAAGATATGTGTGCGGCAGTGGGAGGTGTTTGTTCAGTTCCACCATGGCCGGGCTACAAGCTGGAGGTGGTGCAGCTCCTGTCTTGGAGAAGGCCTTGCTCCTGCTGCTGCTGCTGCTACTTGCATTTTGTTTGACTTCAGGGAAGTAGAAACATTTGGTTGTTACTCCTTCTCTTTCTTGCAGAGTGTCTTTTAGAGTGCTTATGAATCCAGAGGAATAGACTTTATATTTACTGGGGAGTGGGAAGTTATTTCTTGTTATATATAACTTGTGTAAATGTGTGTTATATTGTAGTTTTCTCTTAATTTTCTCTTTTCTGTATAAATACATATAGTTAGTTTCAGCATAAACCTAGTTTAGAGGTTTTTTACTCTCCTTCTTCCCTTTTCATTCTGTCTTGGACAGTTGGCATTTTGCCAGCTCAACCCAAGACAGATGGAAAGCAACCTCCTACAGGTGTCTGTCACTGAGACAGTGAAGTGACAGATATTTGTTTCTCTGGCTCTCAGGTCTCCAGTCTGTCCAATGACCCAAACTGGAACCACTCTGATGCCATGTGATGCAATAAAACACACAAAAACCTGCTTCCAATGTTTAATTGTGAAAAACTCTTCCACAAGATATTCTCTAAGGCTGTAAATCCAGGCACTTGAGGTTCACTGAATGCCAAAACTGACAGCTGCCTTTTCTTCTAACCTGCTGGAGTGCTCACATTATGGTGGTCTCTAAATAAAATTCCATTATATTTTTCTCATAAGAAACTTGTTTCTATTAACTCAAAATGTGTAAGGAAATCATTGAATAGATTGTTCAGAGACACTGAGGTTAAATGTCAAAAATATGAGGTTCTGGAACATGTCCAGAGAAACCAACAGAGCTGAGGAAGAGTGTGGAGCACAAGTCTGACAAAGACCAGCTGAGGGAGCTGGGAGGGCTCAGTTTGGAGAAAAGGAGTCTCAGAAGGAAGCATAATTTTCTACAACTACCTGAAAAAGGAGTTGTAGCAAGCAGGGGGTCCGTCTCTTCTCCCAAGTAACAACCAAAATAGCTTCAGGTTTTACCAGGGGAGGTTTGGTTTGGATATTAGGAAAAATTTCTTCCCAGAAAGGGTTGTCAAGCACTGGAAGGGCAGTGGTAAAGTCACCATCCCTGGAGGTACCTGAGAGTCATGTAGATGTGGCACGTGGGGACATGGTGGTCTAGTTTTAGTGCTGGGTTAATGGTTGAACTCACTGATCTTCAACATCTGTTCCAATTTAATGAGTCTATGACTCTAATCCTTTTCTCTTTAACTCATGATTTACTGTGTGGACCTACTGCCAGAACAAAAATAAAAACACAGAATTTCCCAACAATCATCTTGAAAACCTTTATTCTCATTAAGATTGTTTCACTTTATTTGTACCCTTTCTCTGCCACCTCTTTTTAAGTCTCTCCCAGGTCCTTCAGTGTGGATTAGGAGAAATAATTGCAAGCGATTGACTTACTGTGGCCTAATGAGTTACTCTAAGACACCTCAGTGAAGGCTTTTCTAGTTTACTGCATGCATTAAAAAGAAAAACAACCTCCCCCACCAAAAGCATTATTTTAGTGGCTTGAGAAGATAATATAACCTAATATTTGGCTTGCAATTGAGATGAACTTGGTTTATGCAGTTTTGTTGCACAGTTGGTGGTGAATTTTAACCCATTTTGAAAGAACTCTGTTGCTGTAGAGCATTTATCCCTCATTCCTCTCATTTCTATCTATGATGACAAACAGCTTAAAACCACAAGTTTTTGCCCTCTTTCCCAAAGTCTGCAAACTGTCATAGCTGTGGTTAAAACAGAGGATCTACCAAATTGTATATTCTGAGATGTATTTTTTAAATGAGTTAAATACAATGACAAGACCATATCTGTAAAAAAATTAAAATGGCACAAACTTTCATCTAAGGATTTTTTTTTTTAATTTTTTATCAGATTCATGCATTTCCTCTCTCACATAGACTTTCTGTGTCTCTCGTTGCCACATGTGATCTCTCCACCTCCCCTGCTGCTGCTGCTGCTGCTGCTCTAACCCCCCTGGTTCTCTGTGCTGCTGAGAAGTGAACCCAAAGCAAATGCAGAGTGCAGGACCCACAGGGAGATCAAACACTCAGCCCTGAGCAGACCCCTCATAAGTCTGACCCTCTCTGCCTCCATATAACCTTTCTTCCCTTTGGACAGTGGAACTCAGCTTGACTTCCACATGTGACCTCTTTCTGGGTGACAAACGGGTATTTTTTACCTTGTTAAAGGTTAGACACAATGGAAACAAGAGGGAGTTACACTGTGCAGAAAAATAGATTTTTATATCTTATCAACTGAAAGTGTATAATGTGTTCAAAAGGGCAGACATGGTAACATTCATCTTGCAGTAAAGACAAAGAAAATGAAACTGCAAGTCTGCTAGCAGGGATTGTTTTCATTAAAAAGTAATCATTCCATATAAATAAAGACTGGCACATGGAATATCTATAAAACCATAAGAAAAAAAATTTGCTGAGGTCTTCATTAGCCTGTCAATGTGATCTCAGTAGCATGGGTGTTGTTTGGAAATACCCTGGAAATCCAGACATTTCACCAAAATCGGCCTGAATCCACAATACTCTTTTTCACTCTTAGCTCTTAGCAGCATTTTTGCCCAGTCAAAACTATTAGGTACAAAGTTGCAATCAGTGCAAAAATTTAATGAATTGATCTAAGAAACAGAAACTTATTGAACCTCAGGGACTGACAATAAACTATATTATATTAAGTCTCTGATAATTTTTTAAAAAACAGTATGTTTAACTTTAAAAAACAAAACAAAACAAAAAACCAAAAAAAAACCCAAAACAAAACAAAAAAAACCCCAACCAACATTACCAAAAATGCTTTTTCCCTTTTTAACTTCATCAGGGCAGGAACTAGAGATTTGCTCAGAAGAAAGGCAGAGGCCCAACTCAGAGCCCAAATCACTGAGCAGGATATACAGCCACAAGAGCTATCAGGTGGCATTGGCAGAACATAACTTGTTGTAGAAAATTCGGTCTACAAACAGGAGTGCTTCTAACTACCAACAAAGCAAGTCTAGCTTTTACTGAGCTATATAAGAGTCAAACACCATAACTCATTTTAACATAAAATTTTGGTAAGTTTAGGATAGAAATTACATAATGTGGTTGTCTGTAATATAAACAAAAAATGCTGGACTTGGTGGAGAGGGGGATCTCTTCCAATTTTTTTCTTGATGGCAGGTGAACTGCCACAGATCTGAATTTTAATTTCTGTAAGGTAAAACTAAAGCTCGTGATATTTTTCCTGTGGCTAACCAAGGTGTCCTAGAATGTAATTCCATAGGTTTTCCGTCTCATTTTGTTGCTTGCTTATATCTTCAAAATCATTGGGAATTGACTTAAGAAGTAGATGTTCCATGGGAACTGTATCCTGTATTTTTATGCTATTCCAGCACCTTAATCACATTAAGTGGTTTTACTCTTAAAAGAAGACTAATTCTTGCAAGCAGAGTCTGTGTGTCTCTGTTTTTTTTCTCTGGTAGTCTTTCTCCAATGGGCACAGCCTCAGAAGCTGTAAGAGCTGAGTACTGTGCTGTAGCAAATAATATAACTCTCCAAAGCCTTGTTTACCTTGTAAGGAAGTCTATAAAGAACACAAGATTTCATTTAAAGCACAAAAAATTAACTTATTTACATTTTCCTTACAGAACCAGTGCATGGGTTTGCTTGAAGTGCAGGCTGGGGGCTCTTCTAGTCTTCAATATCAAGACCAGTTGTTCTTGGGACACTCAGCTCCCTGAGATGGAAGTTGGCAATGAGGAGATGAGTGAAGCCCCCCTAATCCAGGAGGAGTTGGTTAGTGACCTGCTGTGCTGATTAGACATGTACAAGTCTATGGCCCTGATGGGGTTCATTCCAGAACAATGAGGGACCAAACCACTCTCACTCATCTACCAGCAGTCCCGGTTACCTGGAGAAGTTCCAGCTGACCGGAAGTTAGCAAATCTAATGCCCATCTATAAGAAGGGTTGGAAGGGTGATCCAGGGAATAACAGGCCTGAAAGGAGGTTGTAGCCAGATCAGAGGCAGTGTCCTCCACCACACCTCCAGTGGGGGAAATAGAGGAAATGGCCTTCAGCTGAGGCAGGGGTCATTCAGATTAGATATTAGTACACAGCTTTCCACTGTTAGAGTGGCAAAGCATTGGAATAGGCTGCCCAGGGAGGTGGAGGAGTCTCCATCCCTAGAGGTGTTCAAGACATGTCTGGATCTGGAGCTGGGTGATGTGGTGTAGTGGTTTCGGGGTTGCAGTAATGGTGATGGGTTGTTTGGACTTGCTGATCTTAAGGCCTCCTCCAACCTTGATGCTTCTATGACTCTCTATGCCCCTATCAAAAGCTTGCTTTTTTCAGCTCCCAGACAAAGGGCACTTGGTGAAGTTTCTGTAATGCAAAGAATACCCCACAGACAAACAGCTAAAGCAGGACCCAGGCAATTTCTGTTTTCTTTGTGATACCATTGAATTTAGAGCAGTTCAGGGCTTTTATATCTTGAGATATAAAATATCTTGAGATCTTTCTTTCTTTCTTTCTTGACACTAGAAGGAACCTACATTACTAAATTAAAGTAAAATCTAAAGCTTATCCACCTAAAGTCAGAGGAATCCAAGAGGTCACTCAAAGCAGACTGGTTATTTCATGCATTTTTTAAAGCAACTCAGTCATTTTTACTTTTCACCCATGAAACACTGAAGCTTTGTCAGGGTCTGTGACAGGTTAAGAAGAAAATCAAGCCTCATGTCTGTAAAGTCATACAAGGCACTACAACTTCCTTGGGAAATGTTTGAGAGGTCAACATCTGAAAGAGTGTCACACCATCTAAATTGCCAAGGCACCAACTCTGAGTGTTTTTTGACAAATGAGTCAGCATTTTACTATTTGCTTTCCAATTTCTGTGTTTATAAAATATCACAAAAAGACTTGACCGGAATTCAAAATATTTGACAGCGGGAAGCATAAATATATATTCTCATTGGTTTTCTTTAAAGTTTTTTTTCACATTTTATGACTGAAAAATCCTTAGTGTTATTCCTCATCTCAAACAGCCAGTGGACTTTCAGAGTTTTTTGCTCTTAATTAATTTTCTAAAAGAAGCATTTGTTGATTTGGTCCTTGTGATACAAATATAAAATGATTTGACCAATGCCTGATAATAATACATGGAGGTAATTCACAAAGCTTTTCTATCTGGCTTAGAAAATACTGTTTATTTCTCTTACCTTGAAACAATAAAATACTTAAAATTCAAAACTCATATGCTTCCAAATGGGCTTGGGAAATCATTTTGTTATCATCTTCTATTCTTGTTGTTATAGCAATGTAGGAATTGGGAAACACATTAGCTTAGTCCTGGGGAAATGCAAGTATATGCTAAAGGCTGAAAGAGAGCTGAAGGCTGGAGAGATAACGAATTCACTAAAGGGTCGATCTTTTTCAACTGAACCTCCAGTTATTCAGTACTATGAGAAAGTCACCCTTCCCACTGGTTCAGCTCACAGATGAAACTGGCCAACAGACCAGTTTATTTTATGTGCAAACCTGTCTGTCATCCACTGCCTGGTACTGTCGGAGGAGACCAGACCAAGAAAGAATTGCAGGCGCCGGGCAGATGGGGACGCTGGGGCCCGGGACCCCGGGCTGCGCGTGCAGCGACAGGATCAGGACCATGGGGCTTTCCGGATGGACACTGTACCCTTAGAGGATGGCCACGATCCAAGTTTCTTCTTCCCACAATCCCTTGGAATTGTTCCCACAAACCCCTGGATTTGTCCCACCGACCTCATTCTCCTTATTGGTCCCTTCGCCGCTTCTCCTTTCCCTCCTCCCCTTCGTTTGCATGCACCCAATGGAGTGCGTGACTCCTCCCCGTCTCCTCCCCATCTCCGCCCCTCTTCCCCGCCCTCATCCGGGAACTTTGTGCGCGCCCCCTTATAAGTGAGCGCGCTCCATTAAAATCATGCTTTTCCTTGTGGACTCTCGCCTGGTGTGGATCTATTCCGTCCGGAGGGGTCACGCCCGGCCAGGAGCAGGAGGAGCAGACCCTAGCTTCTAAGGGGCACGATCCTAGGGAGCGCCGCCGCCCGCGGCTCGCCGCTTTCCTAGCCTTGCTCCTGGGAGCGTGAAAAACCCCTGCACTATATTAGTGGAATTATCAATCCGCTGAGATGGTACATGCTTTGAAACAGAACAAAAGGGCACTCAAAACAATGGCTTAACAGTATTTTATCTGTGCTTGTTGTCATAGGGAAAGTAAGGCACTGATTGCCTACATAATTTTTTAAAGACTGCTGTGCTTGCAACACCAAGAACTTAATCATTAATTTTTAATACTTCACAGGAGTGAGAATCATACTAGTCATTCAAAGAGTCTAATAATACACATCAGATTCAGTGCCAAAAATTGGTCATGGCCCTTCTTTTTGTCTGTTGGATATCACTGAAGACAGAATTAAAAAGGGGGAAAAACCCTACCAAAAATACCAACAAGAAACTTAAATGCCCACCTTCTGTTTTATTATGTAATGTTAGGAACTTGAATTTCTTTGGTATTTAATGTAGTTTCATATTTACAGTATGTCTCTAATGGCATTCCCCAGTCAGGTTTCCCCTCCGTAATAATCGATTTTTACTATATAAAATGTTTTAAAAGTTTAGATTATACTGGGATGAATCTTTTTTATGTTTTATCTGACAACATGGCAGCATCATAGTAAACAATTAAAGCCCTGTCATGGCCTGTTATGAAAAGGCTCATATTTAGGGAGCATGTATTCTGAACCAGAAGTTAAATCTTTGATTTCAGGTCAGCTTGAGCCTTCCCAAAATTGTGGTGAAAGAGCACCCACAGTGAAGTGTGTCTTGGTTTGAACTGGCAAAACGCCAACTGTCCGAGACAGAGTGAAAAGGGAAGAAGAGGGAGAGGGAAAAAAAAANGGCCATGGCAGAACTGACTAAGCCCCTCCCATACACTGGATTTTACCCGTTTTGAGATGATGTAGTATGGTATGGAATACAATATTATTGGCTAGAAGAAGTCAGCTGTTAGCTAGCTCAGCCCAGCTCAAGGCAGCTGACAATTTCAGGCCCAAATCTGAACTCCAAGGCCCAAATTTAGGCCCATCAGCCAAACCCATAACAAAGTGTTAATGCATTCTTCTTAAATTCCTACTTGTATTTTTATTCTAAATATCTACACACATAAAAAACCAACCAACCAACCAAACAAAAAAAACTAAAAACCCAAACAAACTCTTGTGTGCTAAAATGATGTTTCCTCAATATGAGTAGAAAGCTTTGGGTTCCGCCATTAGGCTCACACAACTTGATGGAGTCATGTTTGAGGCAAATTAACTGACTAAACATTATAATGCATGTTTTACCCAACATCAGTTTAGACATCTGTGGGGTTTTTTAACTGCCTTTAATTTAATAAACTATCATCTCAAATCAATAAATATTTATAAATGTTATGCGGAAGTTCAGGAAACCTGAAATAGTTATGGCTTGACATGCATTGAAATAGGCTTTGATTTTTAATAAAACCACAGGATTTTATGTAATACCTATGTAAGATCTGTTAATGGAACAAATACCTTTCTGCTTTGTGTTTCATTCAGATTTATGTGGCTCTTTTCTGGCTTGTTTTACAAAATAATCTTTTTTACTTTGTGACTTTCCTTCCAATCTCTGTGTTACTAAGCACTATTTATTACAAAGCTGTAAGCATTCAACAGTAAAGTAATTTGATTTGGTGGGGATATGTTTTCCTTTAATTTCATCATCAGTTTCTGCTTGTGATAAAAAACCTGCCCAGCATTTTCAGGAATAAACTTTAGCACATATCTGGTGAAAGCCTGGCTTAAAGAAATCAAGGCAAAAATCACTTTAATTTAAACCAGAAGAGAATTCAATCTGTTGGGTTTCAGGCTGAGAATACCCCTTGCCCAGGCATACTTAGTCATACCTCAAGTGGACCATGTAGTTTTAGCAATTCCACAATAGCTATGTGTGGAATTAAAGCATATAGTTTAAAAATACGTCCAGTCTTGATGTAAAGACTTCAAATGACAGAATCATATCCCTTGGTAAATTATTCCAGTGATCAGTTACTGTCATTGCTGAAATATGTGCTTTTGCTTGAATTTGTCAAGTTTCAGGTTTAGATTAGATACTAGGAAGAAATTCTTCCCTGTGAGGGGGGGCAGGCCCTGGCACAGGTTGGGCAGAGAAGCTGTGGCTGCCCCATCCCTGGGAGTGTCCAAGGCCAGGTTGGATAGAACTTGGAGCAACCTGGGCTGGTGGAAAGTGTCCCTGCCCATGGCAGGGGGTGGAAAAAGATAGTCTTTAAGGTTCTTTGAACCCAAACAGTTCTGTCATTCAGTTTTCACCCACTGAATCCCTATTACCCAGTGCATTAAAGAACAGTGTAGGAACTGATATGTTGTCTAGTACATTACTTTCCTTCCCTCTACTCCACGGGCATTGATTATTGCCCAGGAGTGGTGGCAGAATATGTTGTAACAGATCTAGTTATGTTTCCTCTGCCAGATAAAAGCTTGAATTAGGTCCTAATCTCAGGGAGCCTTGTGCTGTAGCATTCTTTTGGCCTGTGTGCCACAGTTAAAGGCAGTGATGCTCCAAGGTCTCAGTTCCTTTTCTCACTAAGGAATTTTTCTACCATATTTTCACTAACCTCAGGTGGTCCTTACACCACAGCAGTCATTCCCAGTACAAAAGACTTTGTGTCTTTCTACCTGCTGTCTGGAGACCCCTGTGGTCCCTTTATATTTTTTTTCCCCTTTAAAAATCTTTCTTTGAACCATTAAACTATTCACATATCACCACAATCCCTCTGTTCTACTTGAAGTATTCCTGGATCTCCAGACCCTTCTTTTCAGGTAGGCAGGAAAAATTTAGTATTCCTGGCTTGTTTCAGCTGCAGTAAGTGACCAGTTAAGATTTAGTGACCAGCTATTGCCACCAGTTTGACAATAACATAGCACAGCCATTAGCAGCAATATTTGGCACACTCTTGCATAGATGTACCCAAGACTGTAATAGGCCCGTATTAAAAGCCTCAGAAGACTGACCAGAATTCATTAATATGCATTCAGAACACTCAATTCATCATAGTGGGGCAGAAATGGGAATTTTCTCCCCTATTCTATGACACATGGTTGAGTGAATATATCTGAGATCCTTCCAGAACAAGAGCCATTCTAACTCTCTTGTAAAACTTGTCCCAGCCTTACAGCTGCAGCGACTTGGAAATGTTAAGCCCTATAGCCCTGTAAAAGAATATACTCTGCACTTTGCTTTGGAGGACAGAGGGCAAGAGATTGAGAGAACTGGACTAGTTTTGACTTGGGAATGTAAGACCAATAAGAGATCAAAATGCTCTCTTCAACTGCCTGGCAAGAGAATATGGAGGTGACAGAGAGAAAAGATAAGGGACAACATATGACAATTGAAATCCAGGAAATTTCATTTAAATAATAGGAAAAGCTTTTTCTCCATGACAGGTTGTCAAATACTTATCCTTTGGGATATTCAAAGTATGACTGGATAAGGGCATTTGGATTTGCTTTCAAGGGAGTTGGAGCAGACATCTTCACAAGTCCCATACAAACTAAGTTATTGTGTGATTATATGATAATCTTTTTGTTAATTCATTCTCTTATGTCATTACTTCTTGTCCATGGCCTTTCTGTACTCAATGGTAACTGCAACATTGTAAAACAGGAAACTCCTCTGTGGCAGCACAAGGCACTGCTCTTCTCTTCACCTTCAGGTGCTCTAGCCCCAGATCCCAGTTCCCAAGTTCCCATGCTTAGCTGACTTTTAGTAGCCCACCACTGTTTACTTCAAGCTGAACATTACTAAGAAATCTTAATGTAAAAACTTAATCTATTTGTATTGCCCATTAATACGTGATTTAGTGAATATGTATTAATCTAGTCATGACAAAGCAGCTTTATGGAATTTTGATTTCCCTCCAAATCTATTGAAAGACTCCTAATTTTAACTTATTGAACTAGCCTTCTAATGAACCACCCAGCAAAATAATTTTTTGAACTTTTCGTTCTCTTGTGTAGTGCTGTGCCAAAATGCTTCGCAGAATATTTTAATCAAATACAGAAGGTTGTGTTAAGATTAATAGTTTACAGTTTCCAATACTCTGAGTGCCATTATGTTAACAAACACTGAAATGTTAATTACAAGAATACATTATGTGACACAGACCTTAAATACATATTTCACTGAATAAAAATGTACAATTTTTTTTTTAATTATGAAGCCAGGGAAAAAAAGAATGGACAGAAAGTAACCACATATAGAAATAATAAGGCAGCTTTTAACACATTCATGTATTTTAGGCACAAAAGATATGGATATCATCACTTCAGCTACACTGCAGCTTAGGGACCTTCGAATTTTACCTACTGACTCTTACACAGAACCAACAACTAGTTACTGAAATAAGACATAAATATGTGTAAAATAAAACAATATTCTCTCTTCAATGTCTATCCTCTCTTCAAACTGTATCAAAGTGTTATTTAGAAACTGCATGATAGAAAAACAGCCATATCCATAGGCAAATTCTTCCAGTGGTTAATTATTGTAACAATAAGAATGTAGAGGGTTGTTTCATGCTTGAATGTTTGTAGCTTTCCAGCAAAACAATGAAGGGCTTGTCATAGGCACTTGTCTCCAAATGGAAAACGAAATCATATTGTCTAACTACCTTTTACTGCACAGCCCCATCATTCAGGCTCTCACCTGGGACTGGGGATGAAGGTTTAGTATTCTCATCTTGCTGAGAGTGCTCTGTTCATACAGAGAAGAATATTTTACTGTAGGGCACTCGCAGCCCTTTCAGATTATGCCATTTATTAAGCCAGTGTGAGGGAACAAGGGAAAAATAACTCCATAAATTAGGGATTAGGAACCAGTCTAGAATGCCAGGATTTGAGACCTAATTTCACTGAATATGTAAGCACCATGAGAGCAAGTGGAGCACTGTCAGTGGGATAACTTCCTAGAAAGGCATAATCACATATTACAGGTTAACTGGGATACACTTGTGAGTAATGAGAGATCTGCGAACGAATCTCCACAGGTAGAGAAGAAAATTGAATTCCCTGCCCTGCCTCTTGTTCAAGTGCCTGAAACAGTAGATTATTGACTAAAAAATGGTGATGATCCTTCCTTACATGTGTCCAGTTGGTGCCCTCAGAATTTAAACCATGTTGAAACTGCAAATTTCACTCAAATCTCCTCATTGGTTTCTTTTTGCAGGTGGTAAAAGCAAGAGCTGTTTTTCATCTTTCTGTACTGAAACGTGGAAGCTCTCAACAAGAAGCTGAAATTTAGACAAGGTTGGATAAAGAGTATTAAAAAGTCATGTAAAGTAGCTAAAATTTTGATGACAACATGGCCAGGGAACAATTTTTTGCTGTATTATTAGTCAAGTGTGACATGGTGGGTGTCAGTGTGACTCTATGGGTTGTGGGGTTTGGGGGGTTTTTTTGGTCCCTGATTTTATTTTAGCACATTCCACTCAATTTAAATTTTATAAAAGTACAAGACAAAAGCTTTCTTTGCCCAGTCTTGAAAGTGCAGATGTATTAACTGTTGCTGAATTGATACAGATTTCTAAGCTCACACACAAATCATGCTAATAACTTCAGAGAAGCGCTGTATAAATTGAGTATATAGCTTTTATTTATATATATGACAGAAGGAGAATAACAACACCTCTCTTTTTCATATATTTGTCTATTTTCAACATGTATTATATCTGTAAAACAGAGGGCTGAGCTGCACCATTTCTATTTGCTAAAGTCTCTTTTCTCATTAGCATGAATCTACATTAGAAGTTCAATATATATTCTTGCATTTGAAAATAAAATATGTTTCCAAGAGGATTCATATGTCCTCTGGGACTAGAGGAATATTTCTTTAATGAACTGAAACAACAATAAGTAGTAAGAATAAATAACCCAATCTGCTTTGCCTTACTGTTGTATAAGCTATTCCAAACGTAACAGAAGTATTCTGGACTGAACAAGCTTCCAGCAGTGCAGTGTGCATGGAATTCAGAAACAACAAGGATTTCAAAGCTATAGAGAAACAAAGTAAAATATCTGGGATCTGTGAAGATCTGTCAGATATTGAAGGAACCCAAATTTGGATTTAATATATATCGATGCACACACACACACACTATACAGAACATGCTAATGGAAATTGTAACTGTACTATATCATTTTGAAAGGGATTTTTTTTTAAAAAAAAGAGATTACCCTTGAGGGTTTTAGACTATGTATTCAAGAGTCTTACTGCATTTTGAAAGAGGCCAATTATTTTCCCACAATAAGATCCTGCTGCCAGCACTAAAAGGAAAAGGCGGATAACAGGCCACAGATTACTGTAGAATGAAAAAATTAAAATCATAAAATCATAGAATCATAGAATCGATTGGGTTGGAAAAGACCTCGCAGATCATCAACTCCAACCCTGAGTCCAACTCCAGTCCATTAACTAGATCATGGCACTCAGTGCCACATCCAATCTGCATTTAAAAGTCTCCAAGGATGGGGAATCCACCCCCTCTCTGGGCAGCCCATTCCAGTGCCTGAGCACTCTCTCTGTAAAAAATTTTTTTCTGCTCTCCAACTTCAATTTCCCCTGGCAGAGCTTGAGCCTGTGCCCCCTTCTCCTATTGCTGAGTGCCTGGGAGAAGAGACCAACCCCCACCTGGACAGAACTTCCCTTCAGGCAGTTCCAGACAGTGCTGAGGTCACCTCTCAGCCTCCTCTTCTCCAGCACAAACACCCCCAGCTCCCTCAGCCTCTCCCCACAGCACTTGTGCTCCACTCCCTTCTCCAGGCTCGTTGCTCTTCTCTGGACCTGCTCCAGCCCCTCAAGATCTTTCCTCAACTCAGGGGCCCAGAACTGAACACAACACTCAAGGTGTGGCCTCACCAATGCAGAGTCCAGGGGAAGGGTCACTGCTGTGGGCCTGCTGGCCACGCTCTTTTTGATACAGGACACTTCTTGAAAATGTATGCTTCTTCTCATAAAACAAATAAAGAAAATGCATACCTTGGTTTTCTTGTAATTTAAAACACTTACAGTGTTCTCTCAGTACCAAATACATTACCAGCCTCAATTATTTCTTTTCCTCTGACCTTTTCACTGATATGTAGTGACATTATCATTTTGACACATCAGGGTAAGTTCATTACAATATTAAGCGGTTTTTAACAAATAGAAACAATCTTAAATTGACTAGGCAAAACAAGAGCGCTGTTTTCAGAACTGCAGTGACAGAGACTGACAAGGAAATACGTAATGTTTTCACATGAAAGATGGGCAATTGGTTTCAATGGTTCTAAATCATTATACAGCCATGAGGGAAGTGGGAAAAATACAGGGACTTCCTCTGTTGAATTGTAAGGATGTTGGGTCTATTCTTTTATCTTCCTATCTGTTCGCAGTGACTGTATCCTTCTATAGAGATGGCAGTGTGTATGTGATGCATTGACAAAACCCACAGCATAATCAAGACTTCCCTCAAAAGATTTTCACAAAAGCTTCAGTGAACTTTGATCCATGTATCCATTTTAGTTAACCTTCCAAGGTGAAGGATTTCACATTATGAAGGACTGAAAAGTTCTATCACCTTCCAGAAGGTGTTACCTACTGAAAAATCACAGAGAGTGTGAGTGAAATAGACCCTTTGGCTCATATTGTGTCCTTTGGCTTTGCTTGGGCTTAGTGCAAAAAAGCAGAGTGAGTTGTAAGTATTTTACAGTGGTTAAACTTACATAAAGCAAGGTGATACCAAAGCACAGTTGACTTTCACTCCCATGTAATTGGGTGGTCATAGAGTCACAGAATGATTTGGGTTGGAAAGGATCTTGAAGACCATCCAGTTTCACCCCCTTGCCATGGGCAGGGACACCTTCCACCAGCCCAGGTTGCTCCAAGCCCTGTCCAGCCTGGCCTTGGACACTCCCAGGGATGGGGCAGTCACGGCTTCTCTGCCCAACCTGTGCCAGGGCCTGCCCACCCTCATAGGGAAGAATTTCTTCCTAATACTCAATCTAACCCTGCATCTGTCAGTTTGAAGCTGTTTTCCCTTGTTTTATCACTACAGTCAACAGGTATTTGCAGGCACACAAGTGGAAACCACAAGTGGATTAACTTCCACCTTTCACTTTCTTCATTCCTGGCACAGTACATCATGATCCAGGTTACTTCGTCCAGTCAACTGACATCTAATCTACATTTTGTAAAGTTTATTGTAAGTAATTATTTCTGTGTGGATTCAATCCAGCTAAATTTATTTCAATATCAATGTGCTGCCAATTTTTTCCCAACATACTCACCCTGTAAAATTTATAGACAAACACTAAAATTAACATAATTCAAAATAAAAATACTTTATCTGATCAGTAAATTAAAACTAAATGCAACTCAAAATATTCCTGTTTACTTGATAATATGAATACTGCACCAATGCCCCAATTAATTTATCTATAGATTCTCTCATTGTAGATTATTGTGTGGATAAATCAATTCTCTGAAAAGTTAAACAGAACACAGCAACACTAGATTGTCATACGGAAAAATATGTGATTGTCATTAGGTGTTACAACATTTAGTATTTTAAAAAATAATGTTTCTTTCTTTTTACACTTAGTTCAAGACTTGTTGGTTGATTTTTTTTTTGTTTTACATTTTAAAATATGTGTTTAAATTTTACCAAAACTGAGTTTGTCACCATATTAAATATCCTAACAATTGTTTTATAATTTAAAACCTGTCATAATTTCAGTGAAAAAAAAATCATTACCAAATAAATGTTGGTTTTCATTCCCAAGTTTTCAGCTGGTGTTTTTAACTGTCACCTACTAGTGGTTAAACACACTAATAAATGTAAACCCCTGTATGTTTCCTAGTCATGTGCATTCCACTTTTCCATGCGGAGTCTTTATGAGAAGATGGGTTGATTTACTCAGGCAATTATCTTAAGCTGTGCATGATTTTCAGCAAAATCTACTCTCTCTTCAATTCTCTGTTGAACTTCTCCTTCTCATGCCTTTTCATGTTATGTAACATATAAAATGCAAACATTATATCTATTACAGTGGCAAAGCACAAAGCTCAGTGGCACCACATAACTCCAAATACCTCCATTCTACAAAGCACTGAATGATTTCCCTGTTGTGTGAGTTGAGACAGAAATTACCATTTTTGGGGCTGTGTCTAGTGATATTGAGGCCATATGACTATCAAAATAAGTATCATCCTAGTGATAGACATACAAGTTATGTTTGGTACAGAGACCTATGGAAAGAAAAATAAAGTTTTTAAAACTCCTGGGAAAATTTATCCTGCTGGTCCATGAAGAGCTGAATTATTTGATCCAGTCTGACTTGCCTCAGTGTTGAAGGGGAACCTTTTCTCTTGATCTTCTCCTGGGCTTCAGAGCAGGCACATGGTTTTCAACACAAGCTGCCCCATAAATAAGGAATCTCAGTTACCAAAATCTCTCAGGCGTGTCACACCATCTGCCTCATCTTGTTGAAACATCCTGTACCATATTGTGTACAGAGAACATCAGCACCCACTGGACACTTTGGGATGTGTCATTCATAAAGGTAGCCAGAATTTACTGTCCTAGTGCTGCTGCATTTTTCCAGAGGACAGTTTTATCCTTCTCATGATTTGGCACAACTATTGAAGAACCTCCAAAGAGGTTCAAAACACTCTACTTTTGTCTTTTTTTCATTCAAGGACAGAGCAGTGAGTGCTTTTCCATTTCCATGAACTGGGGGTCCTGCAGTCTGTGATCACTGCCCAAACAAAGCATCCTGGGCATCACTGATCACCCTCTTGGAGCACAGAAATATCCACTGCTAGCGCACAGAAAAATTTGGTTTGCTGGTCTTGTTCAGCACCCTGTTACATCATGATTGCAACACCAACTCCTCCCCTTGCCTTTCTTACCTGACTGAAATGCTTGGCAGTTATAAGCAATTTTGTCTTATCTTTTCAAAATTAGTCATTCGATGCCTTTATTTCATAGGCTTTTTGTATGCTCAGGTTATTAAAAATCTCACCAGGTCTGTTTGAATTTCTGCTCTAGAGCACAAGTCTGATGAGGAGAAGCTGAGGAAGTCTGTGGAGTTGTTTAGCCTGGAGAAATAGGAGGCTCAGGGGAGACCTTATCTCTCTTTACAACTACCAGAAAGGAGGTTGTAGCCAGGTCAGGATTGGTCTCTTCTCCCAGGTAACTAGTGATAGGACAAGAGGAAATGGCTTTGAATCGCTCCAGGAAAGGTTTAGGTTGGATATTAGGGAAAAATTCTTCACTGGAAGAGGCTGCCCAGGGCAGTGGTGGAGTCTCCATCTGTCTGTGTGAACAGCTGTTGCACAAGGCAGCTCTATCCACCTACAGTGCTCAGCGGCAAAGGACAAACTGGATGTTACAGAGTTAAGGTGGGAAAGTTGCACAAAACCTGAAGGCATCATAAAGCTGCAGGAAATGGCTTGACCGAAATGCCTGAGAGATGAGGCAGAAACCCTTCAGTAAATTGGAAACTGTGAGTCATTAACGATGCATATTGTTCAATTTACAAATTAAATTAATTTTGTTAAAAGTTCATGCTTGTGAGTCAAGTAATTTTTCAGAGTACGCACATATTTCGAACCATTAAGGAATTTCTGTGGATGGAAAGTGAGCTGCTTCTGATGATCATGTCTCTTTCCTAAGAACCCTAAATTAAATTTTTAAAATGTCAGGCAAATTACCCGTGTGTGCATTTCTAAGGCACAAAACCCTTTTAAGGATGTTATTTCTTCATCTGGTAAGAGGCACTATGCCTGAACATACACCACACAGTACAGCATCTGGCCTTTTAAGCATTTAAAGCTTCTGCAACTTCTCAGAGGATAAAGTCATTATGAGGTGTATTTTAAAATTAATCCAATAAATTAAGCAACAGCTTATTCAATTCAATTTACATTTATGGGAGGGTTTTTTCCTAGTCCATAGCTATGAAAGAAAAAAAGAAAGCACTACTTTTATTCCCAGCTCATTAACTGCTGCATTGCAAGTGCCTAGATGGCAAATATGTAACTTACTCTTTTAACAGATTTATGTATTTCCAGGGATTAATTTGTTGGGGAGCCTATTATTATTTTTAATAGCTTTTTTTTTTTTTTGCGGACTAGTACAAAGGGAATATATTCTTTGAACATTTTATTACTTTACTTATGTATTTACATTTTCTGCATGCACAAAAAACACAATAAAACAAAACAAAATGAAATTAATAACAATAAAATATTTTGCTTGAGAGAAATGTATATTGGTGTGTTCTTTCCTTGTATTACATTTCACTCTTCAGCCCTGGTTGTATCAGATCCATTTGGGTGATCCCATGATTTCAGTTTAGAAGGCAGATTTTCATCTGGACAGATCTGAATCTGGACAGATTTGAAACTGGACAGATTTGGAAGGTGAAAAAAGTTTTATCTCCAAGTCCATCACCTTATTTATGCTTCTGCCAGAGGAATTTGTGAAATTTCTTTTACTGGAAGTATTCAGAACAAAACTCAGCTTCGCATTGGGGAAGTTTGCAGTTATGTGAGTGAGTGGCAGACACAGGGGGACATGCAGGAAAATTTCTCACCAAGGTGCAGCACATAGTTCACCCTGGCTGGTGTTTCTCTGTAATTCCCAAATTTCTACAGCCTCAGTGGAAATACTCTGGTACAGAATTTAAAATCTAGTTCTATTCTAAGTGAATGTTGGTGGTGCCTTGCTCTTCCCTGGCCCTATAAGCAGGAGACAAAGTGTAGGTTTTGAGAAGTAACAGGAGTAACATCAACTTCCTGTGATAAAAAAATAAGTGATACTGTGAGTATCCTGATGTGAAGAGTCCTAAAGTACTTGCCAGAGAAGGAAAGTGGAATAAGAAGGACATTTATGATGAATTTTAAACACAGTCAGGATGAATTGTCTTTGGAACCGCTAAAACATCTACACATGTGGACATTTCCATGAAGATGATCAAGGTTCCTCAGCCTCCAGGAAACCCTTTGCCAAGGATACCCAACTTTCATGGGCCTACTGGCACTGATGGCGAACAAGAACTGCAAGAAGCACTTTAAAGCCTCTCAGTGGCTTCTTTTTCTTTAACTAAAGGGGTGTCTGACTGCCCTGTGACTACGAGCAGCACTGGCCTCGGGGTCACGAGATGAAAGCACCCAATCTCTTGCTCCAGAACTGCCATTTTAATTCATGTGCTGCAGGACTGTTATTCCAAACTAAATATTTCTCCTTTGCAGGAGTGACTCACAGCCTAGTGGAAGGCTATAAATATGCATTCCAAAAATGCCAGTATATGTCTGTCTCACCAGCCTGCTTCAAAATTAAAGTGTGTGGCTTGTATTGAAGGACAGGGTCTGGAATAGTGGATAATGTTTCCTTGGGAACAGATCTGAGCAGCCACTACTGCCATGCCATTCTGACATGGAAATATAAAACCAAGATACTTCACCTTAAACATACCTCAGGAACCTCTCATGTAAAAAATCACACTAATATGTGCTGAAATATACTGGTATTAGCTGTCACTGCATCAGTTGGGTGCTAGGATACCATTTTTGATTGAGCATGGCAAGAAAAAGACAGATACTGGGTTAATAATCAGTTCCAAGAATAAACACACCTCTTTCTTAGCATCACACTGGATGGCGCATTCATGTTTTATAAATTCCTACTGTCTAGAACTGAGGAGGTGTGGATTTTTTCTTTTTTTATTTTCACCCATATCAGTTGTGACTAACTTAGAGCAAGACAAAACTATATATTTTTCCTCTTCTACGTCAAGAAATGATTGATTCATTCTAATAGCGACAGCTAAGGGTAGATTGTAACTACTTCAAAAATTGAAATAATAATTACAATGTTTAGCTTGGTGTATGTATTCTGGGTGGTTTGTGCTTTTAATGCATCCGCTGGTATATTTTTACCAGTGTTCTTACAGATGTTAATTCTTTCCTCAGAAATTAGTATTGCATTAGTATTGATTAATAGCAATTGGGATACCCTATGCAAGCAGCACACAGATTGCTGCCATGCAGATAAATCACCTCTCCTCCATGGGGGAATAATAAAAAAATAAGATAAATTTCTATAGGGTAGTGCATGACTGTTGGTGATCCCAAGCTTTGTTGGTATCATTTGGAGAGAAGAAAAGCAGGAGAGTCTGGATTGGTGGCAACTCACTGGAGTTCCCTACTCTGCTACATATTTTCTGGATGACCTTGTCAGGTCATTAAACATCTTTGGTCTCACTTGTACAGTGTAGTGGGAGAAGCCTTGGCCAGCTGTGCTCATACAGCTCATGCTGCCATCTCCTGTCTCATTAATATTATCTGGAGCGTTTTTCTTGTTGCTCTACACACACTCTCAATACCTTGTTTTCTCAGGATGAGGATGAAACTTTCAGAAATCAAGATTTGAGAGCCTAACTCATAATTAAGTATTGAACATACCTATACAAAGAAAAGTGCCATGGTGGTCCAGTGATCAGTTATTTGAGTTAAAATGCTTAGTGGCATCTGAGATGTCCTGGTGTCCTGCCTGATCTGCAGCAGCCACTCCAGGAAGACAGAGGAATCCTGTCAGCTCGCACCAGTCAGCTCCACTTGGAGATCTCATATTTCCTACAAGGCCTGCAGTGGTCCTACCAGCCACTAAGTGGGCAATGTAATTTAACCCTAAGATTTCTCTTTTAACTTTAGGAACTTGAACGAGTTGCTGAGAGAAGTCCTTTAAAAAGTCAGTATCATATTTGCCAACTACACTTAGACAGACACAGGGTAACTTAATTGGAATTAAATGTCTGTTTAGGCAACTGAGTTGCATGACAGTTTTATAAAATTTAGTAGCAGGATTCAGCTTGCTGTTTGAAATGCCTGACTACAGGATCTCTGTGTGGGAGCAGTATGTGGGTTGGGTGATTACTACTCACAGCATATCCTGGTAGTACCCTCAGAGGCGGTTGGAGAGCTCTGCAGATCACCCTGAAGTAGATTCCTCCATTCATTCATTCAGACAAATGAATTCCTCTCTACAAGTTAATAGTTAAACTATCAGAGGCTTGATAATGTTGCACAAACATCAGCTTCTACCATCATGTAAGTTTTCCTAGAGTTCCTGAGGTGTTTTCTCAGGGTGGTAGATGTGATAGGAAAGGTTGTTAATGAAAACAACTTCACTGCCTTCAGAAATGACATTCTGTTGGAGCCTTGGCAAAGAAGAAAAATTGAATTATTTGTTTCTTAATTATACTTTCATCCATATGGGTGGATACATGGAAATAGTAGTTCTCAAAGTTGATGGGACCAGAATTTAGCTCCAATAGCTTCAGCTAAAAATCTACTTCATACCAAGTAAACTTAGAAAAACATGACAGTCAAAAAATGTGAAACTTAGTGGAAATGAGACTAAAATAAATCTAATATTTATAATTTTTAGGACTATACTGTAGGTACTGGTAACACTTGGGTACAATGCAAAGGGCTGCATGTAAAAGTGTATGGACAGACCTATTCTCACTCCTCTCTCCACCTGCATTTGTGCAGCAGTTTTTTCTCCCTTTTAAATATGTTATGATCATCACTGACAGGCTTGGCCTGGGCCAGCAGTGGGTCCATCCTGGAGCTGACTGGAATTGCCTCCATAGACATGGAGAAGCTTCAAGCAGCTTCTCCCAGAAGCCACCCCTGTAGCCCTCCCTGCTACTAAACCCTTGCCACTCAAACCCACTCCATCCATCCTCTCCCACATGCTCAAAACTAACACACTGTGTGTCCCAGCTGCAAAAGTTGTTACTGCTTTAAGAGTGAACAGTTCAGTAGCCCTTCAAGAGTCCTTGTTCTGCTGATCTGCTCCATTGCACAGAATTCAACTTTCAGCTTCTTGTCCTAAAGGAGAAATTCTTTATTGTGAGGGTAATGAGGCCCTGGTACAGGTTGGGCAGAGAAGCTGTGGCTGCCCCATCCCTGGAAGTGCCCAAAGCCAGGTTGGACAGGGCTTGGAGCACCCTGGGCTGGTGGGAGGTGTCCCTGCCCATGGGATGGTCTTTAAGGTCCCTTCCAACTCAGACCATTCTATGATTCTGTGATTCTATGATGTTACTGCCCAGTCCTCCACTGTCCCTGCAAATTCTAGTGATAAAAACTTCACCAGAAACACTTTCACCAACTACTGCAAAAACTAGATACCATCCAAATTAATTTCCCTTGTCATTTGATCCATGTTTTGCTTGAGGAAACAGGTTTCATAAAATTTCTTTTTGAAATGCTGTTCAGAGCATCATGTCACAGAACTGTGTGAGATGTCATCCACGGTATTTTATCTTTGCATGTGATAAGGTACATTTCCAACTGCAGCATCATATCACTGCGTGGGGTATATTTTACAGCATTTTATCACACCATTCAACATAATTATTTTAAGGTCATTTATGTAGACATTTCATCCAATACAAAGCACAGCCTTTTAGCAGCACACAAACTCTTCGGGGAAAATATTTCAGAGTGAAAGCTTGAACACATGCATGTGAAAATAGAAAAATATAGCAGAACACAAATGAGGAAGGAATCTGAAAACACCACTAACCCCTCAGCTGCTGACAGCATTTATTTCACACATTTGTCTACAGGAAAGATGAAATACAATAAAATTCCTTTGCTGTTTTTACAGCATAGAGTCTTAGAATCCTTAAGGTTGGAAAAGACTTCCAAGATCATTGAATAGATGAGCTATATCCTGGTATAATCCCTTCAAGGGACCATTTTGATAACTGGCAGTCAAAGTAACTTTTACTCATCTCTCCAGATTTCCCCCCCGCAAAAAGTAGTTTTTTCCTTTGATCCAACAGATATGGATTTGCTCTGCCAGCATCAGAAAGGTCTAGAAAGCTTTTCTTTTCTCCTGCAAGTCTCAGCTACTATTGCCCCAGAAGGCAAATTTAACTTGCAGTATGTGAAACACCTTCCCAGGTCCTTTTTAAACCATTCCTGGTAAATAAAAATAAATAAAAAAAATCGATGGAGAAAAATGTTCCCCCTTTTATTCCTTGATTTTCTTGGTGGTCTTTCACCACTGAAGCACAACATCTCTAAACAACATCTGACAACAGAGCTGCTGGGAACTCAGCCGAGGGAAGGACGCAGTTTGTGTTCCGTAAGTCCATCCATAGGTGTCTGTTCTCCCTCCCTGGGCACAGCCCAGGCCAGCACCACAAGCAGGTAAGCAAGCTCAGAAATCATACTCAGGTTCTCAAGTTTAACCTTTCTACTGTAAAAAGGCAAGAAAGAGGGAGAGCAAATTTTTACTGAGGCAGAAAGTGGTAAGACAAGGTGAAATAGTTTTATACTAAAAGATAAGAGATTCAGATTAGATGTTAGGAAGAAGGTCTTTACTTCTCAGTGGATTAATAATTCCACTAATATAGTGGAGGGGTTTTGTCGCTCCCAGAGGCAAGGCTAGGAAAGCAGCAAGCGGCGGCGCTCCCTAGGATCAGGCCCCTTAGAAGCTTGGCTCGGCTCCTCCCGCTCCCGGCCCGGTGACCCCTCCAAACGGAATAGATCCACACCAGCCAGGAGTCCACAAGGAAAAGCCAGTTTTAATGGCGCGCGCTTGCTTATAAGGGGTGCACGCAAATACCCTGGATGTGGGCAGGGAAGAGGGGCGGAGACGGGGAGGAGTAACGCACTCCATTGGGTACATGCAAACGAAGGGAAAGAGGGAAGGGAGAAGCGGCAAAAGGACCAATAGGGAGAACGAGGTTGGTGGGAGAATTCCAGGGGTATGTGGGAGAATTCCAGGGGATTGTGGGAAGAAGAAACTTGGATTGTAGCCATCTTAAGGGTACAGTGTCCATCCGGAAACCCTCATGGTCCCGATTCTGTCGCTGCATGGGTATCCGCGTCCTCATCTACCCAGCGCCTATAATTCTTTCTCGGTCTGGTCTCCTCCGACATTTACTCAGAGGATGGGGAGACCCTGGCACAGAGAAGCTGTGGCTGCCCCATCCCTGGAAGTGTCCAAGGCCAGGCTGGATGGGACCTGGAGCAACCTGGGCTGGTGGAAGGTGTCCCTGCCCGTGGCATGAGGGCTGGAATGAGGTGATCTTTAAGATTCCTTCAAATCCAAACCATTCAGTGATTCTATGATAAATGTAGAATGACAGAGAGAATAATTTACATCAAATATTTGTACTCATACTGAAATGTGATCAGTTATGTTTTTATGAATACTTCAAATAAGGTGCCTTATACATGCATATTTCCAAATATAGAAGTGAATTTTCATAGAGTAAAATAAAGTTTAAAAAATTAAAAATAATTATGAAACACTCAGGAAATGTCTTATAATTTGATGGACTATTACATAAAGATTAAAGAAAGTATTCTAACCATAAGTTTAATAAAATATAAGATTAAGATCACAAAAATGGTCCCCATGAAATTATCTTGAAATACATCATGAATTATTTCACTGTATTACATAGAATATTAATGAAATTTTATTCCTCAGACATTATAATTTTCATGTCGTTTCATAGAAATATTATCAAAATGTCAAACAAAGCATAAAGAAGTAATCACAGTGAAAAAAAAAATGAAAGACACATTTCCAGATATAAAAAAATGTCCTTTAAGAGTACACTTCTTAAACTTCTCCATAAATTCTGAACTTGGATTTTCAAAGAGCTTTCAAAAGCACTTCTCTTCAAAAGAAACTGCGTTGTCATGGGATAAAGAGAAAAGCTGTCCCGTGGATTAACTACTGAGTAATGAATAGGGGGAAAAGTAGGAAATAATTACAGTTTTCACAATGAAGGGACATTGCTAACATAATCCCAGAGGATCTAGGCTAAAACCTCTGTCTTTCAAAGTGTTTACAGGTAACGTAGAAAAGATAGAGACTGTGAGCTGAGAAATGTTGTTGATGATTCTGACTCACCCAAAGAAGTAAAGGGAGAGTTGACAGTAAGAAGGGCAAAAAAAATGGCAGAAAGAAAAGAAATTAGATGTTGATAAAGATAAATTAAAAACACTGAGAAAAAAACGAGGCCAAAATATGTAAATTTGAGTAACTAATACTCAGTGCAGATATCAGAATAATTTGCTATAACTCTGAGAAAATATTAATATGCAGTAGCAATCACAAAAGAAAAACAAAGAGGGGTTATTGGGAAAGAAAACACCTTTAAGGCACTGTGTAGTTTCTTAGAGCAGTCACATCTTGAATACATGAAAAACCATGAAGGAAAATTGAAAAAGGTGTTTAAAAGAAAGAAGTAAGTGGCCAAATGCAGGCAGGCAAATAGCAAGGTCCGTGTCAGAGATCCATGTGAATTGGAAATTTAGCAATGGAAAGTTTTACACACAGGGATCTTACAAATGTAGTATTTCCATGTTGGTCCATTAACTAAATTACACCCATCAGGTAAGGCTTAAATTTAGCTGAAAATAAGGACAAACTCCTCTGCAAATTGAGACTTAGGACTTTCCCTGTTCTTCTGCCTCAGTGACCTCATCACTGATTCTCTTGATTATGCTCATTTTTGCAGTTATTAAACTGCTATCATGAGAGAAAATTTCCACATCACTTCTATGGTTAAATTTGCTGTTGTTTCATTTTTACCTGGGGGAAAAAAACCAAACAGATTTTAAGTGTTTAATACAAACTGCATAAAGATCTGATCTTTATGGAGCAAATTTGCAGAGCTCTAACTTTTGCCCTCCACAGCATTCACACAATGTTATAAAAAAATGGATCACCTTGCAAAAAATCTCTGCGCACCACTGTGTGGAGTTCTCTGAACCTGGAGAAGGCAAAAGAAAGCTCAGCTCAGCTGATGCAAAGCGAGGCTCAAGGCTACAATTATTTAAACAGTGATGCCTTCTGGTCATGCCTTCAGCTACTGAACAGAGCTGCTTCCCTTCCTTGCAGCAAATAAACTTGCAAAGGACTGGTATGTCAGGTATAAAAATGTGTCTTTTTATTCCAAATGCAGTTGCAGTTATGTAACTGATGGAAGAGTAAGTTTGGAAAGATTGCAAACACAGCAGAACATATTCATGTTATTAGAAGCAAACCTGAAAGCAATGTTTCAATCCTTCAGATTACTCTCCTGTATACTGGGCCTTTTTTTGGTAGATTTTCCTGTGTGGTGAGACTAACCACTCTTTAATCATCTTTGAGGAATCTCTTTGGGCTCCCTCCAGTATGTCCATGTCTCTCTTGTATTGGGAGGCCCAGCTGTGGACACAGCAATCCAGGTGTGCCTCACCAGTGCTGAGGCGAGGGGAAGGATCCTCTTCCATTACCTGCTAGGAAAGGTAAGGTGAATGTATCCATTTTTTAAAAGGTTTTGGGTTATTTATCAGATTTCTTATGAATATAGAATTTATAAATGGTTCTGGATCATTATCTAGATGCACATCAACTACAAAAAGCACTTTTATCTTCAAAAGAAAGCTTGTTTTCAAATGTCTATGCTGCCAAGAAACTGGTCAGCATCTAGATCTTTGTAGCAATGCATTCTCCCTACATGGCTTGGAGAAAGTCATGCCAGAAATGGGCTGAAGAAAAGCAGCCATGCACTGAGAATGCTTTAACAAATGATGTTTTTAGTGTGGTTTGAATGTACTTAATGTAAAACTACAAAGTCACTGTCTTCTTCCCAGAAGTCTCCTGCTAGGCCAGGGGGCTGGGACACAGATAGTGATCTGGAACTCTCTCGCATTGAATGTAAATCCCCTTACTCTTACTGGCCTGAAGCCAGACTTGCCCCTTGTCCCTTATTGGAGCATTTGAATCCCTCCAAGTCCTTTATAAACCTGTCCCCCTGAATAAACTTTCTCTTTGTTCCTGCCCTGACCTGTGCCTCCTGCGTCTCCTTTCAGGGTTGCTCTCATGGTTGGGCTTAGACATTGAGCACACACTTCTCCTGGGTTAATGGATTGAGAATCCTAGTCCAGGCAGAAGCACCATATCGTTGCAGATTCCTTCAGCACACAACATTAACGAGGCTACAAGAAACCACACCACCATAGATCTTAAAATCTACTCTAAAGTATTTGCTTAATTCGGTACTTCCTCTTCCCCATTCCCTTCCCAATGAGTCCAGTATATTTTTGAAAAGTGTGTATTTTCAGAAATTCAAAAGCACAATTTTCCTTTCTTGGGAGGAAAGGAAGGAGGATAAATAGCACAGTGCTATATGAGACAATGGAAACAGGATTAAACAGAGCATCAGAATAAGAATCAACAAGGGAACATATTTGATTTACAAACCTGAATCAAAATGAGTGCTGACACAGAGAAACAAAAGGCTGGAAATTTCAAGCTCTTCATGTGTTCTCATCTGTATTTATTTTGTGTTCTGGTAGCACATAGGATTCTCGTTGTGGAATATGCAAACTCTTAATGTATGTAAAGTAACTTTGATGATAAAGTCCACAATTTTTCTTTACTGTGATGACTTTTATAATTAGTCAGTGGTTCAATGGTTATTGTGAGACAAAGGGTAGATAATTCTAGATGCTCAGAAAATTTAAAGATAAAGAAGGTAAACGTGCATGTTCATTTAGACCGACCTTTCTGTGTTGACTGAATCATTTCTCTCAATGAGAGAATCCCATGATGACTCCAGAGACTCGAGGTTAAATGAGAACATCTATAGAATGATACTCTGTACCATAAAAATTATCTTAAAGGCTTGGATTCTAACTTAATCTATCAAAAAGGCATGTAGTATAAGCCACACAAATATGGACTCCCTCTTACAATGAGTGAAATTCAGCCATTTATAAAATACTGTCTAGGCTAGATGGAACAAATCATCCCAGAAATATGTATTTTCCAAGATAACAAAATTTCAGAAGTCTAAAATTAGGAGAAGTGCATCTTTGAAAAATGGATTTTTAAAAAATTAATATTTTAGGGTTTGTCCTCGATTTCCTTGGAAGGTAATCAATTATCCCCTTCCACTGGCTGAAACAGGATAACAAATTCCCAAGGATATTGGTTCCTAACGTAGGCTGGATGGAAAGGTTCTCCAGGATAACGTGCTATTCAAACCAACCCACGATCATGTGCAGACTCCACACTGTTGCACTCCAAAACTGATCACCACATGTCATCCCCCAGGAGATGACACCACATCTGTGTGAGGGAAAATATTCAACCTACGAGGTTAAAAAATTCAGTAAGCAAAGAACGGTCTAACAAATGCACTCAGCCAACTGAGCAATTAAAGCTACAAGTAAAGAAGCATCTACAGAACAGTTTGGGTTCGCTCGAATGACTAAGAGAATGGAAGAGTGGGATGGCAGGAAAGAGACTCCAGCATCTGCAATCACTCTGCCACAGGCTGATTATCAGGAGAAAAATATCATATGACAGAGAAATCTTTTTAATTACTACAAAAATTACACATATTTATATATAACTAGACCAAAATCCCTGGTGCTTTTGCTAAATACATGTTCTGCTTAAGTGAGTCTTCAAGCTGAATATATAATATGAGATTTCTTAGATTTTAGGAGTTGTAGGGTAGTGCAGCAGGAGTTACAGGGCAATGTGCAGAGATGCTTTAATAAACCCCAAACTGTATCTGAAAGCATTTCTTCCATTTGTACTTCAGGCTTTAGTCTGTGGGATTGTTTCTGTTTTTCTTAATGCATGAAACTTAAATAGTAATAGAAATGTTAAGGAAGCCTAAAGTGAAAAGTGGGTTTGTGTATAATCATTCCACTGAGCACCTGTGAACAGTTGAGTTTAACTGGGTTACAGCTGGTGCTGCACCCGTGCTTGGAGAGAGGGAGAAATGTGTGAGAGGAGGTGTTCAGTGTATTATTTGCCATGTATTTACAGTGCAATGCCTTGACTGCTTCTAGCCATGCCCTCTGTTCCCATCTTCCACTTTCAGAGCAGCAGGTTAGACCAGCCTGAACAGCAGAGGAAGGCACTTTGAGCAATCTGGTCTAGTGAAAGGTGTCCCTGCCCATTCCAGAGGGGTTGGAATGAGAAATCTTTAAGGTCCCTTCCAACTCAAAGCGTTCTTTGATTCCATGATTTTATGTCTCTGCTATTCCCTGGAACTGGACCACATGTATGAGGTTCAGGTGATACAATCCAGTTCTAGGCTCCTCAGTACAAGGAAAACAAGGAGAGGGTCCAGTGGAGACAACCAAGATGCTTAAGGAACTGGAGCATCTCTCTTATAAGGAGAGACTGTGGGATCTGGGCCTGTTTAGTCTTTAGGAGAAGAAAACACTGGGAAAGGATCTCATTAATGCATATAAATATCTCAAAGTTGAGTGCCAAGAGGATGGTTTTGTTTCTTTTCAGTTATGCCCAGTGACAGGACAAGGCACAATGGTCATAAACTAAAATACAAGTTTCACCTCAGCATGAAGAGGAACATCTTCACACTGAGGGTGGCACAGCACTGGAACAGCGGTCCAGGGAGGGCTGGGGGCTCCCTCACTGGAGGTTCCAAGCCCACCTGGACACATTCCTGTGTCACCTGCTCCAGATGAACCTGCCTGGGCAGGGAGGTGGGACTGGATGATCTCCAGACATTCCTTCCCAGCCCAAGTATGCTTTGATTGCATGAATCAGCACATGACAGGGAATGAGCAGAACTTCAAGGCCTGCCTGACTGCCCACTTCCAGAGCTGTATTTTCAGAGCGGCCCTTTCACACATACCATCTTCGAACTTATTCCTCAGCTAGTGATTTCCCTGGACATGGAATTGGTTTTTATGTGTTTCTATATGTGCAAATCTTCAGCTTTGTAACAGATGGTGGTCCTGTGGAATTTCAGTTCAAGACCATGTGAATTTATTTGTGTAGTTCTGAAACTGGTATGTTCAACACCAATTCATAGTTTACTTAAATTTGCAAGTATTTCTATATATAAATTTAGCACTACAATAATTTTGTGGAAAAAAATGTGAGCTTAAATAATCTTTATGGACCTTCCTGATCTGAATGGAACACTAAAAACGTCTGCCTGAGGCTTTCAGTGCATTATGCATATTAAAAAGTCATGGCAATTGATACAGAAAGTCAGTAAGAAAGGACCATCCTGAGAGAATGCTGAGAGGATACACCTTATTGTAACCATACATCATAGCTTTCAAAAGCCAAATCCATTCAGTTCCTTGGCCAAAAATCTGAGGAACAAAATAATGAACCAAGAGCTACTGGATTGCAGCAGAGATGTACAAATTATCTCATCATTTAACTCCTTGTATTCATAACCATGAGAGATTTCAATATGAGCTGATTGCCAATTATCCTATGACAGAGAGTGAAGGCAGACCCGGTGGGACACTTAGGCACAAAGCTGACATGCAGTCTGCTGTGGTTTCAGTTTCTAAAATCATCGGAGGTCTGAGCCATTGTATGCAGAACATGTTGCAGCGCAGTGTCTTTCAAGTACAAGAACATTGTCACAATCTGCCAGTTTCAAAATGAAAAATAGAAAGCTCCTCTGGCAACCAGATGAACATCCAACATAGATGGCATTTCAATACATGCAGGAGATAATACTAGCTCCTATTTTTGTTCAGAAAGAGATTAAATCCTCACTTTGCCTTTGATTGTTCCTTCTGATTTGCTGTTTTATTTCCACTTTCTCTGAAATTTTAACTGCCATTCAATTCAGTTTTCACCATGTAGCGAGTTGAAATAAGCATAGAACGTGTTCTGATTATATTTTTGAGCCTAATCACCATGACTTAAAATTATGCATTTGTAGACTTACTTATCGTTTAACCAGGAGCTTGATCTTGACAGATCATGAATAAGCCCATATAGGGGCAGTTGGCTGTGCCTTAAACCATGTATGTTCATGAAAACTCACTTATCCAAATGAAAATATAGCACCTTAGGAGACAGAGTCATCAGAAAACACATTCTTTCAAGTGTGATGAAAAGCAATGAGGGACAAAATAATCAGGAGGTAGTTTTATATCCTAAAACTGCAACCCTTGAGTTTGAAACATTTTCATTGAGTGTAGAGCACTCTGTATGTTTGTACATGATCACAGCTTAGCTGAGCTCTAACCCTTCTCCTCATAGCAATGCACTCCAAGAACAAATAAAAATCACATTCAAGTTATTGGATAGAATGACAAAGTTTTTATCTGTTTTGTCAGGAAGCGGGGAAAAAAAGTTAGCTTTGCATTTGGAGATGCATATTGATAGTAGAGGAGGCTTAGAGAAAAAAATTGGACTACACTTCAGACAACTAATTAAAGCCAGGTGAACATGATCCTTGTCAGAGCACCTCATGTCTTTTTAATAAAGGATACCAGTTTCATTTACTTGCAGAACTCTAACTTTAGGTGAACTTGTGATCAAAGCATCTTCTTGTTCTCTTCTCTTCTTACAAGATGCAGGACACATTCATGACATTTCTTCACACTCAAAGGAATTGAATTGAACTTTATCCCAATGCAAAGGGATTTAGGTATTACTGGAGTAGACTAGTCCAGAGCAGGGACTGTTTGAAGGGAAAAACACATCATTTACAAAGAAAATAACAGATAGTGACATTAATTGCTAAGCTCTGTTCCGCCTATTAAAAGTTGAATGAGGCAGCTTGACAGATGATTTTATAATGATACACATGGGATTTTTGGGTGGTGGTTTTATTTCTAATACACTCACAATCTGGTTGGCCTCATTTGGTTTGAACTTTCGTACTGCACAACAAAATGTCCCCATTCAGATAACTGGACCCACCACAACATTTTATCAGCTGCCAACACACAAGAGTTCAAAAGAATATAAAAATTAGTGTTAGCAGTGATGTAATCATCAGCCCAGTGACATAAAGGCAAAATAGTTCCTACCTCCTGCAAGTGGAACATGAGACACATTTTGCTGTAGTCACTACAATAAAAAGGATTTACTGGGACCTCGACAGTGTGCTGACATAAAGTCAAACATCCACTTGAGCATCCTCTTGTTGTACATTCATTCTCTCCAGCTTTCTGATTTCCCAAGTCTTTTCTCTTGTCCTGTGCTTGCAATACAAGGTCTTTACAAGCATAGTTAATTGAGTATGATAGGAAAGGACTGTATTTAATAGCCAAGGGGACCTTTCTCAGTCTCACATTCCCTCTTTGGTGGTACACAGGGCAGTTTTCTGCTTTATTTTATGCAGCTTCTGAGAAATAGCAAATTTTAGTATTATGTCCATAAGTATATGTTTCCTCTTCCAAGTCATCAACAGTATGAAAAAGCCAGATGCAAAGGAAAGGCTAGAGGGCAGGGTAACTAAGGCAAAAATTCTAGTTTGGGTAGAATTATAAAGATTTACTAAAATGTCCGTGTCCAGGGTTTCTTTCAGGCCTTGACCAAAATACCATTGTGGCCAATTGTAGTCAGCAGAAAAACCAGACTTGAAATAGTAATCTTGACTTTAAAATAGTAAGAGCTTCCACTGAAGGGAACTCAGTTCCAATCAGCCTAATGCACAGTTTGGATCACTCTTCATCACAAGCCATTAGAAAGATTTTAATGAAAACTTACACTTAAAATACCATGAAATCCTTAAAGAAAAAAAGAGCAACAAACAGCAGAGAGGACAAACACACAGGAAGAGTGTATTTAAATTAACAAACCCAATGGATTATCTGTATGGGATGCAGCTAAATTATTTAGATAATAAAAGAGCCCTGATAATCACAGAGTCTTATGAAGCTATCTTGATATTAAAATATGGCAACACAAATGTTGTGTATCAGGAAGAGTTTTTAAGCAATGGTATGAGGAGGTGTTTGCTACATATTTTATTTCCTGTCTTAAATGTTATTAAAGATATGGGTATTGAATGCAATGGGTTGTGGGGAAGTGGAGGAAAACAATTATTCTGGAACTGAGATTGTAAAATATTTATATTCATTCACTTTTTTCCCCTAATTTTGTGTTACTGAATCAGATAGGATCACAGAATGGGTCAGGTTAAAAGGGGTCACAATGGGTCATCTGGTTCAACATTCCTGCTCGTGCAGAGCCATCCTAAATCCAGTTGTTATACTTGTGTAAGTCAGTCTTTCACAACTCGAGGTCTCACACTGCAGAAACATGGAGCTTAAAATGATCCCATGGCCAAATTAATAAATTTGAGCCTTATCCATTTGCTTGTGCTCTTGTTCCCCCAAAACGTTACCTCCACAGAGGAAAGATTATACATGAAGAACTTCTTCAGGTTGCAGTTTATTTATTTAGAAAATAAGTGGGTTTTGGTTTTGGGGGTTTTTTTTGTTTGGTTGGTTGGTTGGTTTTTTGTTTTTTTTTAAAACAACAGCAAGAAAGAAAACTTAGCCTTGGACTACAATGGGAATCTCAAAGTTTTCCACCAAGTATCCAATTTCTTGTCTGCACAACCTCAGCAGTCACACACTGATAGGCCCCTCTTGCTGGGTCTCTTACAACTGTGTTCTCTTAGCTTATAATATGTGGATAGAAATAACAGATAATGAAAAAAATTTATCTAAAAGTTGAGCAGAGATGACCCATGTGGAGGAAAATACCTTTATCAGAGTTCCCCTCCTGCATGTGCCCTCAGTGCAGAAGCTTCAAAAACACACACAGTGAAATTGTTCTTGGATAAAAAAAAAAAAAAAGACTCTACTCAAAATTTATACTGCCTAGATTTTCCTCCTGCGGTGTTTTTGATCTTAGTGAAATTATCAAGACACAGAATATTATACCTGAAGGTCATTCCTATGCACACAATCCTACATGACACTGAACTAATGAAACATGCAAATTTGCCTCAGCTCTACCACACAGAAAGGATTCACTGAAAAGAAAAGAATGTGAATTATGTTTTGCTGTCTTATCCCCAGCAAGTTCACAAGTGCAATCCCTCAGAAAAATTGTGCTCTGCTTCTCTCAGAGTGATACATCCCAGCAGGAAATCCCAATGTGTTTCTGCCCATGTGCCCCTGTTTCACCTTCCCAGTGCCAGTTCCCCATATTCCTTTGTGTCTGAGCCGTTCCTCACAAAAACCTCCAGGTGAACACTGGAGCACAACAACATGGAGGGAGAAATCCAGGTATCTTTGTTCTCCTGAAGTAACTCTGGCATCTCACCAGCCAGCCCCATCCAGAATTTTTGTCCACAGAGACACTGAAAATGGCACCAGACCCCAAAACTGAGGCAGTGCCACTCTCTGAATCCCCTTCTCAGCAGTTGCTCACGGCAAGTGTGTCCCAACACTGGCAAGGAACAGTTGAGGGTGATCTTTGGTGAGTTTTCAAGTTTACCTAAAAAATGACTGGGTAGTTTTCTACTGCTCAAGCACTGAACTATGTGTTCAAGAAAAACCCAATGACAAAAATGTCAGGTTCAACACTTAATCACTACATTGAACAATTTGTGAGTTAAGTACACATAGAATTGTTGGAAACAGGGATTCCATTTGAATTGCCTGGGTTTCTGCGCTAGTAACACTCAGTATCATTTGTTCAGCTGCCACCTGCAGTGTATTAATTTAATTTTGGTCCCATCCCAGCATCCATCTGCTCATAAACATCACTTACAACAGCCTGAAGGCTGCTGTGCAGTGTGCCAAGCTCAGGTGTACACATGAGTGTCTTACAGTAGAAGCAAAATCACTGATAGAGAATGTTTGTCTGTGCTGGGATGAGATGGTCCCAGTTCCACTCTCTGAATGAATAAAATCTTGCAAATGGGATGCGTGTGATTAAGTGACCTATTCAATCGTACATAAGCTTCTGTTAACCAAAAAATCTTACCAAGAATGGGGTGCACAATAACTGATTTTTACAAAAAGGTTTGTGCTGAATTACAATGTAAAAGTACAAGTCAGCTTCTTGTTTTGAAAGGAGAATTAAATGAAGTGTATGAGAAGGAGTTCTTTAAGGTCTCTCTACTTTTACAAGAGGTTCTGTGATGGATAAATTCTAGAGTTTGAATTTATTATTCTGTTAGACACTGCACAACATAAACAGAAAAGCAGAACACAGTAAGAAAAGTCCCTGTTATTAATAGAAAATAAAATGAGGGACATGCTCTGAAAATGAATTCACATTCTGCAGAGAACAAGATAAAAGCAAAGCTATGAAACAAAACCCAGGAATGGAAAGTCAGAGATTGAAAATTATCCTGAAAAAACCCTGGTCTTTTTATTTGGTAGTAAATCTCTACCAAGCAGGAGCTTTAACTTCCTGTTGGACCCATCAGAATATCAAAATTCACAGCTCTGAGTAGACTTCCATATCAGTATGCACAGAATATCTGGGTTTATGTGTTTCTTATGTAAATGTGTTTTCAACTTTATAAACAAAACTGTAATCTTTCCCATTTTTTCAGTAAAACCCATTTACTTTGTGCTTTAAGCTTACACAACGTTTAAAGGGGAGTCAAGTGCATTTCACACTCAGCACAGCACTTCTGTGAAAGCAGAGATTTCAAACAAGTCAGCATTGAGAGACAATCACTCCCCAGCTTCCCTTCCTACCTTAAGAATAGAGGTATTTTCTCATTAAAGTGAAAGAATCTGTTTGCAGGCATGAAAAGAAAGACACAGGTACTGCCAGGCGGGATCTATGTCATTTTGGCAAGAGGCAAACCCAAAATGCTTGGACATGCCTGTAATGTCTCAGTGAATATACCTGGGGGACAATGTAGTAGGAATGCAAAGGACATGTTTTGGGCACAAAAAAAAATGCCATCAGTGTTTGAATATTAAGTGAATTGTCACTTTTTGATACACACAGAGTTTTCACAGACACCTGAGAGCTTAGACTTTCACATTCAGAATTTTGACTTCCAAGTGTCCTTAACCTCCTGAAAGCTGTGCACATTTCAGAATCAATTTCCCAGATGATAACACTGGTTTATGACTCTGTTTAATAGGTTTAAATTAGAGTTACCCATGTTTTATGTGTCATCTTTCAGTGCTGTGAATTCCAGTATTATCATTGTCTGTCCAAATCTCTTTGCAAGAAGCATTGAGTGTCTATTTAACATGTATCATTTCTTCCTCTTCAGCAAAGCTGAACACACACACTATTCCCTTGACACCTTTAAAATACCTAAATGTGGGGAAGATTAGACTCTGTTAGTTTTGTATTTTTTGAATAGAAGGTGAAGTCTTTTTCTAGGTTTGTTTGTTTATTTAAAGAAGCACACTGTGTTCCAAGGAATGCATTGTGAAATCCCAGGAAGATATAAGAGGATTTGTGTCTCAGCTTTAAAAGCTGACCCCATCATCTCCACTGAATTACTGAAAGCTTCCAGATTTAGCATGTGGAAACAGTGAAATTGCAAATTCTAAGTGTATAATAATCTGCTCATCTTCAAGGTTCTCTTCACGACCAACAGCAAAGGGGGAATGAAGTTACAGAACAGAATATTTCAGCTGAAAGGGGCAAAAACTGATCATCTGGTCCAACTGACCAACCAGTTCAGGGCTGTCAAAAGTTAAACCCTGGTGGTAAAGGCGTTATCAAAGTGCCTCTCCGACACTGATGGCTTGGGCCATTGAGCACCAAGTTTGTGGTGGGATTGAACTCGCTGCCTTTTGGACCAGAGTCACAGAACCTGGTCTCTCATCTAATGGGGATTTCAATAATTCATTCCTAATTTGCCCAACAACAAATGATACATGAATCCGCATTTCCAAAGGATTATGGAATGTTAGAGACCTTTCAAGGATAACATAAATCTGCATTTTCAACTCCTGAAACTTTCAATTATTTGTGCTGCTACTATATTAGCATTTGATTCTTGAATCCAGTTTAAGATGTAATTTTAGTCAACCTCAAAATGCAAGGTTTTATTAGGATATGTAGTTATGCTTCCTATTCACCACTTCACTAATGGTCAGTGTATCTTTCCACAGTTATATTTTTCCAAACATGGAATTCCTCAGTGCATATGAAATAAGTATTATGCATTACCACTTGGCTGAAGATGCAGGACATACAGCCCTCAGTGTCTGAACAATGTATTGGAATGATTTTCAAATGACTAATGATCTGTGGAGTAAAAATTAAAAAGCTTATAAGTGTCTAATTCAAACACCAAACCTTCTGAAAATTAAATTTCTTGATTAATGTTTTCTGAAGTTATTCACTGAAAAAATTAAGTGTTCATTAAGGCACTTGATGGGACTCTGCCACAGATTCAATACAAACTAAATTATTTGAACCAACAGGACTCCTAAGAACCAGGCTTCATTCCATGCCACTCAGATCTGAGTGCTGCCTGAACTCTGGGAAGTACAGTGACAGGATACTGCAGTCTGCAAGGAGAAATCATGACACAAATTAGTACACTGGACTTTAAAAATGTATTTCTGACAGTGGCCAGAAATGCACTTAGGAAACAATTTTTCAGCATCCAGAGGAAAAGAGAAATAGCTTTTCTCCTCCTCGTATGTCTGATTGTCTGTTCTGCCATTCAGAAAAAACCTATATGTTTTTTCTTCCTGAAGTGAAGTTGTTAATGTTGTAACCAAATTCTCACTTAGATTTTCTTTTATTTCCTTTATTGCTTGTATCCTCAGCAGGGAAACCCAGAGCAATTATATGTACAAAGACATAAAACATATGGGCACACAACACATAGCCCCTTTCTTTGAAACTGGCCACTTACATATCCTGTATGACTGTGGATTTTCACTCTACTCCCCACAGAAAGAGTTGGTTTCACTTTACACATGGTAGTTTACCCCAGAAACAGGAAACTATAATATGAAAATTAATTTTTCTGCAGGACTGGACAATTATTGTTATTATTGTACTAATTCTCAGCAGTCCAGTGATAACTCTGAGAAATGGCGTCTGGTATGAAAGGAACTCTGTTTTTCACTATGCATTATTCATGTGTGTCCCCCTTTAAAATTACCTGGCACATACCCAGGAATGTTAAGGTCACTGCAGAGTCATGCTTTAAGATGATATGGCATCACAGCCCTTGCTAGCTTTGTAATGAATGTTTTAATTAAAGAGCAACATCAGGCAGGCCAATATCTGAATCACATTTGACTGTAATTCCTAATACTCACAATTTTGGTATCTTCAGTTCTGAGACAATGGAAACACCCTTAGCTAATTTTTCCTTACTAGTCAGTATTCTGCAAAGACATTATAAAGAGAAGCTAAATTTTTAAGGTACAGTGTTATATAGAAGCAAGAGGAATGTTCAGTTCAGATTATACAGCTAACAGTGTCTTTTAAAATAGAAAACTACCAGATTTGTGAAAATAAATCATGAAATAGAAAAGGAGAACATGACTTGTCTTCAGTGACATCTTCTAGTCATTTTTCTGCTAAAATGCAGACAGATATTTAACCTTGACAGGACAATTCTGGCTTCAGAATTCAGGGGAAAATTATTCTGATGCTTTAAATGCAATAATTTTGGATCCATGTTTGTCTTCTTTTATGTGTATCAAAATTGTGGGGAACAATAGGATCAATGAAGCATCCTTGATTTGTCTCAATAAACTAACCATTTTAAAGCTATTAATAATAATTAAGATAAGGATGTCTTCTGATGCTTATAACTTGATAAAACTTTATTCTCTTGCACCAACTTTTCATAGATAATATTATGAAATTTTGGGGAAACCTGGAGTAGAAATTTCTGTCTTTGACTAGATTTTTAGTGAACTATTAAGTCAGATATACATTAAAAATTATAAAAATCTCAACAAAAACGACCCCATATTCTTAGTTTATTTTATATGAAGCACAGTCAGCTGTATGCTTTGATATCTGACGTGGAATGGCCACTTTGGAAACATAGTAGTGAGAATTTCTCAGTGAAATTTGACTTTGATATCATTACCTGTGCTTTTGTAGAGGTTTTTTTTGATTTTTCATCTGGGGAAAATATGCATATATGTCTGTTATATTATGCTGTCCTAGTTCAGCAGGTGGGACCAGTTGTCACTGTGTGGGGGTGATCAAAGCTGTGTATTCTACCCCCATCTATTCATTCCCAAGGTCAATGGCCCATTTGCAGCAGCTTCCCAGGGAGTCGTTAGCACCTCCACTCCCAGCCTGAGGAGGCGTAGCTGCTAATGAGCCATCAACAGTCCAAAAATAGCCCATGACTCACAGAGTTAATCACCCATTGTGTGAGTCCCCGCCCCGGGGGAGGGACTGGATGCTCCCTGAGGGGACAAAAAGGGGTAGGTAAGAAGACCTCGGGAACTTCTCGGACCCAGAGGAGCAGCAGGACCTCAACAGAAGGAGACCACCACTCTGGACCAGCCATCACCTGCACCAACGGGTTTGTCACTTCTTTTTGCTTTGGACTTGGGGGAGCCACATGGGCCTCAGCATAAGGCTAACAAACCCCTTTGGGTTTGTACCCCAGGGCACTGGGTTATACTGCTGGGGTTTGGGAGTTGGAAGCAATTTCCCTTTGTGTCAGTGTATTTACCGTAGTATTATTATTAAATTGTAGCTCTGACTTACAATCTCTCTCATGTTGAGCTCATTTCTCCTGCTGGTTTACCTCTAAACCAGTACATATGCTGAATCACATGGAAATTTATTTACATATCATGCAATAAACCAACATGCAACTTATTCAGGAGGCTGAGTGTCTTCTCTGGGCTTTTTTGTGGCCTTCAGCAGTCCCAATATCTCAGAGTAAGGGCAGATGTCTGATTACTTGCACGTTAAGAGTATGGAATAAAATTATAATATTATAAAATGATAATATAGCTTTTTCATCCAGCAAAGTAGATCCCAGACACATCCTGTTAATCACTACCATCACTACCAGGTTTTATGCCTTATACAGAATACGACATTTCCCAAAAAATTTTAGAGCCGCACCCTAGAGCAGATGATGTGATTCTGTAAAGTGGCACTGATTCGATACTTAAAACTGCATGAAAGCAGTTAATAAGGGTGGGAAATGTCACAGAAATATTTTATTCTACACAATAATCATGTGATAGGGATCTGCCCCCTCTCACCTGCCTTTTACATCAGCAAAGAGCCAATATTCCCTGTTGCACCCGGTCCCCTTGGCTCAGCCTCCTCTTGCTTTGTGTCAGACCTCAAGTGCCTCCTCCTAAGTAAGAAGGACACTTCTAGTTTTGTAATGAAAAGGCAGCCTATCTTTTAGGGCAATTCCATAAATAGAAGACATCCACTGCTCTGGCAGCAGTGTGGGGGCAAAGTTTTGGGTGAACGATTTCATTCATCAGAAATTGTTACTTTGCAAATTATTTTTTGTCTAGGGAGTGGGAATGGGAGAAGAAATTGTCAATAGAAAATTTAAACATATCTAAAGGCTTGTATTAACATTATATTCTTACTCTGAAATGGCATGTCCTTCAGGAATGTGCAGAACCTGATTAAAAATGCTCAAACAGAAAACAGTAACCTGGAGACCTGAAGAAAGCTGTGGAGTGTATAAGATAAATCACAGAGGCCAGAGATTTTAATGTAGAAGCTTTTACACAAGAAAACTATCACACCAGAATTATCTTGAACTCCTTGTTGGCAGAACTAAGCGATATGTCATGTTGCCGATGGTAGCTCCTAATTCTTTGGAAAGACCTTCACAGAATAAACTGAACCGGTTCTGTCGGTATGACTTGTTTTCTATGAGACTAAACAAGGACTTTATTATCCAAGATTGTCACTCTGATAGCTTTCTCTAGGACTAAAACAGCACTTGATGTTTTAAGGTGAAAGACAGGGGTAGCAGGTCTGCAGAAAATTGTTTTTATTTGACAGTTTTACTTTTCCATAGGTTTTTCAGTCTCTTTTTCCAAAGTGCTGAGGCACTCACTGCTTGCAGATATCAAAAAGGAAAAAGCTTTGGCAATTTTAGTAAACCACACTAAAATGCTAAAACCCCCCAGTTATTGCTGTTGGGAAAACAAACCAGGAAGGGTGTGCTTAATCTTGCTTCATGGGTTTCCTTTGCAGACACTAAAACTCTTTGAATACTTTTAAAAAGTGGAAAGGATAGAAGAAGAGGAAAAATGAAGCCCAGTGTCTGAAATAATATATGGCCAATCTTCGTGAATGAAGATTTGGGAAGGGCTCTCCCCATGTGGGTGTGCCCTCCGAGCCTGCGCAGTGGACTTTTTAGGTGAGGCTCAGCGTGCGCAGAACTGGCCCCACCGTTTAAGTCCTAAGGTTTATTTGCCATGGCCGAGCAAGCTTGGACAGTGACAGTGAAGTCCTTGGGACTATCTACAGCACCCGGTACTGACCGGGGCTGACCGTGCTTGGCATCCAAGATCTGACGGGATGGGATGGCAGGGAGGCTTGAACTGCCAGGGGATGGTCTGTACTGAGACTCGAACTGGCAACCTTGCGAGTCGGAGACCGGAGTGCTCTCCTTTACACCACGAACCGCCCTGTCTGAAATAAAACCTGAAATGATTAACTGATTTAGACAAACATGGCGTAAAAATAGTTTTACTCAAAGTCATGAGAAGAGGTTTAGATGCTTAGAAGACACATTGTGTTTACCAGATAAATGCAGGAGTGTAAAGCAATGTACTACATCCAGTCAGTTCAAACCTGCATGCTTTAAAAAAGCAAAAACAAGTTTGAATTTATGTCTTACATTCAACAGGCCACCTTGAAGTCCCTGGAGCCTGTCAATTTAACCCTTCAGAAATTAAAACTTTCTCTGGCATTTCAAAACAAGAAGCAACAAGGCTTGCTTGTAATGTAGGTTAAAAGGATGTTCAAAGGGATGCAAGCAAGAAAGAAATGCTTTATCTCTTTAACTGTGTCAACAACAACAACAAAAAATCAGAAAAATCCTCTTCCCTGCCCTATTACTTCATGTTTTTCTACCATGTTACCTCATAGAGCTCAGGAAAACTGGTCAATTAGTGAGAGAAGTCATATCAGAAAGGTAAAGTGTGAACAGGTGAGAAGGGAAGACTTTCCTATTATAATATACAGCCACAGGCTATGGGACTTTATGCTCTGTGTTTAAATTAGAATGAGGTAAAGAATAACGCTGAGAAGACAAGATGAAATAGAAAACAGCATGGAGAAAAGGAGGTTCAGGGGGGACCTTCTCACTCTCTACAACTACATGAAAGGAGCTTCCAGCCACGTGGGGGCTGGGGTCTGGTCCAAGTGAACAACGGACAGGACAAAAGAAAATGGCCGCAGGCTGCATCAGAAAAAATGTTTAAGTTCAATATCAGGAAAAATTCTTCACCAAAATGATTATCAAGCCCTGGCACAGGCTGCCCAGGAAGTAGTGGAATTGCCATTCCTGATGGGATTTAAAAGCCATTGTCCTAGTTCAGCAGGTGGGACCAGTTTTTCACGATGTGTGGGTGATCAAAGCTATGTAATCCACACCCTCTATTCCTTTCCCAAGAACTGTTAACAATGGACCATTTGCAGCAGCTGCCCAGGATACACTTGACACTCTCAGGGTGTGAAGGAAGCCTGTGAGATAAGAGCTGTGGCAACTCCTTACCAGTAAGCCGTTAGCACCTCCACACCCAGCCTGAGGGTGCTAATGGGCCATCAATTATTCCAAAATATCCCATGACTCACAGAGTGAGATCACATGTTGTGTAACTGCCCGCCCTGGGGGAGGTACTGAGTGCTCCCACCTGGACCTGAGGGTACATAAGCTGAGGGTTTGAAGACCTTGGGACCACTTGCTGGATCCAGAGGAGGACCAGAGGAGATCACCACTCTCAACCAGACTACAGCCATCACCTGCACCAACAGGTTCTTCACTTCCTTTTGCTCTGGACTCGGGGGAACCACNCGATATGTCATGTTGCCGATGGTAGCTCCTAATTCTTTGGAAAGACCTTCACAGAATAAACTGAACCGGTTCTGTCGGTATGACTTGTTTTCTATGAGACTAAACAAGGACTTTATTATCCAAGATTGTCACTCTGATAGCTTTCTCTAGGACTAAAACAGCACTTGATGTTTTAAGGTGAAAGACAGGGGTAGCAGGTCTGCAGAAAATTGTTTTTATTTGACAGTTTTACTTTTCCATAGGTTTTTCAGTCTCTTTTTCCAAAGTGCTGAGGCACTCACTGCTTGCAGATATCAAAAAGGAAAAAGCTTTGGCAATTTTAGTAAACCACACTAAAATGCTAAAACCCCCCAGTTATTGCTGTTGGGAAAACAAACCAGGAAGGGTGTGCTTAATCTTGCTTCATGGGTTTCCTTTGCAGACACTAAAACTCTTTGAATACTTTTAAAAAGTGGAAAGGATAGAAGAAGAGGAAAAATGAAGCCCAGTGTCTGAAATAATATATGGCCAATCTTCGTGAATGAAGATTTGGGAAGGGCTCTCCCCACGTGGGTGTGCCCTCCGAGCCTGCGCAGTGGATTTTTTAGGTGAGGCTCAGCGTGCGCAGAACTGGCCCCACCGTTTAAGTCCTAAGGTTTATTTGCCATGGCCGAGCAAGCTTGGACAGTGACAGTGAAGTCCTTGGGACTATCTACAGCACCCGGTACTGACCGGGGCTGACCGTGCTTGGCATCCAAGATCTGACGGGATGGGATGGCAGGGAGGCTTGAACTGCCAGGGGATGGTCTGTACTGAGACTCGAACTGGCAACCTTGCGAGTCGGAGACCGGAGTGCTCTCCACTATGCCACGGAACCGCCCTGTCTGAAATAAAACCTGAAATGATTAACTGATTTAGACAAACATGGCGTAAAAATAGTTTTACTCAAAGTCATGAGAAGAGGTTTAGATGCTTAGAAGACACATTGTGTTTACCAGATAAATGCAGGAGTGTAAAGCAATGTACTACATCCAGTCAGTTCAAACCTGCATGCTTTAAAAAAGCAAAAACAAGTTTGAATTTATGTCTTACATTCAACAGGCCACCTTGAAGTCCCTGGAGCCTGTCAATTTAACCCTTCAGAAATTAAAACTTTCTCTGGCATTTCAAAACAAGAAGCAACAAGGCTTGCTTGTAATGTAGGTTAAAAGGATGTTCAAAGGGATGCAAGCAAGAAAGAAATGCTTTATCTCTTTAACTGTGTCAACAACAACAACAAAAAATCAGAAAAATCCTCTTCCCTGCCCTATTACTTCATGTTTTTCTACCATGTTACCTCATAGAGCTCAGGAAAACTGGTCAATTAGTGAGAGAAGTCATATCAGAAAGGTAAAGTGTGAACAGGTGAGAAGGGAAGACTTTCCTATTATAATATACAGCCACAGGCTATGGGACTTTATGCTCTGTGTTTAAATTAGAATGAGGTAAAGAATAACGCTGAGAAGACAAGATGAAATAGAAAACAGCATGGAGAAAAGGAGGTTCAGGGGGGACCTTCTCACTCTCTACAACTACATGAAAGGAGCTTCCAGCCACGTGGGGGCTGGGGTCTGGTCCAAGTGAACAACGGACAGGACAAAAGAAAATGGCCGCAGGCTGCATCAGAAAAAATGTTTAAGTTCAATATCAGGAAAAATTCTTCACCAAAATGATTATCAAGCCCTGGCACAGGCTGCCCAGGAAGTAGTGGAATTGCCATTCCTGATGGGATTTAAAAGCCATTGTCCTAGTTCAGCAGGTGGGACCAGTTTTTCACGATGTGTGGGTGATCAAAGCTATGTAATCCACACCCTCTATTCCTTTCCCAAGAACTGTTAACAATGGACCATTTGCAGCAGCTGCCCAGGATACACTTGACACTCTCAGGGTGTGAAGGAAGCCTGTGAGATAAGAGCTGTGGCAACTCCTTACCAGTAAGCCGTTAGCACCTCCACACCCAGCCTGAGGGTGCTAATGGGCCATCAATTATTCCAAAATATCCCATGACTCACAGAGTGAGATCACATGTTGTGTAACTGCCCGCCCTGGGGGAGGTACTGAGTGCTCCCACCTGGACCTGAGGGTACATAAGCTGAGGGTTTGAAGACCTTGGGACCACTTGCTGGATCCAGAGGAGGACCAGAGGAGATCACCACTCTCAACCAGACTACAGCCATCACCTGCACCAACAGGTTCTTCACTTCCTTTTGCTCTGGACTCGGGGGAACCACTTGGGTCTCAGCACAGGGGCTAACAACCCTTTGGGTTTGTGTCCCAGGACACTGGGTTATACTGCTGGGTTTGGGGAGTTGAAAGCAATTTCTCTTTGTGTCAGTGTATTTATTGTAATATGTTTCATTAAGTTGTAGCTCTGACTTATAATCTCTCTCGTGGTGGGTCCGTTTCTCCTGCTGGTTTACCTTTAAACCAGCACAGCCATGTAGATGTGGCACCTGGGGACATGGTTTAGTGGTGGCCTTGGCACTGCTGTGTTAAGGGTTGGACACAATGATTTTGGAGGTCTTTTCCAACCTAAAGGATTCTCTGATTCTATAACAACCTTTGGTTGTCACAACCATACTGTGTGAATTTTGAAGGACTACCTGAGCAAGATTTAGAAACATGTCTGGTGTTCTCCCTGTGTTACAGTTTATGGAATTAGGTGGCAAACTCACATTACCCAGCTTTTAAATTATGGATTTAATACTAATTTCTGATAGATGTTTACTCCGGAAGTAGCTGCATTTTATATTATCATTAAAATCTTATTGCAAAAACATCTCAGGAGAATTTGGGACAGAACAGGAGATATAAATGGAATATCCTATTAATATTCCATTAAGTTAATATCAGTCTAACTGAATCACAGTTATATTTCCTGCCAGCTTTTAAATACAGATTACTTTATTTTGGTGTTTAAATTCCCATTGTGTAGAGCTGTGCTAGTTTCTATGAGCTATTTTTTTTACTGTTTATCTTGTGTTCTTTTAAATGTGTTATAGATAAATTATTGAGCTGGAGGCAGAGGTATAAGAAACAGAAGAGTCTAAGACAAAATAATGATTTTGACATTGTGTCTAAAGCATAACCACACATCTGAGTGAATACTAAACTCCATCTGATTACACATTCATGCACTGCTGGATGGTTGTTTATTTGCTTTGACAGTGAGTCCAGAGGAGTGTTCAATGAGCCTTAATTGTGTTAATTTATGTAGAATGGAGGGCTTTTCTGGGATTGCATTTCTCATCAGGTTCCAGCCAGATCCCTTCACACTGGTCACTTTACATTTGTATAGAATATGTGCTGCTTCATCAGATACTCCACCAGGTTTGAAGAGGCAAATAATAATAAAGACTAGTAAGAGGGGATCAAATTATTTTCAGCTGCAAATAGAATAGAAATAATCATAGTTGTGGCAGAAACCTGGAGAAGGTTAAACAATTAATGTTACCAGGTTTTCTTGTGATTTTTTATTTATTGTAAGTGTTCTTGTTAATATTAAATATACATACATTCACTCCAGGTTTTTCAGTGGGAAGCATTCCCTTATTAATGTTCACATTGGAAGAATGGTAGCCCTAGTACATTCCTTTTGGATCAGCTTTACTAATCTTGTTGCGATCTCAGTGTTACCCAGAAATTTTCCTGATATCAATAACTGATAGTACCAAATGAAGGTCAAAATTGAGTCTGGATAGAATAACAAATCAAGGCCTAGAGAACAGGAATTATGATAGAAGGTCATTGCATCAGGTGACACTAAAAAGGGTGCTATAACTATTGTTTAAAGCAACACAGTAAAAAAATGGTAAAGTGAAAAGTCCTGCAGGAAGGGGAAATGTGGGTACCAATTGCTTCAGAAAGAAAGAGATGGAGATTCAAGAGTATGGTAAATAGATAGACACATCAGGAATGATGGCAGAACAGAAGTGTTGGAGGAAATAGTGGTTGATTCTCTTCCTCAGTTCATCAGTTCTTTATCATGGATATCTTTATAGCTCAGCAGTGTATGTATAAATGATGTGTACCACTTTTTTTTTATTCTCTTTATTTGAGTCAATGACCTCCAGCTGGAAACTTTAGTGTCAAATACACAAAGTATTGTGTGTTATGAGTCACTGAAATCAGTAAAAGTAGATGGAGCTTCCAAAGGGAATTCAGCACTAACCTACAGATGGTGAGAGATGAGCAGGCAGCAGGATCTGGGCTCCTGAGCAGCTCTTCCCAGAGAAGGCACTTTGCTCTGGTGTCTCTGCTAAGTTTCCAGGGAAACTGATGGCTAGACAGAGTATGTAGAGACTGTTCTCTGAGGTGGAGACACCCTTTTAATAGATTCACAGCTCCAGCTAAAATTTCCCAGAGGACAAGTGAGCCAGAAGGGAAGAGCTTAGATGCTTACACTGGGATTTCAGTGGCTCGTTAGTGTAATTACCAGTTTGGCAGCTCACCTGTCTCACACTGGAATAACATGAAGAACTTGATGTTACACTCTATTGTCTGGGATGTCTAATGTAAGAGATCTTTTTATATATACACCTTTGTATTTATAAAGAGAGAAAGAAAAGTTTAGCCTGAGTTTAAAAGGCACTTTACCATTGTAGAGGACAGAGAAAAGTGTTTAATGATAGCATTGCTGCCACTTATTCTTCAGTTTTGTTGACAAGTAACATAAGTTCCAAAGGCCAATGTCTCTGCAAAACATTGAACAGATATCACTCTGTTTTTTCTTGAAATTGTAAGTATTATTTTTTTAATCTATGTTTAAATAGATCCTGAACATCTTTTGCAGAATAATTTGTTGGTGTTGAGGAATACACAGGTAATTTCTCTGTCAATAGATTTTTTCCAGTCAGTATATTAGTCCTTAAGTCTCATCTTAATCACACCAACAGACTTGAAAAGTTCATTTTATAGCAATTCTGTCAATATGCATCAGATATAATCATTTAGAAGGCACTGGAACACAGTTCATGCCTTAAATCATCCTTTCCAAACTGGATCCATCAACCATCAGGCTACACTGGCATGGCAATACTGTTTGTTTGATAACTTAAAGAAACTTCAGTTATTCTGCACAAAGTTATAGTTCATTAAGGGAAATTCAAGGATATTTACCTCCTGACACAGATGAATAGCTATTTGCTGTGATTGAAATAAACCTGAAGGTAGTAGGAGTTATAACACTTAAGTCCCTGGGCAGTCAAAAATCATTAAATCCACACCCTGCACAGTGTTCCTGTCACTCCTGGCACTAATGACAGGCCTAACAAATCTCAGCTTGTGATTCTGAGAAGGATTAGGCATCTGGCAGATGCAAAGATTAGTTTCAAGAATAAGATGGTTTGGGAAATACTCCAAAGGAAATCTGAGACTCGTGGGGAACCTCTGCATCACGAGCCACATTGCCTGCAGATCCTCACTTTGGGAAAAACGGGGAAGAAATGACATAGGGAGATGTGGATATCTCACTTTGGAGTTTGTCTTGAATGCAAATGTCAGACTTGACACTTTAATTTCCTTTATGGATTCAACTCTAAATAGCTCTCTTTCATGATTAAGCTGTTCTGCTCACAGGAATCTCATTCCAAAGCAGTGAATTAGACATCACATGCAGGTAGTAATCTACAGATGGGACTGTCTCTCCTTGTCAAAGATTCTGAATACATTAATTAAAAAAAAAAAAAAAAGAGAGAAAATATTCACTTATAATGAAAAAGCTAATTTAGCTTCCTGCCAGAAAGGCCATAACATATGACATGAAATTAATGCTAGCAGTGAAGTAACTCAGAGTTGTTTTGTGAGTGATTTAGAATTAACACTGTCCTTCAGAATTGTTAAAAACAACCACAAACAAAAAAAAAAAACCCAAACAAACAAAAATCCCCAAGTACATAAATAATTGCCTGAAAAAAATATTCCCCTATCTGTAGTTCCCCCACCCTCCCATCCTGAATTTTGGTATATTTTTATATTTTGGAGAAACTTCAATGTTTTTGAGACTTGTGTTTTGTCTTACACTCTCTTTTTTTTTTTTTGGCTGCCATTTACTCTAATGATGTTCCAGTATCACCAACCTTGAGTCTGCAGGCCAAAATGTAGATCAGCTCAGCTCCTCTGTGTTCAGAATAACAAAGTGATTAAGGTTAAGAACAGACTCACAGATGCCAAACTAGAATGAAAACATAAGTTGCCATTGGATGCACCATACTTGGCAACATGCTTAATAAAAAAATGATACATTAATATGCTCAGAGGATAAATTTATCAGCAGCAGCAATTGTCACTGCTAAAATGCATTGCTCAGGAACTGTGAATTTAAACCAAAGTCTAGTTCAAAAGAATGATAGAAAGAGAGAGAAGAGATGGATATAATTTAATCACCCTGTAAAGTCAATATCTGTCTGCAGGAATATCTGCTATTTACTGCAATTTCGACAGGCCTCTGGCAGAATTTTGGTTTTTAAATGGAGGTCTGTATAGGTTTTCTTCTGCATGAAGTTTGTGAAATAACTGCTGCAAAGCAGCATAGAAACTCACAGGATAGCTAAATATAAGGATATACATATGCACAACAAGTATGAGAATTTATGTTTCCATTCTAAAAATTATACAGGGCAGAGAAGATTGTTGAATAGACACAGGGAAACTTTACCACAAGAGAAAGCAATAAAATAGGAAAATAAGTCTTTGGACTTATTCCTTTCTAAATTTATGGCCCGTGAAATGTTTTCAAGTGTTCAAGTCACATCTTCAGGTGATTTAAATGGTAAAGTTCCAGGAAAAAGAAGAAATTGGTGCTGAATTCCACCATCTCACGATCTGCCTCACACAGAGACGCCAAGTTTCCATCTCCACATTGCTGCCATAGGTCACATACAGGGAGGGAAGTTGACTTTCCTGCAAAAATCAGATTATACAAGAAAGCTGATCTGAGCTGACATGATTTGATTTGGGTTAGAAGATTAATCCAGACTTCAACTGCCAGAGGCTTTTAGATAAATAGCACTTAGCCCACTTACACTGAATGGATTTTCTTTTTTTTCCAAAGGAAGAAGTATTAATTAGAACAGCATGGAAGTGTAAGGGATCTGCAGAGATGTAGGATTCAAGTGAGAAAGACTATGAATTACTGCTGCCTTCAGAGACTACAGTATTGATGTTGGAAATGGGGCGTGTTCCTATCATCTGCTTAGTGACTGTACTCGTGGCTCATCTGATGAGGAACAAAATGTGATATCTAAAAGCACTAAGGAGAAAACAAAATAGTCCAGCCTGCTCCAAAAGGACTAGGAAGACAAAAGCTTTACAAATGCCAGTCCTGGCCTGAGGCTGAGTAAAACATTAATCCAAGACAAGACAAGCATTAACGTGTCAGTGCACTGAATAGGGCATAGCAGTTTCATGTTGTCAGCACTCAGATGTGCTCCTTCTACGTATATTTCTTTCTGGAATGTCCTCTCTGGAATATTTTTGGTTTGGAGATGTCATTACCCAAGTCTCTCGTTAGAGCTGGTTGTTCCCGACGTAGCAGAATCTTCAGCTGGGTTCCCTCTAAATTGAAACTTGAATACCAAAAGAAAGGTAATTTATTGTAATCCGGAGAAGTTTGCAGTTTAGCATCCTTGGCTTGGAGGGGATTTTACTGCAAGAAACTGAAAAAGTAAAACTAATTTGGAGAAGAATATCTCCAAATATTGGCCACAGAAAGGATGTGAGGGCTCCAACACCTCTGCTATGAGGAAAGGCTGAGAGAGTTGGAGTTGCTCAGCCTGGAGGAGACAAAGCTCCAGGGAGATCTTATTAGCAAAACTTAGAGAGCATTTGTAAGAAAGATGGAGAGAGAATTTTTTACCACAGCCTATGGTGATTTGTCAAGGAGAAATTGTTCTAAAGAGGCTAAATTCAGACCAGATATAAGAAATAAGTGATTTATGAGGAGGGCAGTAAAACACTGGCACTAGTTGTCCACAGTGGTGGTGGATGCCCCATCCCTGGGAACATTCAAGGCCAAGTTGGATGGGGCTCTGAGCAACCTGATCTAGGTGAAAAAGCCCCAGGCACAGCAGGGGGGTTGGAATTAAATGGCATAGAAATAATTTTGTGATTTTGAGAAGGACACAACCACAAAGAGTGGTTTGGAATGCCCAGCTAGTTGAGACCACCATGTGGGAGCTTTAAGTCTGTGATGGATGTCAAAATCCACTGTATTAAACTTTGAACACAACCAATTCCATTCATGTATCCTAAAATGATACAGCCAAGATGTGGGGATATAGATTCTGTTGACATAGAAATTAATTGCATTTTCTAGTGTCATACAAAATATCTGTTGCATGACCAGGACTTTGGCTAGAGCTCAGTTGACAACCCATACATAAAATGTTGAATGACTAATTGATGTTCTTTGGGATTTCCAAAGGAAGTTGTATTAAAACACTCTTCAAATGCTAAAATGGTTTGTAACTTATGCAAGACTGAGGACGCTGAAACCTAGCTTCATCTTTCCCAGATGTCAACAGTTTAGTCTTAGGTACAAGAGCTCCCTGTGGAAAATCACTGGAGACTGGTGACTCATGGGACATGCACTCATCCTGAGTGTGTATGATAGGTGAGCAGTGGGTGAGTGACAAATGCGGCAGAGCTGTCAGTTTAGATATTTTAGGTATTTTAGGATATTTTTAGGTATTTTTAAATCCTGCCTAATATCTGAAACTGGACTTGGACATGGGAACTGAATCACCCACACTGAAATAATGCCATTTAAACAGACTGACGTAATGCTACATATGTGTATATATATATATGTAAGGAAGCTTGACATCTATAAAAAAGTAAAATAGTCTTTTTGGAAAGAAAACCCCTGGAATCCGTATCTAGACAGGCAGATAAAAATCCTTTCCAACACAAATTATTCTGTGTGTTGAAGAGTTAAGTGTCATGCTTTTCTCTTCAGGTCTTATATTAATTTAACATGAAAAGTGTTGCCCAGCTCTTAGGACACCTGGTTCATTTTGGGAATTTGAATAGGTCCTATCCCACTTGGTTTTGCTGTCTCATTTTCTCTATATAATGGTAATGAACAAAGAATTTACTTTGTAAATTCAAGTTTGGTAGCTGCATATACTCCCTTGTATCTTATACTTGCTCATTATTTAATTACTCCTATTACTTCCTACAGGAACTAACAAGTGGCATAATTTAGCCAAGAGCTCCTAAAACACTGGCTTGTTTCATCTCAGTATTTATTTGTGACATTAGAGTAGTGATCATTCTATCAATTCATTGTTCCACTAAAAGCTCATTGGGGCGGTCCCGTGGCATAGTGGAGAGCACTCCGGTCTCCGACTCCCAAGGTCGCGAGTTCGAGTCTCAGTGGGACCGTCCCCGGCAGTTCAAGCCTCCCTGCCATCCCATCCCGGCAGATCTCGGACGCTCAGCAGGGTCAGCCCTGGTTAGTACCGGGTGCTGTAGATAGTCCCAAGGACTTCACTGGCACTGTCCAAGCTCGCTCGGCCATGGCAAATGAACCTTAGGACTTAAACGGTGGGGCCAGTTCTGTGCACGCTGAGCCTCACCTAAAAAATCCACTGCGCAGGCTTGGAGGGCACACCCATGTGGGGTGAGCCCTTCCCAAATCTTTGTTCGTGAAGATTGGCCATTATTATTAAAAGCTCATTAGCTACCAAAAAAGCAGAAATACATGGATTGCACACTGGCTTTTGTTATTAGCAAAGAGGCTCCGAGTACAACTTCCATGAGATGTGTAAGCACAAAAATTCCCACTTTGCAAAAAATAAGTTAATGGTAATGCTAAGACCACAAAGGAAGGTTCTTCATTGAATCACAGAATCTCATCTCATGGCTAGGCTTCGCGAACGAAGATTTGGGAAGGGCACTACCCACGCTTGCTGCAAGCACGCTGGTGGCTAAAAAGGCCGATACGGGATAGGCAGGTCTGGTCACAAAAGGCACAGCGGAACGTCTCTTTAGGTGATACTGGTGAGGAACGGTTCTTCCTGCGTTGTCTTTTTTCCTCGAGACTGACTCTGCGTGCATTCTCGAAGGAAGCAGCAGCATCGTGAATGGTGTGTCTCCATGAATCCCTGTTGGAGGCCAGAGTGGACCATTGATGGCAGTCAATATGGCCAAGGCTGAGGTGTTGTTTCAGAGAGTCCTTGAATCTCTTCATCGGGGCTCCTCTCTTGTGGCGGCCGGTGGCGAGTTCACCACAGAGCACAATCTTCGGGAGGCGGTGATCCTCCATCCTGGAGACGTGCCCTGCCCAGCGTAGCTGCGTTCTCATCAGCATGGCCTCAATACTGGTGACCCCTGCCTGTTCGAGAACGGACACATTGGTCATGTAATCACAGAATCATTTAGATGGAAAAAGGCCTTTAAGACCATCAAGTCCAACCCTTAACCCAGCACTGCCAACACCACATCCCCAGGTGCCACATCTACACCTCTTTTGAACACTTCCAGGGATGGTGACTCCATGGGCAGCCTGTTCCAGTGTTTGACCACTCTGCCATTGAAAAAATAGTTCCTAATATCCAATCTAAGCCTTCCTCATAGATAATCTGACACCTCTTGAACTCATTTCAAAGATGCCTCAGATAAGACCAAGTCCTTGGTAAATCTGCAAATAGTTGGGATCAAAAGTCAGTCATGAAAAGTTGGAAAATATTGGAAGTGACAACATATTAATGAATAGAATTTGCAGCACTGGGGAGATGGTAGTTTTCAAGTCAAAGTTTTCTGAAAACTCAACTCCTCATCCAATGACTGAATCCCTTCCAGAGAGGACAAATTACCATGGAATAAACTCACAAAGCTGAAATGTACTTTGCCTGCATTATGATGGCATATTATGGATTCTTCAAAGCTGCCATGGAAGAAGTAATCTTTTTCAAGTAAGATACTATTTTTGTATATATGGCTCTATCTAAATAAATACTCACAAAATCTCGATACACACATATATATATAAATGTACATATATATGAGTTCATGATTGTCTGTGTGCATATATACATATAATATGCATATATAAAATATAGCAATATATTCTATTATCTATTACTAAAAAGATCTTGGATAAGAAATATATAATAGCATTTCCTGTCCATAATATTATTTTCAGTAGATAATCCTATTCACACTCGTTGTCCTTACAGAACAAAATTTCAGCTATGCCATCTCATGGTTTTCTACTCAACTAATCTGCAGTTAGGTATTTTTCCATGGGGATTTGCATGTGAAAGAAATATTATAAGTTTCTTCCTTTTCCCTTGTATTTTTCTGGAGAAGACTAAGTTTGTTACAGAACACATACTCTGCATTTCTCCCCCTTAAGAACACAGATGTGGAACTAAGAGTTAAGTTTTCAGGCACGAATATTTTGAAGGCCAACAAAATTAAGTTTTTGGAAATTGCTTTTGGAATGGCTGTTGAGTTATGACAAGCTCTTTCTGAAAGCTCTGGCACACAGCCTCACACATTTTCTTTTTAAGATGGTTTATGATTAGAGCTCTGTGAGTAAATCAAGGAAAAAAGGCAACAATTTTCATTGGCTAGAGACAGTGCAAATAATCAAGGTTTTCGTGGTCTGCCAGGATAAATATGTAGGTAAGCAAAGTATTAAACTGCACATTTTCACTTTTAACAGTGATGTGAAATTTTCAGGCAATAGAAGATAAGTGAAAGCAGAAATCTGTGGTGTTCTTCACCATAAGAAAGAGGCAGGAAATAATAAAAGTTTTACAGATCTCCTGTCTGATGTGTTTACAATAATATTCAGCTACTACCTGGTGTGCTTTTCATCAGTAAACTTCAAAGTATTTTTCAAAACAGGTAATCTTTAGGGAGATTTGAGGAAATTCCAGCTAAAGCATGTTTTGATCAGGTTTTGCATAGGAAGGAAAAACAAAACAGTTTGATTTCCACGAGTTTTCCCAGGCATCAGGTAGATTTTGCATGGAAAGTACAAGCTATATCTGAGTTTTATGTAGTGTGACACTTTGTGTTGGCACAGATATCACAATTGCCTGAGATATTGTTTGAGAAGGAATTTGCAATTTGTTTACTCCTTCTTTAAAATTGTTATTCGGTCAAGTTTATATGGAAATAATTTGGTTTTGAAATAACCAATATATGATTGTAATTAGGGTCTTTACAGGTATAAGTGTTGTCTGACTACAATCTCAGTGAGTTATGAAGGCAAAGATAAGAGGAGTTGTACTAAAACTGCTTGGAGAGGATGAAGAATGGCCACTATCAGGCCTCATGGATAGCAGGGGCATAGCATTTCTTTTTGAAGAGGTAAAATCATCCCAGCACTTAGTTGCCCAGAGAAATTGTGTCTGCCCCATCCCCAGAAGTGTTCAAATCCAGGTGGGATGGGGCTTGGATCAACCTGGTCTAGTGGAAGGCGGGGGTTGGAAATTCCCACGTCAGGTGTTTGGAAATGAGATGGATTTTAGGATCCTTTCCAATGAAAACATTCCATGATTCTATGATGCTCATGTAGCTCCCAACACATGGACAGTTCATGTGGCAAGTTTATCCTACAATGTGAAATACTGTTTGTTGAAAGTCTGAATATTTTATTGTTCCATGTCAGAGAACTGAAAGGTGAGAAAAACAAGTGAAAGTCACTGCTTAAGGTCCTCGTATGAGCTTTTTCACTGACCCATCTGATAGCTGACAAGGATAATGGCCAAGCCAGAAGGAATTAAAAGCACCTCTTTAAGAGAAAGGTTTTCGATGCATAGGAGACATTTCTCTGTGTGTGATATGGATGCAGAATGCACGGCCCCTCAAATGCCCTCTTCTCCTAAAGATATATGACAGTGTCTCTTAAACTTGTCCTAGTGGAGCAAAGGACTATATTTCTGCTGAGCTCTTGCCCTGCAGAGAGGAGATGTATTAATGACAGTGGCTCCAGTGCTGACCATGTGCTGAAAATGGGAACTGAACTGAAAATCTCCATATTCATTTCACAAAGGTCAGTGAACAGACATCACTGCAATATATCTTTTAAGCCTGAGGGACCTGATTCTACATTGTATCACTGTATGTCAGTTTAACTTCTCTGAAATCAGTGGAGTTAGAAATGGCATAAAGCTGGATGAAAGTAGCAGTGAGTCATGCCTTTTTATTTTTCAAATTTAGGAGCCAAGTGTTTATGGTGGTTTCACCACCAAGCCAGAATAAATGGGGAGATTTGGAGTGAGTTTTGATGCTTGTCTGAACCTGTAGCTCAGCAGACACGAATTCATGCAAACCAAACCCAAAATGCAGTGCAAGCACACAACCCAATGAGCAAAACCTGCTGACTTTCACATGGCTTTAGCTGCAAAGTCACATTCATTTGACAGGTTTTCTTTTGTAAATTGTTCACAAAAATTTGCAAATAGTCAGAGAGGTTTTGCAGGAAAGAAAGGCTGCACAGAAAGGATGCAATCAGAACAGATTCGCAGGTCTATACAGCAGGTGAAAAGAAAACAAGTTCAAACAAAACACCCTGAAAACAAAATCACCTATTTGTGATTTCACAAACTGATCAGGCAACTGCCCACCTTCAAGCCTGAATTCCTTCTGTAGATTGCTGTTTTCTGTATTAGTGGTAAAATCCCCAGACTCTATGCATTGAATCCATACATTTAGTGATGTGCAGCCAAGCATGGCAATTCTTTGCAATACTGCCCACAGGTATTGTTCCCTTATCAGTCACACAGGCAGTGATTTAGGGATGAACACCAGTAAGTACTGAGTCAATGAGTATTGCAATAGTACCATATTGCTTGGAGAGTGATGAAATTACAAGCCCTTTTTTACTCCTCTGAAATATAGCTGGGTCCTGGCCTCAAAGTGCTGCAGTAAGAGTGGAAGTGTTGGCATGATATACCCTCCACTCAGCCAATGTTTTGGGAAAGAAAAAAGAGAAAGAAAAGCCACTTTTTTTTTCCACCTCTCTTATATTTCTTCTCCCCCCCGCACACACAAAGCACAGAATGAATTTAAATATAAAACAAATGAAATTAATCTTTCCTTTCTAGATCATCTTTAATTAGGGACTTGGACTTGATCTAATCTTTGCCATCCTGAGACTGAGAAATAATTTATAGGTGTATTTTCCCCATAGAACTCTTCTACATCAACACTATTGTCACTGTTGTATAAAGGTAGAAACTGGGGAGCAAATCTTTCCTGAAGCCAGAGAACATTAGGGCAGGGATGGGGAGAGAATTGACAGTTCCACTGTTTTTCCCTTTGAAAACCTGCAATGCAAACAGTGGAGTCCAGCAACGCTGTCAGGAGAAGAATTTGAACACTGTGAAGTCTGCAGGGATGGCTGGACACCGTCTGGAACAAAGAAGTTGCTCCTATGAGAAGGGATTGGGGAAGAATTGGAACAGACTGCCCCTGGAAGTGTTCAACAAACGTGCAGAAGTGATGATTAGGGACATGGTTTGGTGGTGGAGCTGCCAGTGCCAGGTTGATGGTAAGACTCAATGATCTCAGAGATGTTTTCCAACCTTAAAGATTCCATGATTTTACAGGAAATTTTCACTCATTCAGGTGGTTCCATGGAAGAAAATAACATTAAAGAAGTGTTTTGGGGAGCATGAGCATGTTGCACTGGTAAATGTACAACTGAATGTCCAATAGCTACTTTTTAAAGGACTCATTTTCACAGTGGTGGCTAAATTAACAACTAAAACCCTTAAAAAACCTACCAAAACTATGTCAGGTGCTAATTCTCTACTATAAATTTACCCAGACTGCTTATCCCACCACATAGTATAGCTCATTAATTTAAATATATTGCAAAGAAACAAAGTTTAGATCCACTTTTCCTATGCAGTTAATCAAGTGAGAAAGGCTACGAAGGGAATGCTGCAATGCAGAACACCTGAGATTTGCTAATGCAGATGAGTGGAGTGACCAAAATTCAAAAAACTACCTTGGAAAGAGGACTCTGCTCTCACAAAAAAAAAAAAAAAAAAAAAAACACAGCCACAAGGGAAAAAA
>VWZD01005824.1:476623-507689 GCA_013396695.1 Sakesphorus luctuosus
AAAAAAAAAAAAGACACAGCACCAAGGGAAAATAAGTTGTAAATTAACACATGATGCAGGGGCTGTATCTTTCAAAGTTTGAGCAAGAACCAGAAAAAAATAAAATAAAATGGCATAGCTCTACACTAAGGAGAAGACAATTGGTAAAAAAAACAATCAAGACAGTCAGAGGGGGCCAGAAGCCTCGAAGTTGTATGGGTTGTGTGCTCTTTTTGTGGGAACACTCAAGAACAGAACTTCTCTTTCAATGTTTTCCTCCTCAGGAGGAAATGAGGCAAAGAGAGGCATTTCATGGTGATGGACTGCTAAAGTAGATGCTCCTGTGAAGGAAAGTAAAGGACTTGAGAATAAGTTACATTGCTCTTGCTGGCTATTTTTTTTTTCCCTTTCTTTAAATTCTGAGATGTTTTCCTTTTTTATTTCAGATCACCCAGGAATACGGAACTATATGGTTAGAAGGGCCAAAAAACCTGCAGTTTTTCTATCTTCTTTAAAGTAGATTCAGTTATTCCCATCATTCCTAAGAGATGTTTGTATAACTTGTTGATGATGATCTCCCATGTTGGCAACTCCAAGTCTTTTTGCTCCTAATATTTAACCTGAATTTTCCTTGCTATAAATTAAACAGATTGTTCCTGTCCTACCTTTCAAGGAGATAGAAGAGATACATATATTTTTTCACTCTTTGCTGAATTTTCCTCAGTAGGGGTCCTGTAATGGCTGTGGCCTATAAGCAACACTGAAGTATAAATTAGTCCTGTAAATATCTAAAAGGTAATATCAGACAGACCAGAGAGTAGGGCAATTCTCTTTTTTTTTCCTCCCCTGCAGGTTTGAGGAATATTTTTATTGACATATTTGCATTCAGATCTTAAAACTCACATCATGAGATGTACCTCTTAGTCAACATGAAAAAACATTGTATGTGATTCTCATTGTCTGCTCTCCTGGTTTTTATGATGTTATGACAACCCTCAATTTATTTCTCGCTCTGAGTTTAATATTTTCTCTCTCATCACATGCCAAATCTCTTCATTCCTGCTGCTGCCAGTTCCCAAAGTGCTGTGAGATCTCAGAGGGTCTACAATAGTTTTTATTTGAATACACATTAAAATGCCAATTTGTAGATTCATCCCCAATGCCTGGGGTTTTCCTTTTTTTTTTTTTTTCAAAAATTAAAATTTTGTTTTCTCACAGTTCTTGTAAAAGGAACTAGAGTTGAAAATGGTGACAGAATGAATTTTCCAATGTTGTTCCAATTCTCTTCTTTAGTTTGTTTTTTGTTTGGTTTGGTTTTGCTTTATTCACTTTTCTAATTCCTCACACACAGCTCTGCACAGAATTTGTTATGGCACAATAAATTCCTCCACATAACTCAAATCACAGGTGCTCTGTAATGCAAAATGTTACATGCAGGGTTGAGTTAGAAATAGAATTGACTGCCTTATCCAGAAACTTACTGCTATTCCCTAAAACCTCTCTTACTTCTTCCCCTCATTACTAGGTTAATAAATTGAATGAAATAACTGCAGAAATAGGGGAGAGAATAAAAAACTGTTATTGAGGCTGTTGGTCACAACCTCACAAAAAGACAATGTGACTCATCTCTGGGAAAAATGAAGGTTCAGCAGGAGGAAATTGTCACAAACGTAGGGCCATGATGGAGAAGCACCTCTTATTGCTTGAATTGCAGGGTACATGTGTCAGTCATTCCTCCACAGCACAAAAGCAGCTGCAGGTTCCCCAGGGCCAGAGCCATAGAGTTGGGTATCACAGGAGAGAAATGACGTTTCACCTCATCTTCAGGATGATTTCACCAAGAAGCTCCTTTAAACAAAGACCAGTTTGGTGACACACCATGTTGAAACTCTCCTTTCAGATTTTGCAAAGACTGCTGGATTTTTCCCCCCCTTGTTTTTCCAAGAGAAAAAGCCTGCAAAAGTTTTTGTAGAAGACTGTGCAAGCGGTTCCAGTTCAGCTGGACCTACTTTCCAAAGCACATGTTATACTGCCAACAAATCTGTATGACTCTATGATAAACTAATGGTTCTCTGTGGTTGTGAGCAGGATGAGAAGCCCATACTTTAGATGCAAATAGTTTCAGTGTAACATGGATAGCTCTTTCTCCTTTACCTGTAGTCACAGTGAATCAGACAGATCTTTTTAAACTATATCCAGACAGCAAAACCCTATTCACTACATCCCTTCTTAGACAGGTACTTCTTTTTCAAGGCAGGTGTTACAGTACTCATCACAAAGGAGACAGCACTTGTCAACTACGATTCCACAACTAAATAAAAAAATATTAATTTACACATTCCTAGTTAAAAAGAGTGGGACTGCGGTAAATCAGCTATGCTGACAGATATCTCCTGCTCTCTGTAGCAACTGAATTAACAGATTCACTCATATTGTAACAGCAAGATGTACCTAAAGGCAGAGCTAGGATTAGGGTTACAGGAGAGGACAAGCTTCTGGTTTCAGTCCCAGTTATATTATTAGCTGCAAAATCAAGCTGTGTTTTCATCTAGGTATTGGCTTGAGCTCCTGTCTGCTTTCATCACCCAGAACATATGAAACACAGCAGTTTCTTGATGAGAAGATCACAGAGGAGAATAATGACGATTCCAGGAAAGCAATGCCCCTCCTGCATAAGGCAGGGACTACAGGACTGACCCCTGACTCCAACAGTACCAGGAACCTTGACTGTGCAAATGAATATTGATCACACAACCAGCAATCAGGATGTTTAGATTCTGTCACATTTCAGCTGCCACAGAGGGAGGAAAGGGACCATGAGAGAAGACAAAGAGCTTTACTAAACAAATGATGTTACTGTGGGTAAAACCCTTGTGATGATGTGAAGATCAATGCATAAGCACACAGATGTACATTTATGCAGAACACTAAAGGACAACGTTTAGTCCGGTGTCAAGTACAGGTTGTGTAAACAGCAATATAGAAAAAAGGAAGCAGGAAAACAGGGTAATTATGGGTCAGTCCTGTCCAATGCTCATCATCCACCAATCATTCAGGACAGGAGGATGGATTGCAGCAAAGACAGCAGCAATTCAGTGCATCACTGAGCAGCACAACACTGCTTAGTTCCTGTGCCTCTGTTTCCCTGCCATCTAGAGATGGAGCAAAGGAGTAAAAGGCAATACTTTTGATTTTCACAGCTCAGCCAAGCACCTTAATTAGGAAGATGTTTGTGAGCCCATTAGAAGACATCTGATGCTCTTAGAAGGAAAGCAAGCTTTGCTTTGTCCCAGAGGGGAAATACGGACAGACTTTAATAGAGAGAAGTGGAGCACTAAATGGACAGCCTTTCCCAGAAGTCATTTTTCTTCCTTCAACCAAGAGTAGCATCTGTTTTTTCTCCTCTTGCGTTTCTGTGAAGCACTGAATACATTCCAGTTAGTTTGGTTCATTGGTTAATTGTAAGGCTTCTGCTGAGTGAGGGGATGTTTCCTTGAAAATTACACACCAGGGGAGTGGAGTGAGAGTGTTGTTGGGAATATATAACACATCGCATGGTTTGTGGAAGAAAGGTAAACTATAAAGGAAAATCTGAAAGCCTGGATACATTGGAGTAGCTTAAATTACAGATCCATGTTGCTTCATGCATAATTTAGCTGTTGTGAAGAAGACAAAAATAAAAAAAATGCTTCTCTCTTGCTTTAATAAAATTGTTAATGCACAAAAAAATTAAGCAAAATATGAAAATAAGTAGAACTGAAGAAAATATGTAAAATAATACATGGCTGCAGAATATATTCTACTTTTTCTCTACAGCTTTTTAAAGAGAAGTGGATCCAAAGAGCCTCCCTAAATGCTTTGGATTGTATAGGTAAGTGATCTGATTTTTGAACTAACAACAAAAGGTATTCCTGATGGTTTTCTAAGCACTCTCTCTCTCTAGCTGGAACTCTGGTTTAAGAACAGATTTTATTGTTTTGTTCAGCAATGTCCTCTTTTGACTTTGGACAGTGCCAAGAAACCATAGGAAAGACAAAAGCAAGAGAATTAACCAGATTTTTTAAATCTCAGACTAAAGAAAAGGACAGAAATAAAGACTTTAAAGTGAATAAAGAATCTTATATACCCGATTAACGCTGTATTTCTTTCAGCAGGAAAAAAATCAAGAATCATTTAAATAGATTTGATATAAATTGAAACATAGACAATTAAAAAAAAACAAACAAACAAAAAACAACTAACCTAAGGCAAACAAAACCTAAATGTGTCTAAAGAAAAGTAAAATCAAGTCTGGAGTTTTTTTATTTTCAGGAAAAGAAACAGGCACAGGCTGCCAGGTGCATGGTGGCTCTATAACTGGCTTAGATAGAGTCCTCTGGAGCTGAAGAATTCCTTGTATCATTGGAATAACCTCAAAATCACACAGCCCTGCTTTTGAATCATTTCCTTGCCTTATACTTCAGAAGCTGATGACAGCTTGAAATACTAGGATACCTGGAACGACCTTTGAAAAACCATTCCTTACAAGTTAAACAGATGGGCATAGAACACTTTGCTATTTTGGAAAACATTAGTTTAAATCATTGCTTCAATAAAACATTCCTTTCATCGTGAATCCTCATTTCCCTATGAATATACAGCAAAACATTCCAGATAAACTCTGGCTGTAACAGAAACTGCTCTGTTTTCTCTCATGTTTTCCAATTCCAAAATAAGTTGAAGAAAAGAGAAAAATTACCTAAAGTATGATGAAAGCTGTTTAATGGTTTGCTAGGAGAACAGACATCTGTAGTTACAAGAGCAAATACCAGCTGAGTTGGTTTAAAAATGAGGTTGAGCTGCTGCTTGGCACGAGTCTCACACTATCTCACACAAAAAGTCTGTCATGAAATTGGCACTTGTGGAGTATTTGTAGAGGACCCACAGGCATATCCATGCATGACACTTTCTTGGGGTGAAGCTTTAGCAAAGATGCCATTTTCCCAATTTAGAGCCAAAGATCTGTAGAAAAGCTGAAAATTCCAGGGTATTGCTGGAAATTTCCAGCGTATTGCTCCTCCCCCAAGGCTGTGCTTTGCTTCTCTCCGTTCTCAAACAGTCTAACATCTGACATGCAAGAGGTGAAGGGAAGCCTTATTAATCAAGCACACAGCCCACTGAAGCACCTGAATAACTTGTTTATACAAATGATCTGCTCTACTGTAAGTGATGAGGTCACGAGTCCCATTTGTTGTGCTGAGCCATTTTATGGATGCAGCAGGAGGCATCAGCAGCTGCAATTTTGTCACGCTCTGCTCTCCATCCCTCCGAAGGATCATCATTCCTGGGCTGTCAGAGGCATCCAACAGCCCAGCGCGTGTTCCACGTTTGATGGAGCGCTGCCTCGACCATTCATCACGCAGGGAGTTAAATTCCCACTGTCAATATGGTAATTCCTGCAAGGGCAAGGATGGGTTATCAATTCTTATTGAGGAAATGGCATTGAAAAAGTAGGGCAGTGTGAGGTTGCCTTGAGGTGGTTTCTTAAAACTATCTGGCTAGCTAAATTTCATAATATGATTTAACTTTAAACTATTTTCCATATTCTGTTCCAGACCAAGTCTCAAAGATTGACCTTGTTTGTTTGGGACTTTTTTCCGAAGTGCATCCCTTTCTCGGAGTATAATATCACTTCAGGCAAAAGAAGGGGGATTTTAAACATTATCCCATGACAAGATCATTTGCTATGGCAATAAAAAGAAAGTTTCCAGGTTCTTGTGAGTTTTGGAAAAACATTTTGGAAAAAACTTTTAGAAATACAGCTATACTGATAAAGGCACTTAGAAATCCTCCAAACTATCTATAGTCATTTAGGTTGTCAGACAGCTGCAGAGACTAAAATAAAGCAATATGAAATATGTCAATTTAATATTCCTGTATTCATTAAGTGTAAGAATTTAAAAAAAGTTATGAAAACTCAAATCAGCTTCAATAACATCAAAATTCAACTTACAGAATTATGGATTATCAGTATTAACACAAAAAGATTCCTGAGGGAAGAGACCTCTTTGATCTAGCAGAGGAAAGTATAATGAGACACTATGGCTGGAAGCTGAAGGTAGACGTACTCAGAACAGAAATAAGGGAAATATTCTTAAGGATGAATGTAATTAACCATTGGAACATTATACTTAGGAAGACAGTGGGTATTTCATCCCCTGACATTTTGGAATCAGTCATTTTCTAAAAGAAGCACATTAGTGCACTTACAAGTTGCTATGAGCTTGATACAGGAATCAGTCTGATGAGGAGGGAAAAAAGAGGCAGAAGTGGAGTAACTCTTAGATGTCAGCTCATAGATACAGTGTCCTGCTACTAGTCCAATTATTTTAATTTATTTATTTTTTTCTTCTGTCTTCTGCTTCTGGGGTTGTTCAGCCTGGACAAAAGGAGGCTCAGGGGGAACCTTCTCACTCTCTACAAGTCCATGAGAGGAGAGGGGAGCTGGGGGCAGTTGGGCTCTGCTTCCAGGGAACCAACCCAATGACAGGGCACAGTCTTAAGCTGTGCCAGAGGCGGGTTTAGCTTGGACATCAGGAGGGATTTCTGTGCAGAAAGAATGATTAGAGACTGGAATGGACTGCCCAGGGAGGTGGAGGAGTCACTGCTCCTGGAGGTGTTTGAGGAAAGACTGGACATGGCCTTCCGTCGTGTCACATCCAGGGGTGGTGGTTGGTGTAAGGATAGCACTGATGATCTCAGAGGTGTTTTCCAACCTAATTGATTCTGTGGTTCTGTGATTCTTGGATTTTAGTGATGAGAACAACTGCGTATTTTTTTTCCCTAGCTCCCTATAATTAACACAGGAACAGAAAAAGGGTTAATTCTTTTGAAGAGATTCCAATCACTAGTAATTAAATTAAAGACTTGGTGCAAGAGGTACAATTTTCTGAAGGGTTATTGTTCCATGACGCCAAAACCAGCAACTGACATTTAGTACTGGGCATGATGATACACAAACCTTAGAGGATGTAAGTTTTGATTCAAAGAGGGAATAACTTGCCTGAAGGATAGGTTTGGGAGGTAGAGACATTTGTAAATATGGTAGAAATCATCTTCAGTAATTAAAATTAAGGAACATGGACATCATTTTGGTAGAATAATTTTGAGAAATTGGATTTTTTTTTCTTCTCAAATAATTGTTTGCTGGTGAAATTCTCTTCCTCTGAAGACCCTCTGCTCCTCTTCCATTTGAATAATCTCAGCATGCAACATTTCCATTTGCAGCCTGTGAAGTCATGCATGAAAGAAAATTCACATGAATCAAATAAAATGTTTATTTTAATGTGCATATTTCTTACATTTTCTCTACTTTTGCATTGAGATACTCATCAATGCCAAAGAAATTCCACAGTTTCCATCATAAATTGGACAATTTAAGCCTACCTGTAGTAGATTGCCCCATGTGTGAGGCTATATACATCTGCATCAGGGTAAAAAAAAGAACTTTTAAAGTTGCTGCATTCACCTTGAGTGCCTCAAAAAGACAAGCAATATGTTATGCTTAATTTACTTGCATATCTGATAAGAAATTTTTGTGTCACTTGGAAAGAGACTTTTTAATATTCCCCATAGATGACGAGAAACAGACGCAAACCAAATGTAAACCTGTTTATTTTGGGGAGGATTTTTTGTTTTATTTCGTTGCTTCATTGCCCCTGTAAACTGTTCTTAAACCAAAAGAAGGACATGAGAGGGTCACAGGCTTGAACTCTTTCCTCTTCATATATTTCAGTTAATGTTTCTTTGAGTGGCAACAAACTGAATGTGCTGATCCCAGGGCTAAGCAGGCTTAGATTGATGCCTCTATTCTTTGCATTAGCAAGTGACCTTAATTCACATATTCTATCTATTTTAATAAATGGTATTATTTACTGCACTGACACAGTATAGTATTTTTTAAGTATTTATGAAAACAGCCTTTACATACATACCACTGATATTTATCCTTGGGCTGCTTCCACAGAATGAGCAGTGTATGGCTTGAACAATGGGTTTGGATTATACAGTATTTATTGCTTTTCTTTTTTTATCTCTTTCATAGGATAGACAGAAGCTTTCATCTGTCTTAAAGTACAATACGCTGCCTCCACATGATAGTATTACTGCCTTACTAGATCTTTTCTCGTAACCCACCCTGTCATTTCTGGGTTGGAATTTTTCTTTATGCATCTACACATCTCTTTTTTTGATGTTAATAGGACACAAATATTTTACTATTTTCTTGATGTCCCATGTTCTAGTAATATTTTAAGAATGTCATGCTCCATTTAAGTGTCAGGATGAAGACATCCAGTGCAATCTCTTTTTCCTGTAAGTGCTTCTGACTTCTTTTTGTCTGTATAATTCTGTCTTGGAAGGAACCTTTTGCAAACTAATGTTCTTGAGAGCACTGAAGATGAAAACAGCTCACCTATGGCATTACAGAGAAAGGAAACTGGCAGTGGGTGAATAGCTGGGGAAGTGAGATATTAGAAAGAAAAAAGAAGTAATCTAACTAGAGTAAAACAGTGTAAAAGCTCATTGCTGAAATGAAGGATGAGGAATTAAAAATGAGTAATATGTATTTCTTCTAAATGAGCTAAACTCTGGTTGGAGCTTCCAGACTGACAGTTCTGAAGAAGCTGACTGTGAAAAGGATGCTGAGACTACAAAAGTGCAAGTTTCTCTCCATCACTGGGCATGCAATCTGTTCAAGGGAGGACTAGTTTTCTGCCTGCGTTCAGTCTGTTACTTATGATTTGAATCTATCAGACATTGATCAGAAATGATCAATTATTGCATATAAAGTCACCCTCAAGTTGTAATTGGTGATGATTTTTCACGTCCTACTTGCCTTGTTGGTGCCTCCTGGGTAGTGCTAAACCTTTGCCAAGGTACAAAGAAATAGTGAATCATAACAACAACAACAATAATAATAATAAATTATTTTATTTAGGAGGAACTTGGGGAAAGAGCTTCTCAGTGTGATAAAGGTGATGTGGATTATGTTAGAAAACTACAGTTTTAACTTTACCTATTCATTTTATTTACCAGGCTGGTGTTAGACATTTTAACAGAATCTGTTGATGATAACACCTTAAGTTTCAACATCCCACTAAAAAATATAAAACTGTCTGATATACTAAAATAACTTTCAGTGTTTGAAAACCAGAAGCATAGTGAAATAATGGTAATCATCACATGAAGGTACCCACATTTTTACAGTCTGCAAAAGTGGATAATTATTTCGCTAAATTTGCAAAACTGTGGGTGTTTCTATAAAAGGTGACTTACTGGCTCAAGTGGCTGCAATTCTGTTGCCAAAGGCATAAAAGAGACAAACTGAAGAAACATGTATAAATCTAAAATCTTGTCCCTGTCTCCAGAGAATGAGATTGTCCCCAGCAATATCTTTGCTAATGGTTTTCTAGAACACTGACCCTGACTAACACAGATATTTGACCCATAGAGGAGATGTTCTCCTGCTCCTATCCACAATTTTCTGCCTCTGGGAGCAGAGGAACTCACATCCAGTGTGAACTGAGATGAAATTATTGTTTCCTTAAATATTTTCTATCTTTTCCCTCAGAAAACATGAATATTATATATTATCCAATTATTGCAAGTACATAAATAATAAAGTCTAAATGGTTAGCAAAGTCATTGCTCCATGAAAGAAAAGTGATTTCATATGGATGCAGTATATATATATATATATATGTAAATGTAATAAATTACGTAGCAAAAGACCAGAACCAAAATTCATGGCTTAGGCAGTAGTAGGATATTTATTTTATAAAGCTTAAAGCAAGTGGCTTCTTTCCTTTTATTTGAATTAGAAAAAGAACAAGAATCTTCCTGTGAGAAATTTCATAATCCTGCAGCTTGTGAGTGTCCACTAATGGAATTATAAGCTATTTAATTTTTATTTGTTTTAATTGTTCTATTTTGGTAGGAAAGGAGTAAATTTAACAATGCAAATTTATTCTACATTTACACAAAATCATTCACCAACATGAGTTTTTTAATCCTAGAATGAAATCTATCTTGCAGTTAGGAATTGTGAGAATAATATTTCTGTGTGTAAATAGGTACTGGATAAATTATTAACTAGTTTATGAGTAAAAATAATCAAAAGTAATAAATTGATATACAAGAGAAATGTTCTATATCTCCTATTCTTGTATAACCTCTATCACAATGCAGATAATTTTTGATAATTTTTAGATAATTGCTATTTATTCTGCAAGGGGAGTCACTTCTTGCAGCTAGATCAAGGGTATCTAGAAAAAAATATAATTTCCAGCATTCCAAATAAAACAAAGTCAAGGTTTTTCCTTTTGACTTAGTCTCTTTTTGGTTTCTTTCAAGACATTAAACATTTTTTGTTGCCAGTAATCCACCCAACAATCTGACCATATCCAAACACTCCTTGAGCTCTGGCAGCCTTGGTGCTATGCCCACTGCCCCGGGGAGCCTGGTCAGTGCCCAGCCACTCTCTGAGGGATGAGTCTTAGAATCATAGAATCATAGAATTGATTGGGTTGGAAAAGACCTCCGAGATCATCAAGTCCAACCCTTGGTCCAACTCCAGTCCCTTTACCAGATCATGGCACTCAGTGCCACGGCCAATCTGTGTTTAAAAATCTCCAGGGATGGTGAATCCACCCCCTCTCTGGGCAGCCCATTCCAATGCCTGAGCACTCTCTCTATCTTTTCCTGATATCCAAAGTAAACCTTCACTGACACAACTTCAGACTATTCCCTCACATGGCATATTTAGGACAGGGCAAAGTGGGATCTGGCCAGACAACTGGGAGCTCAGAAACATTTCTTGGTCTCCAGTGCCAAATAAGAGGAGCAACTGGGAATCAAGGCATACATTTTAAGATTATGGTGAACAAAGGAAAATAAGAATCTGAACATAATATGTAATCTCAGTGGTATTTCTTAAGGAAACAAAAAGTCTAATCCACTTTACGATGTTAGCTTAGTTCAGTGTGAAAACAAGGAGAAAGTCTTTTAAAAAATGTTTATAATTAATTCTTTTGTGTTTATTCAGTCGACAGCTAAATTGAAATTATTCTTAGAGTTTGTGGAATTCATAGAGGAAATTTTTTTGTATTTAGAAACAATCAATGTTTTAGATGGTCTAAAAGCAGTGCAAAGGCTACGGGCAAGGGCTGTGCTGACTTGGTCATGGTTTACCTTGGGGAATCCACAAACATAATCACAACGTTTTCTTCTGATCTGAAATCTTTGCTTCTTTGGTTATTTGTTTATTTGTTTGTCTGTTTGTTGAATTCCTCTAATTAAAGCAATGTAGTGAAATCATAAGCAAAAATCCTCATTATTTCACATTGTTTACTCCAGTTGTATATGTCTTTACTAATAGAAACACATGCAACATATACAAGTTCAAAACCATATTTATCCAGACTCCTGTGAACATTTGAAGCACATAAAAGTAGAGTTCCACTAACTTTGAACAGTTTACTTAACAACTAAGTATGTGTTGACCAAAAAAAAAAAAATCAAGAAAGTTAAGAAATTAAGGTTTTATCTTCCTGTCCCCAAAACCTGTTCCATTATTTGTTCAGGTTTATTGACTAGAGGCACAACAGTAGCAGATTTTGAGCTCTCCAGTGGTAACATGGGATGCATCTGCAAAAAAAAAAAAAGAATATAGCCAGGGTTAATTAGACATGTAGGTGGCATTGAAATATGATACCACACTTAGAGCAATGTCTGCTTCAGACTACTTTACTCTCAAATGTTCTGACAAGAGAAAAGAATGGCTAAAGCCTGAAAGTTGAGCTCTTTTCTCTTTTTCTCTTTGCGGTTGATAAGAAATGCCATCAAGTGTACAGGAAAGCTTACAAAGCAAGAAGTCCTTTAAGGAAAATTTAAGCATCATCAGAAATCATCATTACCTTGGCTACCACAGGGAACAGTATTACTGCAGAAGCAACTTTGTAAAAAACCAAAGGAGTTTCCCTGAAGGCAAGACCCAAGCCTTACAATTTCCCTGTCATATGCAAGATTATCATCTACTCATAAATATCCTACAGGGAAGATCCATGATCTCAGTCTGATCACGTTTTATGGATATGCACCATATGGATGAAGGGGAAATGTCTACATTGACAAAAGAAATCACTGAACAAACAAAGTGTTATCTCTGGGGTCCAAAGACAGACAAATTTACATAAGGAATCAGTTGTGCATTTTAAGAAGAAGGTTAATTAACCATTTCAAAGGTTTATCCAATAACATGATCGGTTCCATGAGCTAAAGTCTCCAAGATTAGAAGGCTTTTTAAGTGATATTACAAGTTTAACTGGAAGATTTTAGGGAATTAGTATAGACATCACTGAATAAAATGCTATGAACAGAGCATTCTGGTTTTAGATTCTGTAAATGTGACAGAAAAGGCTTAATGATAGAGGATGCTTTGACAAATGAGAGCCCCACTTTTATGGAAAATGACCCCAAAGCTAATTGCAAGCATAAAATATTATGAAGCTCTTGCCAAATATTCGCTTAAGTGGTGTTTTTGCTTTGGAAAGACTGCATTAACATCCCCTCACTGTGCTGTCTTTTACAATTCATGAATAAATGCTCATAAACTATAAAAATATGGATAAATTAACCAAAATTTAATCTGAAACTGTATCTGGAATGCACTCAGACAGAATGAGCAGGCTGTAGCTTTTTGTGTTTGCTTATCCCTAACTATGATTAATGATATCGGCATATCTGAGAAGGTTTGAAGGTCTAGAGATAAAAGCATGCAAAAACCTTTGAGCCTGGTTGAACCTGCCCATAATTGTCTTATCCATAAACTGGGCTGGAAACATGATAAACAAGCTATCCCATGAGAGTTTCAGCTTTCAGTTTCTTACCATATTTTTATGATGCCCTATTTAATATAATTTTCATGCCTAATAGCCAAGATATTTTTCATTGATTTTCTTTTTGAACTTAGTCCTTCAAGAGAGTATTTTTTGCTGATATGCACTAACAGATTAGTGTGTTTGGAATGGAAAAGCTGGTAGCCCATGGCTTGGACAAGTGTACCCTCTCCTGGATTAGGAGCTGGCTGGAGGATCGGGCCCAGAGAGTGCTGGTGAATGGAGCCGCATCCAGCTGGCGGCCGGTCACTAGTGGTGTTCCCCAGGGGTCTGTGTTGGGTCCAGTCCTGTTTAACATCTTTAGTGATGACTTAGATGAGAGGATTGAGTCCATCATCAGCAAATTTGCTGATGACACCAAGTTGGGAGGGAGTGTCAACCTGCTGGAAGGCAGGAGGGCTCTGCAGAGGGATCTGGAGAGACTTGAGAGATGGGCTGAGTTCAATAAGGCCAAGTGCTGGGTCCTGCACTTTGGCCACAACAACCCCCTGCAGCGCTCCAGGCTGGGCACAGAGTGGCTGGAGAGCAGCCAGACAGAAAGGGACCTGGGGGTACTAATTGACAGGAAGCTCAANGGAAGTGCCTGAAGGAAGTTCTAGCCAGGCAGGGGTTGGTCTCTTCTCCCAGGCACTCAGCAATAGGACAAGGGGGCACGGGCTCAAGCTCTGCCAGGGCAAATTGAAGTTGGAGAGCAGAAAAAAATTCTTTACAGACAGAGTGCTCAGGCATTGGAATGGGCTGCCCAGAGAGGTGGTGGATTCCCCATCCCTGGAGATTTTTAAATGCAGATTGGATGTGGCACTGAGTGCCATGATCTAGTTAATGGACTGGTGTTGGCCCAAGGGTTGGACTTGATGATCTCGGAGGTCTTTTCCAACCCAATCAATTCTATGATTCTATGATTCTTCCCCCTGGTATTATTATAGATGCATGACATAAAGTTAAACAAATGTCATATAAGTCCCAAAGGGCCATCTACTCTGGATTCTGGAGCCTGACTTTGCTTCTGAGGGAAAGTCAGATTAAGATTGATAGAAGAGATATGTACAAAGAAACCAAAGAAGCTGGCAGGGTCATAACATAAGTATGAGCATTCATCAACAATTTCTAATAGTCATCTAGCAGCACTTTGGCTTTAGGATCAAGTTCAAAGATGCTTCTGTATTCTTAGGGATGGATCGAAGTTCTTGTTTCAGGTCTCAAATTTTGGTTATGGTACCAATTTTCTCTGAGGTTCACCCTGACATCACCCATATTTTTCAGCAAAACTGCTTCCTTGTTCAAACTTTCTGATTCCTCTACTGTGTAGCAACTTCAAAGAACCTACACAAACTCTTCTCATGGCTTGAAAATTTTCAAGTTGCTGGATGACCCAATCAGATTCCAATATGCCACAGACCTGTTAGTGTCATCAAATTACCTTCTGACTGATGGTAGATACTTTTTGTTCCATATACTTGAACAATTTTGAGGATTTCAGGAGACTGAGAAGTTATCACAGTTTTTGTAGTTTGCTGCAATTATTCTCCATGTTAAAGATTTGTGTTTTGTTTTGAATTGTGATTAATTTATTTCTAAATTTCAACAATTATATGACATAAAAGGATTCTTTAGCACTTGGCATTTTCTTCATTGAGAACATTTACGTGCTTGAATGAAGTCACCTCATAATCTCTTTGTGAAAAACCAAATATTTATCACTCTATGGCACATGTCATGTCTTCCAAACCCTTTATTTTTGCCTCCTGTTTGCTGATTTTTCATCTTTTTGATAACCCACTAAAATCACTAAGTACACAGGATTCCAATACTGGGCTCACAGATGCCACAGGAAACCTAATGTTACCCTTCATTTTTAAAACATTAATCCCTGCCTCGTACATCAGGAATCACAGTCACACCCCTGCACAAAAAGCTTGATTTTCTTGACTACTGTAACTCTTAAATCCTTGTACTTCCTTATAAATTTCCAGCACACATTCTGCATGACTGGCATTCATTGCTCCACAATCTCCAATGCTTTATCCAGCTGTGCTTTGTTTGAGAGACGCAAAATTATCCTCATGAAGCTGGGGCACCCCCTTTTTATTTAATACAACACAAATCCTTCGGTCTTCTCTAAATTCCATGCAGAAGGAAACTCAGCTCTGTCCCAGATGACTGACCAACAAATTCCATTTCACATAAGAATTTGCTGTTTACATCTCCATCCCAGTGTTTCCTTTCACCTCAATCTTTTTGACGGTGAATTTAACCCAGAAGACCTTCGGGAGTCGCTCTTCAATCTGACAGAACAGCAGAAGGGGCGAAACGTGTTGGCGTCTCTAGACAACATCTCAATGATGGATAACTTCACATTTGCATTTTTATAAAGACTAAGAAAAAATTGGTCCTTTCATCTGACAAACCAAACCCATGAAGAACTCTCCTGGAAGAAGTTAAGTGTGAGATCAATAAATACACACAAGCACGTTTGTTCCACCATTACAACCCTTAAAAGCATGAGAGAGAAAACTGCCTCAGCAGCAGCTGACAACAGGTGGAATCATGGCACAGTTATGTTTCTTCTGAATTAAATTTTTCCCCATTAAAAGTCCATCAAATACTCTATTGTTGCAGTCACGAGGCAATACTTGGGCCTGATAATGATTTTTTGTTTGTTCCATAATTTTATCATTTACACCTCAGCCACCAGAATGCACAAATGACCTTGCAAATACGCAAGTCAGAGAGAGCATCTGGCAACTTTGTGCTCACCCACCCTTCACAGAATGCATCATTTGTAAAATAACATAAGCACACCTTGGGGTGCTGCTGTTTGCACCAGCAGCTGCATCAATGTCTCTATAAGGAATATGGATTTTCATGGATTTTAGTTGGCCATAAAACTCACTTTCATACTGGTGCTGACTGACTGTCATGAAGTTTTTTTAAACATATTTTGAAAAAAAAAATAAAATTGACATATTTTATAGAGCAAGAGCATCAGCTGTATGTATATATCGAAATCAGACAAATTCTTGAATTCAGTGCAGAGTAAAAGGCCTGAGTTGCAGGCTATTTTATTATTTGTTTTCTAGGCCCAGTGGTAAAATCGTAGAATCATAGAATAGTTTAGGCTGGAAGAGACCTTAAAAACCATCTAAAGTTCATAATAAAGTTCCAATAATAAACTCACCATAAAGTTCCAATCCACTGCCATGGGCAGGGACACCTTCCACTAGATCATGTTGCTCCAAGCCCTGTCCAGTCTGGCCTTGAACACCTTCAGGAATGAGGTGTCCACAGCTTTTCTGGGATATTTATTCATGTTTAGTTTTCAGTTGTTCAACAGTCACAGGGCTATTCTACATTTGCTACAGCAGAGTGTCTCTCTTGACTGCCATGATGCTGATTAGTTAGGTAAAAGTAGGATCCAGCACTCAGACTGAACCTGAATTTACTTCTGTATACGCAGGTATGTATATGTAATTGTATATGTAATTATGGTACTGATTAGATCTGCCCTGGCTGTGAACTCGACAGAGCCTTAAGAGCTATTTGGTGATGTCTACTCACCACTTCTTCATTGTGTTAGTTTTTTTCACTTCTTTATGGCTACTGTGGGGTCTGTGAGTTCAGTTCATTTGCCAAAACCACCTGGTGTCATCTGGGACACTCTAGGACACCCAACATGACCTGCAACCACAACTCCAGAGGATGTGTGTTTTTCACTGGTCACGTGTCCCACCCTCCAGACTTGAGGAGATGCCACAGATCTCCTGCTGTGTATCTCCTGCTGTGTTTGAAACAGCTCCAGATGGCTCTTTCACAGCAACTGACTCAAGACTCTTACAGACAGACATCTACATTTAGATATATCAGAAACTGCAAGCTAGTCCCACACCAATTTTTGCCTCTTTTGCCTAAATCAGGAGAAGTAATGATGTCGGGAAACAAATGCTTTAAGGTCTCTCAAAAATCACCAGCAAAGGTTTCAGAGAAAGTAGGTTTAATATAAAGCCAATGGCACAACAGAGTTTGTGGCAACATTCACTTTACTACTTACTGGATAGTTAAAATATACCAAGAAAAGCACAAAAAAGATTTAAAATCAATATCAGTCTGAACTGAAACAAATGGGAGACCATTCATGTGAAGGCTGTGGATGGGTGGGGAAGGACAGTAGGGTGAGACAAAAGGACAGAAGGACAAAAAGGGATATGGCCTAAAGACCTGGCAACACTTAACTTATGACTTAACAGCATTTAACTTGGCACTTAACAGTTTGACACTTATTAACTTGATGATTTAACTTGGATGCATATATGATTTACTACTATAAAAATAACTTTCCTGACAAATCTAAAGTACCTAAGAATTTAGGAAAGCATCATCCCTAGCACATTCGATGTAGCATATGCACACAGACAGAAAGAGTCTGTGCAAGGTACATGTGAAACATTTCCCTCCAGTTCTGTGAAATACTCAAGTTCAAGGCCTAATGAGCATTTCTCAGATTGTGGTGCAGCCTGTGGGTGGGAGGGGGAGGATGCACCACCACAACTAAACAGCACAATGATAAAAATAACAGGAATTTTTGGCCTAATTCTGCTCACAGCCTCATTTGTAAGTCAGGAAGTGTTTTAATGTTCGTTTTTCCCACATTGAATATTTGGAATGGGGATTGTTCTAAATACAGACTAGTAACCATTACTTAATGTTAATTAAGGAGCTCCACTTTCCAATGGCTGTGGGACTGTACATTTTGCTCTAGTTGAAGAAACTAAAAAAATAGGCACAAATAGATACAAAACACAATATATTTATTTGGATCCCTCAGTTGAACCATCTTCCTTGAACACTTCTGAATAATCAAGTAGTCAGAGCCTATTATTGTGACTAGGAAAAAAGCTGAAGAGAACTTTGATTTAAAAATACCAGGGTTGTGATTAACATTTTTGTGCACAAGCCTTTTATCTGGGCTGCTGCATGGCTGGGACCTTTCCCAGAAAGTCTTGATACAAATGACCTGCAAAGTCATCTGTGAATAAAGAGGTAAGAGACATGGTTATTTTGGAGAGCTGAAAGAAGTATTGCACTTCCCTATATCAAATCACAGTTCAGCAATCAGGCTGTTGGGGTCTGCAACAAAAGTATTTATTTCCTTTCTCCCTATTCTCTTCTCACTTGCCTCTCTATAAAAATCCTCCAAAACTTCTCTGAAGTTAATGAAATGTCACCAAAGTAAAAGGAATCAATTTCAGGCCATTTATGTTGTCTCACATTTGATCTTCTTCTTGATGTTTTACTTGTCTTTGCCTTCCTTTCTTATTTCCCAAGAGAACACAATAAGCAGGATCAGAGCCCAGTTCATCACTGGATTTTTATGCCACCATAAAGCCATTTATTTCAGTGCTTTCTACAGGTATGAAATTTGATTTATAATGTTTGGATGTGGACATCCACAAAGGGATCAGTTACAAAGGAATCTTGTTAAAGAAAAGTTAATAAGATTCATGCTGTTATTTTTCAACCTAAAGTTTGTTAAGGATATGTGTTTTATTAAATGTCTGAGAGGCAATGTATCAAATTTAAGATTTCAGATTTGAAATATGGAAAGATTTTTAACTGTCATAACAACAGCAGATAAAGTATCAATAATTTCTGTTTTGAATACAATCTGAAATTGAACTTCTTTCATTCTGACAAAGTACTTAACCAAGCAAAATGAAACATTCCTAATAATGTGCATTCCATATTTCTGAGAATAAATATGATTTCTTTGTTGAGCATCCTGGAAATTGGCGAATTTCATGTACAGAGACATAAAAGTACTCAAGTAAGCAATGATTTGCAATCAGAGTAGACTAGTTCAAATTAAAATTACAATATTAATACAGTCCATTGCCTCTGCCCATTCCTTATGTTATTGCCTGCAAAGTTTCATTTTCCTTTGGTTTTGTTTATGCAGGTTTTGTTCATGTTTGGGTAATTTAAAACATAAGTTCAGCAATGTATTCCAGACACAACCTAGCTCTGAAATTCCTCAGATGCAAAACTCCTCTGAAATGGTTTTCAACAATCTGCCTTTCTAAAGTATGTACAGACAACATCCCTCCACCTGATGTTGGTTGTGTCAGGAGTTACGCTCAACACTACAAGAATTGTATTCAGAGGAAAGTTATATTTAAATTAAGAAAGGCAGCAAAACTTATCTACAGCTCTAACACACAGCTCTGATTAACTTCTGGAGACTGGGTCTGGTTAATATTTTAATAAAAATGTTTTTAAAAATCCCACAAGACTGGGGGAAAAATTCTGGAAGATGTATTCTGCATAACTTTTACCTTCAGATTCTAGCATGGAGTTAGGAAATAGTAAGTTTTAAGTATATTTGTCTTGGGTAGTCTTTTTTTTGAAGTGTTCTTCTTTGCATTTCCAAGGGAAAAGACAAAAAACAAGATTTATAATTCTCATCATAAAAGCTTCCTTGAGTAATACAGAACAATTGTCTGGGGAAAAAAAAACCAAACAAAAAAAAACACCAAAAAAACCCCTCAAAGGATTTGGAGAAATTATCTGATGGCATCTAATATGCTGCCACCTCCAAAAGGTGAACCACTTAGCATTCTGCCAATGCAAACTCTGTAGAAAAGTTTCTTTGACTATCTCTATTAAACTGGTGGATATGTTTTGTTAAACATCTAAAATGTATCAAGCAAATTTAGCCTTTTTCTTTTTCCTACAGGGCAAGTTGCTGTTTCCTTAATTTAATGTATTCTATACCCGCGGGACCTTGGCATTTAAACATGTGCATAACTTTAAATACCAGCTTAGTCTCCTTAAAGACAGTAAGACTTCTCACATGCTTGAGTACCTCACTAGACTGAGATCTATAGGCCTAGTCCAAATTCAAACTGTCTCCTCATTTATTTTAATGAGTATTAGATTGGATGCTGTATGAATTTATTTCACCATTGTCATCTTCCAGTATTTCTCCCGAGGGACAAAGTTCAGATACTTGAGATTCAACATGTGTTGCTTATCACTTTCAATTAGAAAATATGCCATGTTCCCTATCTTCCTGCTCTTTGAATGGCTGAACACAGAGGACTTCCCACAGGATGCCTTTCACATTTAAATCTCACCTTCTGGACATGCTCATGTGAGGATTTGATTTTCATTTGCTGTGAACGTTTGTGGGAGTAAAACTTTATTGTCTGGATGTGTGCAGAAAGTGAGCAGAAAAGACATGTGAGTGTATGTCATCCTTTTCTGCTAAAGGTTTTTTACATCTTTAACTGTCTGATGAATAGATGAGAGCTGGCTAAAAGAAGGCAGAGAATTTAATTATAGAATCACAGAATCATAGATCGCTTGGGTTGGAAAAGACTTCCGAGATCATCAAGTCCAAGTCACATTTTTCAATGGATTAGTTGAAATTTTTCTAAATCCTGGAGTGCTGAGAATTGTATGAAGGCCACACAGAGAAGAAAATCTTTCAAGCAGATATTAGGACTCAGTTCAGAGTGACAACAGAAATGGCACCACGGCCACACACAAAGGAATTTAGGGAAATAAATGACAGCTGACAGAAAATGTTTGAATATGCATTAAAGCTGGGAAAGCAGTAAGGCCAGTTTCTGTTTAAACTCTCACATTGCACAGATGAGAATTGTTAAATAGCTGCCACATTCCACATCAGTGGATCAATTTCTGTGGTGAGAAAAGTGTTTGTGAAGTGTTAGAAGCATGCATGAGTTGTATGCTGAATGATTATATCTGAGATAAAACTTGTGAGTAAATACATAAAAATGTTTGCAGAGGAAAAATCGCCAAGCTGGGATTAAATAAGATAGAGTTTATCCCTATGTACAAACTTAATATACTATAAAATTCTATAGAAATACTTACAAGCCTAAATAATATGCTCACTTTACAGAAAACCATATAAATCCTGTGGTGAGGATTTGGGGTCTACAAATGAAGGAAATTCCCTTCACACTTGAACAATTAGAACCTGAAGCACAAGGGCATAGATGAGGAGAAAAGATGATGATCTACTTCCTCTGGAAATAATATTCTAAAAGCTGGGCTATCAATCCAGCAGGACAGATTTCCTAACACAATAGCTACCTTTTAAATTAGCTCCTGTAAATTAACCAGTTCAACTAAACATTGGCAGGATCTTATCACCGTAATGCACAATGAAGTCTACACTATTAAAATTCTACTGAAGGGAACTAAGTGTGAGATAAGGCAGACATGAATGATCATTTAACATTAATCCTGATGACAACCATTTCCACTTTGCTATTGAAATTCCCTCCTTCCTACATTTTCATTTCTAAATACAATGCAAACCGCACACTCTAATCAATCACTTACACATCCACCATAATTTTTATATAAGCCCTCTGTCTTAGATATATAAGCCAATGAAGATAATTTATCTTCCCTCTTGCTTTGCAGTCTCATTAAATGAAAGGAAAGGTAGAGAAAAGTAAGGTGGTACAGAGAAGTAGCAGGTAAGATACAGAGTTTTAGGGTCCATAGGTAGTTTCAACACTGATGTTTGCATTCAAAATTCATTCAGTGACGAATCACAAATGTTGACAGTAAAGATTGTCCCATCCAAAAGAGGAATGTTTGTCTGGTGTAGTGTCACCTAAATGTGACTGTATTGTTACAGGCTATGTCTAAGTCAGAATGAGCCACCTTGGTCATCTCTGCAAAATGATTCCAAGTCCAGGCTTGTCTCATACTGTGTCAGCTTCTCATAGAATCACAGAATGGTTTGGGTTTGAAGGGAGCTTAAAGACCATCTCATTCCTACTCCCTGCCGTGGGCAGGGACACCTTCCACTAGACCATGAACTTGAAGCTCATGGTCTTGAATTCCCTGTACCACTAAGTGTAAGGAATTAGGATTTTAACCATCAGAGGTTGTCTTCAGCTGGTGGATGCTGGAGAAATGGTGCCTGCAAAATGCAGATCACTTATGATGTGACTGGTCTGCTGACTGTGTTGGGTATGGTGTCTGCAGAGACAGACTGGGACAGAGCCATTTCTATATATAACTCTTTAGGGTGAGCTAAAAGGTATAAAGAGCTGTTCACAAACACCCAGTGTTCACCCTGAATGGGCACCAAAATCATGCAGTTATATTTGCATTAAGTACTTACACATCTGGCCCGCTTTCCAGGGGGGAATTATCAGTAAGGGTAGTCAGCTCTTAACATCTCCAACAGTAAAAATACATCAGGTCACAATGGGAAGTTGCCAAGAGATGTTTTAGTTTAGGTATCTGAGCTTAGAATGGTGAATTTGCTGCCCACCAAAAAAACAAACAAGTTTCATTCTTCTACCATTAGTGTGGGGGTAAAAGGACCAATCCCACTTCACCCTTAAAACTTCTAGTCATTCTTCAACAAGTCAGGCCAGTAAATTCTCCAATTTATAAAGAAAAAAAATATAGACAGGAAATACTTTATTAAAATATGAGGTTTTCCTGAAATGTATCTACTTTAAAAATTTCACTGACCTCTAAGTGGGTTAGCATAACGGAGACCAGAGAATGGATCTTTTACTAAAAATGCAGAGCTTTTATTCTGAAACCACTCACACATATCAGTGATTCAGTGAAAATTTTACTTAGAACATGATTTGAACAAAATGTGAGTTTCTTGACTGCTTCTCCACCCCCTGCCCCCACCCTCAACCCCCAGAAAAACAATTTGACACAGTTACTGCATGGAATAATCTTCTAAATTAAGACAGCATTTCATTCGGTCTCCAACAGAAGATGCAACTGGAGATTTCAGAAGGTGAGCGAAGTATTAAATGAGAAGGAAAGAAAAGAAACCCAACATTTTTATCACAAGTCAGTGACAATAGAAAAAGATGTTACGGAAAATATATGTAAAATTATTTGAAAATTAAGCCCACATAACAATGCCTTTGCAAGAAACATGAACTAAAAATTACAATGAGAAAAAGGGGTGATAAAATGCAACCCTTATGCATGAAAACCAGAACAAGAGTTCAATCAGCTCATGCAAATGCAAATCAAGACATTTAACATTTTGAAGAAGAGCAATATAATGCAGCAGGAAGAATTTGTAGACAAGAACACGTTCCGGGGACCTGATGGATTCCACCTGAAAAGCAATTCACTTATGCTAACCTCAAAAGAAATATTTAGAATGAGTCATGGCTCCATCTGGCTTCTCTGCATACAGAACAGGTATTGGTAGCCATGAACTTTAAATCTCAAAATATCAAGAGAACAAATCCCTGTCAGAAATATTCTGAGTATGCCTATGAGAAGAAAACTGTGTTGCTAACAAAGCAGGTACTTTTACTGGTTGCAGTCATGCCCCAGGAATTTAGATCCCAGGAACTGAATTCTTACAGTGTAAGCTCTGTGCTGCCAGAATAAAACCAAAATCAAAAGTTTCTTGTGTCTAAGAAGAAGAAATTGTATACAACTGTCGCATTGTATTGTAGCCAAACAGAAGAATTAGACCAAGGAAGAAATTGCTGATTAAAACAAATCCCCATGAACTTTCAAATATTTACCTTTTCTCTTATTGATAAACCAACACACAGGTAAGAAAAGTTTCACATGTCAGAGTCCACACTGAGCTGTTTTGTGACAAAGGATGAGTTGATCACCTTTCTTACTTTTAAAATTGTCATTAATACCCAAACAGGATATGATGCATTTTGTATATTTGAATAAAGAACTGTTGTCTTTGCCTTATGCCTTCCAAAATGAGCAGTGCTGTAAATCCCTTGTCTGCTTCTGGGCTGATCCATGCACAAGGAAGATTTAGGGTTAAGAAAGTGGGACAAAGAACAAATAAATTAAGAATGTTTTCAACAGCACATGGGATGGCCAAAAACTCCCACCTGCCCAGAGACAAGAAATGTCCGAATCTTCAGTGAACATTGAGATCTGTGCTCACATTGTCTGTCTTTGAGGTTTTCAAACTTTGATCAGTACATTAGCATCACAGATTCTATATACCCTAAATCACAAAAATATGAGTGTGATACTTGAATATATCCCCGTCTGCCAGCTGTCTCTGTGATATATGTTTTCAGTGGCAGGTATGGCAGATCCCTGGCATTTTGGTCCTGATTAGCCTCACACCAAGCTGCCACCTTGTGTAACACCATAGGGCACCCTATCAGTCAGCTATAAATATTATAAGGTTTTAATTTAAATATTAGGATGTTTTTCTTCCTGGAAAGGCATGTACCTTTCAGTTCCATGTCATCAGATCACTGTGAGTGCAAGATATCTGGTTCTCCAACTAGATCTTTTTTCCTTATTGCCAATTAATATGTCTGTGTAGACAAGGCAAATTTCTGCCTTATTTCTCATGTACTTATGCTTCCTGCTTATGTATTCTTATTTATTATTTTCAATTTATGAAGTCAGGTCATGTCTTTCACATAAGTTTGGTAAAAAAAGCTCGTTTACAAGTCTTTGCAATTCTTTTAAGAAGAGAATGTTCCACAAGAAAATGGCAGCTTCCAAGGAACTTTATTTAAGAAAAGTGGTTCAGGCTGAGATTTTTTTTGTTGCTGTTGTCAAAATGTCAATCTCTTAAATAAATATTTTCACACATAAATCCATATATTGTATGCATCTAGTAAATTTATTTATCTAATATGTTAACACAAATAGAGAGGGGAAAAAATAAAAAAGAAACCTAACTAACTGTTAATTTAGTATTTTGTGTACTGACATCACAAGCTGTGAAAATGGCATTTAAAAACTTGTTCTGCATCAGATCTATCTATTCCAGGACAAACATCCATGATAGAGATAAGTTCATCTCAGCTGGTACATTTTTTTTTAATTATTTCTTCCTTTTGAACCATTAAACCCCTTGTTTTCTTCTCAATGGAGAAATTTTTTGTTTTGTTTTAATCACTGATTTTCATTGAAAAGAAATGTGTTTTTCCTTTCTGTACTATTAAGTAATGTTAGTGGACAGCATGGCAAAAGTTGACTCCTTCCTCTTACATTCACATCCTTTACTCTTTCCTTACTATTTAGCTTCACCACTTTCCATTTTCAGTCAACACTGAGGAGTGTCACTTAAGGTACATATAATTTTGACAGTAAATTTACTTCAGTGTATGGCTCTGTGAATTAAAAGGGAAATATGTAATGAAAAACAAACCAAGGATAATGAGGACCATTCAACGAGAAATAAACCAAATACTTTCTGAATAAAATAAAGTAAAAAAGAAGACAACCTACTTTTGAGGTAAGCTAAAATTTGGCAAAGCATATTTGAAGAAACTATAGGAAAATATCATGGGATATTTTTTCTGTGTGAAAAATTCCTGCACTGTGAGGGACTAAATCCATCTTGTTGCTACCAACAATAGTGTTCCGCCTTACAGGACACACAGCAGTGTGCAAAGATGTCATGGTACCTGATGGCCGTGGTAGTAAATTACACTAATTACTGCAAGCTTCACGTTCCTGTGCTTTGATTTTTCATTAGAATGCATTAAACATCACTTAAGCCACATGCTCAGAGAGATCTCTAAGTGAGTGAACCGAGCACCTTTGTCAGAAACGCGTGGAATACAGCATGGAAAACCAGCTCGGGGGGACCTTACCCCAGCCAGGCTTCTCAGGAGCATCATAATACATTCTGATAATACATATGACATTTAAAACTAGTCTACCATCCTGGACAATGCAATTTGAACAGGGAGGCGGCAGGAAGACAGCAAAACCTGCCAGGTCCTGCACTTAGGCCACAACAACCCCTGCAGCGCTCCAGCCTGGGCACAGAGTGGCTGGAGAGCAGCCAGGCGGAAAGGGACCTGGGGGGACTGAGTGACAGGAAGCTCAACAGGAGCCAAGAGTGTGCCCAGGTGGCCAAGAAGGCCAATGNGGGCTCAAGCTCTGCCAGGGAAAATTGAAGTTGGATATCAGAAAAAACTTCTTTGCAGAGAGAGTGCTCGGGCATTGGAATGGGCTGCCCAGAGAGGGGGTGGATTCCCCATCCCTGGAGGTTTTTTCAAGTGAGCTTGGCCGTGGCACTGAGTGCCATGATCTGGTAAAGGGACTGGAGTTGGCCCAAGTGTTGGACTTGATGATCTTGGAGGTCTTTTCCAACCCGATCGATTCTATGATTCTATGATTCTATGATTCTATACACACTACAGAATTATTCTGTCAGTTTACAAATCAATGCACACGATTTGAGGAAGAGTTAGAGGTCCAAAGGTATTTGATTTAACAGCCTCATAATACTGGAGAATAGTGAGGCTTAAAGCACAGACAGTCTGAAATCTTCATTTAGACAGCATTAAATACATACAACTAAGTGCTATATTTAGGTATTATAGAAACATTTCAGCTTCCAGTGTCTCTTGGGGCTAGTAAAATTCACATCTGCAAAATCACTGAGAACATTCAGTCAATTAATAACAGATATGCAATCTCCAGCAATAACAGCTCCCTCTACTTATTTTTCAGTTTTATAGATTAAAGTTTCCCTTATGGAAAAAATAAATTTCTCCTCATCAACCTCTTGATAAATTGGTGTCTTCTCCATCCATTTTCTGCTATTCGTTTCTCCCATCAAGCAGATTCTGTTGAAACAGGTTTTCATGTTGTTTTGAAATCAGCATGCAGACATGGAATTAAAAACCCCATATGCTGCTGTTCTCACTGCTCTTTGATCACCTCTCAAAGGGCATTTTTTTGGGGTCATGTACGAGGTCTGACTTGTAAGGGAAAAAAAAGAAACCATAGAAAGGATGTTATTGTGGCAGAGAACACAGGAAGCACCCGAGAGAACCAGCTTCAGTTCCCCCTCTATTCCAAGCTGGTCACATTCCTATAGGCAAATCCTTTAAATGAAACATTCAAAAAGTGTTTTATTACCAGTAACTGGGGACAGACGCTCAAAAGTGCTTCAAAAATGGGAGGCGACAAACACACACACCAAGAATCCAGCCTAGAGGTCTTTTGTAACTTTGATGCTTCAAGCCTAATCTTCCAATTTTCCCTCTTGAAATCAGTTGAAGAAAACTGGGCTTATTGTAACATCACAGCCTGTGCCTTTGTTTTCATTATTTTTAAAATAAAGACAAGAAAATATACTCCCTTCAGCTCTGTGCAAGGATGATATCATTAATGCTAGGAAAGCAGTTAAAGATTTGTGGACCAAAAGCACCCACAGCTACTCTTAATTCAGGTACATATCCCAAACCAACATATTCCCTAAGCTTTCCAGATCTCTCAACATATCAGGCTGCCTTTTTGAAATCTGAGTCTCTTTCAAGGCCTTTGACATGGTGCCACACAACTTGTTGCTAAACTGGGAAGATATGAGTTTGATGGAGGGACTATTACAATTGACCACATGCAAAAGTGTTGCTGTCCATGGCTGCAACAGAGCAGTGGCAAGTGATGTCCCTTAGGGGCGAGGAACTGAGATCTATGCTTTTCAATATCCTTAATGACATGGACAGTGGGGCTGAGTGCAATCTCAGCCAGTTTGTGGGTCACACCAAGCTGAGCAGTGCTGTGGATTCTCCAGAGGGAACTGATGCCATCCAGAGGGACCTTGACAGGCTGGAGAAGCAGAGAAGCGTGAACATTGTGCAACTCAGCAAGGCCAAGTGCAATTGGGCCAAGGCAATTACAAGTATCAATACAGACTGGGTGATGAATGGATTGAGGACAGTCCTGTGGAGAAGGAATTGGGGATGCTGGAAGATGAAAACTGGACATGAGCTGGCAAAATAAACTCACAGCCCACAAGTCCAGTTGTGCCACGGGCTATATAAAAAGAAGCAAGGTCAGCAGGTCAAAGGAGGTATTTTCCTGTAGAAAACCTTACTTCTTTATCTGGGAAATTAGTGGTAGATGTTTTCCTTTTGAAGGATCATTTTTATTAAATTCTTAGAGGATGGAGGGGTTTTCTAGGTGGAGGAGATTCTGCTTGTTCCAAATGTCAGGTATCTTGTAGGTAGGAAACTTGAACAGTGCCAGAAAAATAATATTATGCATCTGTTTTATAGTAATATAATTTTCATTATTTTTATATACCATAATTATAAATAAAAGAAAAATTTATCCTATAAAAAATTGATTCCTATATTTTAGTGTTTAGACTTGCTGAATTTTGTGGTTAATTGCTCTAAAAAAGGGAGTTCCATGGCTCTTCTGTTACCCTTCTCTCCACCTCTACAGTGGAACTAAACCACAGAAAGTTCTTGATTGTGAAAGTTTTTAGATCTGAAAGACCAGCTGAGATCTGAGGTGGTTCACTAGGCCTTTCCTAATGGCCAAATAACCCTTTGATTAGAGAGACATCAATAAATTCAAGCATTCCATCTGCACTGTACAACCAGATGCTTCTGATGCTCTCTATTATAACAACCAAACCAACTCAATTCAAACAATTCTGCATTTTGCAATGTATTTCTACAGGTTATTTAAGGTCACTGAACATATGTAACAGATTTCTCGTGAGAAAACTGTGAATTTATACATCCAACAGACTGCTGGACAAAGTTTAGAAGTTTCAATCTCTTTCCAACTATGCTAAACCATTCAGGTTTTAAAAAAAAAATATTTAGTTGTGGAACAGTTGATTTCTTGCTTTGAAAAAGGCTCTTAAAGTAGTAGTTTGTTGTGGAAGTGAGTTCCTCCAAACCAGCAAGGCAAATGGAAATATTCTGTTATTCACTGAATCCAAACATAAAGCAAGGAAAGGAAAACACACTGTTAAGCAAACTTTTTGATGCATATTGAAATGGGAAATTTCTTTGTGCTTGCTGAGCCATAAACACAAGGAATTAGGACTTCTTTGTTGTCTTCTGATGGATCTGACACTCAGAAAAGTGGATTTTTTTATTCCCAGATCTTCAGTACTTCAGTTAAATTATAAAAAAGCCCTATTGTATTCTCCAAATCAATACTGTGCAGTAGTACTAGGCTTAATTTGGGAAAATTTTTCTAATTAGATTCAACCTTACCTTCACTCTGACCCAGTTGGGCAAATTGAGTGCCTTGAAAGAATTAAACTTGTCTTTGTGTTTTGCTGGACACAAACTGTCCTCAGTGCACAGGTCAAATGAGAGATCTGGGCTGGTTTCCCTTTCACCAGCTTCACCCAGAAATTCCAAGGGAAGAAGATGAACATTAGCAATACAGAACCATCTTTTCCCATACTTCTGGCAGCTATTACTTTGTCTAGATGAACTCTCTGAGATCATTTCCCTTCTCTTTTTATATGTAATGAACTGTAAGATAAGGAAAAATCCTTAATATTTCAGAGGTTGCTTGCAAGCAGTATGTAACTTGCATATAACATATGGTTACTGTACTTATAGCACAACAGCTCTTTGTGATTGCAATATTTTCCTCATTTAATAACTGATTAAGTTTGTCTGTGCTTATGAACTAACAGAGTCTACAACAGTCTCCCATCGTAGATAATATCTTGAAGGAATATTAAATATATCAATATAAAGGAATATTAAATATCATTTGGTTGAGGGTCAGGAAGAGTCATTTGTTTTACCTGTAAGGTACAAAAGGAACAAATGAAAACCAACAGCTTTAGTAACCTCAATAGGTTTATAATATAAAAGATAAAAATTAGTAAGCAATACATACAACAACAACATCAACAACAATAATCATGAAGACTAATACCAAATTATACAATAATATTACAATATAATACTATAATATTGCCTAATAATAATAAATTATATACATAATATATATTATGTATATATACATAATACATATATACATATATATACATATATACATAATACATAATATAGAATATAATTTCCTATTATTATTATTACTATTATCATTATTATTATTATTATTATTATAAAACCAAAATTGTCATTTTTGCTATTGTTAAATTCATCCAACTAGTGCCATTCAGTGATACAAGTTTTCTGCCACCACCCTGTGTAAACCAAAAAATTTGATTTGTTAATTAGAAGCACCAAAGGGCTTTTTATATATTTTTTTTTAANAAATGGAAATATTCTGTTATTCACTGAATCCAAACATAAAGCAAGGAAAGGAAAACACACTGTTAAGCAAACTTTTTGATGCATATTGAAATGGGAAATTTCTTTGTGCTTGCTGAGCCATAAACACAAGGAATTAGGACTTCTTTGTTGTCTTCTGATGGATCTGACACTCAGAAAAGTGGATTTTTTTATTCCCAGATCTTCAGTACTTCAGTTAAATTATAAAAAAAGCCCTATTGTATTCTCCAAATCAATACTGTGCAGTAGTACTAGGCTTAATTTGGGAAAATTTTTCTAATTAGATTCAACCTTACCTTCACTCTGACCCAGTTGGGCAAATTGAGTGCCTTGAAAGAATTAAACTTGTCTTTGTGTTTTGCTGGACACAAACTGTCCTCAGTGCACAGGTCAAATGAGAGATCTGGGCTGGTTTCCCTTTCACCAGCTTCACCCAGAAATTCCAAGGGAAGAAGATGAACATTAGCAATACAGAACCATCTTTTCCCATACTTCTGGCAGCTATTACTTTGTCTAGATGAACTCTCTGAGATCATTTCCCTTCTCTTTTTATATGTAATGAACTGTAAGATAAGGAAAAATCCTTAATATTTCAGAGGTTGCTTGCAAGCAGTATGTAACTTGCATATAACATATGGTTACTGTACTTATAGCACAACAGCTCTTTGTGATTGCAATATTTTCCTCATTTAATAACTGATTAAGTTTGTCTGTGCTTATGAACTAACAGAGTCTACAACAGTCTCCCATCGTAGATAATATCTTGAAGGAATATTAAATATATCAATATAAAGGAATATTAAATATCATTTGGTTGAGGGTCAGGAAGAGTCATTTGTTTTACCTGTAAGGTACAAAAGGAACAAATGAAAACCAACAGCTTTAGTAACCTCAATAGGTTTATAATATAAAAGATAAAAATTAGTAAGCAATACATACAACAACAACATCAACAACAATAATCATGAAGACTAATACCAAATTATACAATAATATTACAATATAATACTATAATATTGCCTAATAATAATAAATTATATACATAATATATATTATGTATATATACATAATACATATATACATATATATACATATATA
>VWZD01005824.1:507711-530545 GCA_013396695.1 Sakesphorus luctuosus
ATTATTATTATTATTATTATTATAAAACCAAAATTGTCATTTTTGCTATTGTTAAATTCATCCAACTAGTGCCATTCAGTGATACAAGTTTTCTGCCACCACCCTGTGTAAACCAAAAAATTTGATTTGTTAATTAGAAGCACCAAAGGGCTTTTTATATATTTTTTTTTAATACTGTAATCGAGACATTGCAGCTCTGCCCTGATCACAAAGCATTTTGTGCAGCAGTATGTCTCAATATGCTATTTCTTCAGAGAGGATTTATTAAAATGCAGTATATTTTTGTTGCTGGACCTTATTTCACAGAAACACAGCAAGCAGCAATAAACTGCATACTGCAAACCTGTGAGCAGATTACAGTGCCCCAAACTATGGCCATTCAATCAAATCCTAACAAGATTTGTATGGTCCTTCAGAGAGTTTTAGAAAGAGCAATTCCAATATGAAAAGACTTTAGGTTGTTTGTTTCTCCAAATTAAAACAAAAAATGGTGAAAGGCTTAGATGTGTTGCAGTGATAAAACAAAAATCAGCAGTGTTTTGGGTGTTTTCTGATATTCCCTCTCCATTTTTCTATTCTGAACTGATTTTGTTGATAAAATTGGATGTTATTGTTTTTCAGCAATTGTGTCTAGTTCAACATATTTTCCCCTGCTCTAGGGAAGACACATCTCAATATAAAATACTGATTGGCCTTACACAACATTGTACATGAAATTTGCAGTTCTTTTCATGCAGCTACAAAGAATTACCCATTAAGATTCATGAAATTAAAGAGAAATGGACTTAGAAAAAAATAACAGTGAAGCCCCCAAAAAACAGAGGCTTGGGAAATGATTTATAGAACTAGTTTTAAAGGAAGTGTCCTCCTTTTAGGACTAGATACTAATCTGGCTGTCAAGGTGGAATGCAGATTTCTCTGTGCTACCACACTTTAGTAAGCACTGTGATGATAATTAAAACAGACTGAAACAGTAAGCTTTATAAATAAAAAGAAAACAACATCTAAATTGATAATATTTCCTCATTTTATTGTGATTCTGACACAAATGAAGACAAGATATATTTTTATTCATTTTCTATTTTCTCTTCAGGCTTTGCTTTATGGCCCTTAGGGACACAGGAGTGAGCATGTAAAGAAGTCCATAAATTAAAACAAACCATGTTTATGGTAATACTACCACATCTTTACAATGTGTTAACTTAATGTGAGCCAACTACAGTTTTCAAGGTAGTTCATTTGCATTTCCTTCCCTGCAGTTTCCCAGGTATTTTGAGATATCAGTAGTTTGCTTCCAGAAACTACTGCAGTGAAGGGAAAATTAAAAAAAAAAAACAAAAACAAAACAAAAAAAAACCAAACAAAAACCACAAAACACACACACACACACACACACACACACACACACAAAACCAACTAACACAAAACCCCAACAAAAACATTGAGTGACTTGAGTTCAAGGGGACCTTAAAGATCACCTTTTTCCAATTCCCCTGCCATGGGCAGGGATACCTTCCATTATTTGGTACCATTCAGATGCAGTCCTTCCCTGCCAACAGCTGGAGATGGAGAGTCTGGATCTATCTGAAACCTGCTGCTCATTGATTATCCAGATAGTTAGATTATGAAGAAGAGCCCTGGGTTTAGATGTTCATTCATAAAATTATAATATTTTGAACTTCAGATGTTAAAAGTTATACTTTCACATCCAAACCAACCATTTAATGCTCTTAGTGGGTTCAACCTTCAAAGAGCAAAATCACCTGGTAAGAAAAATTAGAAAAAAATATAGTTTTTCTCCTTCTCTAGAACTGTTCTTAAACTCTGCATCAAGGATGAGGACAGAAGGATTTTCTTTGGGGTTTTGACTTGTTTGTTTTGAAGAGTGGCTGGGAGTAGCATTTCACCGTTCAATAGCTACCAACCTATCGATCCAGGTCTTTATTCTGCTCCTGAATTTCATCTCCTTAGCACCTAAGCATTTCTTTTCCAAAACAGGTAACTGCAGGTGACAAAAGTCTCACCAGAAACTGTTCAGCAGAAGATGCCAGAGACGATCTTTCATCCCTGAAAATGTATAGTTTCACCCAAATGCCTATGAATGATGCTCTGAACATCATGAAATTAGTGGTTATCACTGATGGCAAAGGGAGAAGTGAATCATCCTGTACCTTCTGCAGCCACAAGCCATGCTCACTTATTTAGTGGAGTATCCAAAAAATGTAATACATAAAATCACAGAATAACCTGAGTTGGAAGACACCCATGAGGATCACCCAGTCCAATTCCTGACCCTGCACAGGACAGCCCCAAAAAATCACACCCTGTCCCTGAGAGAATTGTCCAAATGCTTCATGTATTCTGTCAGCCTTGGGGCCATGCCCACTGCCCTGGGGAGCCTCTTCAGTGCCCAACCACTCTCTGGGTGAAGAACCTTTCCCTGAGATCCAACCTAACCCTCCCCTGGCACAACTTCAGGCCATTCTCTCAGGTTCTGTCACTGGTCACCAGAGGGCAGAGGTCAGAGCCTGCCCCTCTTCTGCCTCTCATGAGAAACCTGTAGACCACATTAAGGTTTCCTTTCTCCTTTTCCTGAAAAGGACTAGATGTGTGTCTGTCTGTACATCACATGTACACTGTTCACACATACACACAGAGATGTATACACATGTGCATATATAGTATGTCCTGCACAAGTGTCTTGGGTTGAGCTGGCAAAACGCCAACTGCCCAAGAACAGAGAAAAGGTTCCTCCTCCCCCCAACCAGCCAAAGGGAGAAAAAAAAGAGGGAGAGGAAAAAAAAAACTTCTAAACCAGGTTTCTTCTGAAACTAACTACATGTATTTATACAGAAAAGAGAAAATTAAGAGAAAACTACAATATAACACACACTTACACAAGTTATATACAACTTTCCACTCCCCAATAAGCACAGATTTTACCATTCTGACTACAAATCATTCTAAAAAAAGTCAATTCCCCAAAGACAAACTTAAGCAAAGAGAAGAACTAAGAACAAACATTTTACTTCCCTAAGATAACATGATGGTGAGCCGGTGCTGTGGGCTTGGGCCTCTCCATCCCTCCTGGGACAGCACGGTGTCTTCCCTGTACCTCGGCCAAAGTGGAACTGCCCAAGCCACACCCACGCACTGGACTTCACTGCTATTGAGATGATGTAAGATGGGGTGGAATACAATACTATTGGCTAGAAGAGGTCAGCTGCCAGCCAGCTCAGCCCAGCTCAAGGCAGCTGACAATTTCAGGCCCAAATCTGAGTTTTAAAGCCTAAATTTAGGCCTACCTGGCTAAACGCATAACAACAAGAGAAACTGGAAAGCAGATAAATAAAGATACTAACACTCTACTGTTTTTTGAATAGGTGTGTTTCTCTTTCCTGAAATACTCTCAGATTTTCATAGACATATTTCTCTGCCAGAAATATTGATATTATGCCTCATTCCTCCTATAGAGAGGATGCAAAGAAAAGCAAATGTTTCATCTCCATATTATGCACAAATTAATTGAGTGTAAGAAAGTTCTATTGAATCTGGCTAAAAATACCCTGCTTTCAGTTGTCATCCTCAAGTCATACACTTTTTAGGTTCTCATGCAGCTGCGTGAGATTAGTACACACCCCATTTAATCTGATCATGATTGCCTGCTATTTTAATTAACCTTTATTGGCAGACCTATATTGTCAAGAAAATATACTTTGAGAGTCCCCATTAGTAACACTATTATTTGTTTGGGTATTTTTTTCAGTTTCACCCATCAAATTCTTTAGACAGATAATAAATCTTTGCAGCCTAAGGTGACTGGTAGGCTCTTTGTTCTGTTATGTTTTTTTAATAACACATTTAAAAGTTAATATTCTGAGAAAAAGATACTTAAGAAAATAATTTTCTCCCTACCTTAAGGAGAAGGAAACTGAGGCAGAGGTTATATGGCCTGTCCCCCTCTGTACAGCAGGTCAAGCCAATGCTGGGCTCAGTCTGAGTGATGAGACAGATAACCCAGATAATTCAAATGTTTAATATCAATAATTAATCACCATACTCTCCTCACTTTACATCCTTCCTTGTCTCCTCTCCTGATTATGGGTCACACAGGCTGGTGGCAAGGAGGTGGTTCACATCTCTTTTATGTTCTTCCAAGCGCACGGCATAATTTGGTGCAGTCGTTGAAGCACCATGTGGCAACAGAGCATTTATTTCCTTGAGCAAAATCTCTGCAGCTTATCACCACTGCCCTGAAGACTTGTCACCAGGAAAAAGATAAGAACTGAACCTTGGCTGATCAGCTAATCCTTCCTTCTGTCCTAAGACAGGCTTCTGTCCTGAGCCTGACCGCATTTTCTAACCCACAAAATTAATTCCTGAAGTCTGTGTTTTGGTATATTTTCCAAGAGCTTCCAGAATTCATATGCTTTCTTCTTTTCTGCTGTTTTTATTCTCTGGCATTAGACTCTAACTCCATATGTTGCCTCCTTCTACTATAAAGTTATTAAAGAAATCTCAGTAGAACGTCCCCCACTCTTAATTGGATCCCTTCCACTTTGGTTGAGAAGACAGAGTACTTTGGATGATATGTGGCTGATTAGTCGTCTCAAAGGAGTTTGAATGAACCATCATTACCATCACCTTGCTCTGCATAAGCACAGACATCTCAGCAAGAGCAATATTTGCTGTTCTGCATCCATCACAGATTGTTCACTTTAAAGGATTATCCTGCTTTCACCTCTTTCTTTATTTTTTTTATTTTTTTATAGACTTAGTAAAATGCCTGCGTTAAATTAAGATTTTCCATTTGCTGCCATTTGAATCATAAACAGAACTCTCCATGCAAGTGAAAATCACAGCTCTGGCCTTATGGGCTACTCCTGAAACTCCTTGTGAATGAGAAATCACAGCACATCATCAATCCAATCCAATACTGAACCTCATGCAGAGATAACAAGGCAAGAATGAGTCCTGTTTGTTCTCAGTTATGCTATCACATAACCGCTTACCCCTTGAAAAACAAACAAAATATTTTGCATTTCAACCATGATCTGCAAGCAGAAAACGAAGGCATAATTTAAGAGACAGAAAACCAGTTTTACCTCTTTATATTTTTATGGGAGTTTGAGTAATGTTACTTATGAGTCCGTGTAATTTTATTTAGCATGAGATAAGACACAAGGTAGTTGGTAGCAAAATTTCAAATGGGAGCAAGTGCAACATTTTCCCTAATTGCAAATGTTGGGAGAACTGGAGAGGGCATGATGGGAAATGAAGAGAAGAAGGGAGCAGTGAGAGTTAACTTAGGACATTTCGTGTTCTAAATTTGGACGTTTAGAGCCATTTGGACATTTAGTGTTCTAAATTTCTTCTGTCAGAGTTACTTCTGTTTCATTGTTGGTACTATGAGAGGAATCCAATAAATACTAATGGAAAGATATTACTTAGTCCTGAGGAAATTTGAATATCAGATCAGCAGAACTACATTAAGTATGGAATGACCCTAAATGTTTTTCCCATGCAATCAGGTGTCATGTATCACATGATAAGAGGAAAAGGAATGTTATCCTAATTATAAACAATGTTATCCTAAGTATAAACAATTCTAACAAATTTATTGAATAAACTAAGCAATACTCCTGCCTAAAGTAGCTTTTCCTTCTCCTCACTGTCATGTTTATGGCTAAAAGCATCCTCAGTCATCCTCTGCCTGGACACCACCCACAGCTTTAAAGAAGTTGTACATGTTTTATTTCCCATGTTTCTCTTTGCTGCAATTAAACACATGGGGGAAAAAAGAAAGAAAACAACTACACTACCCATGATAAATCATTATCCTTCAGAGGGAATTCTGTCCCATAACTCTGAAGTTTTCCAAGTTTTCCAAGTACAGCCTGCTCCTGCCAAAGAGACAGGTGAGGGAAATTCCTTGGGACTCACGTGCTCACCCAGCATGCCATGGCTCTGGTGATAGGGAAGTAGACATTCAATAATAACTATTCCTACTGTCTTCCACCCTCGAAACTGTGACTATATGATCATAAATTGCTACTAGACAAAGTGCCAGGAGATGGCTCAAATGTATGTGGGTATTTCATGAATTCTGTAGCACCAAATAAAAGTAATTGTGTTCTTTCAGAGCAGCTTTTTTGAAGCTTGTAACAACACATTCCCCATTTTATAGACAGAGAAAATGGCTTACAGGCAGTGAATCATTTATGAAAGATCAAATAATGTATCAAAAAGTTAAACCAGGAACAGAATCCAGAATGTCTCATTGCCATGTCTGGGTTTTGACCACCAGAATATGTATTTGGTATCTTTATATTTGAGTAGAAAGACTATGAAGGCCACAGAAGAAGCCAAAAGCTCACAAATTGGGTCAGACTTAGAATTCTTTTCTTTGAATATGTGACTCTGCAGTCTTCCAGTGTTAAAAGAGCCCCAGACTGTGCATGATGCTGGATCTGAAGCTCTTCATCATGGCACTGCATGAAACTGAGATAATTACCCACACTGCAGTGCTGAGTAAATAGCTTGTTGTTGAACTTCATTCTACATGTTGAATTCCAGCAGAGAAAGCATTTTTCATTAGACAAGACCAGAAGGACCATTTCTTAACAGCAAGAATGTTTCCTGGATGGACTGTCACTCAAATGAAGGATAGATGTTCACTTGCTCCATTCTCACTGCTTCTGTGGCCATAAATTGTTTAATTTTTTGCCAAAGACAAATTAGCTTTAATGTGTCTGAGGAATGATACATGGTGACTTCAAGACAAAAATAGCTTGCACAGTGTCCTGCCTCATGGATAATTATTGGCCCTGTACCAGTAGCTCACATACAGCAGCCTAAATTTCTCTTCAGTCTATTCTAGCAATGACTTTAACAAAGATTAACTGAAGGATTGTTTTATTTCTCTGCATACATGTCTCTAATTTATTGTTTAAGTAGATAAATAGAGACTAGGTCTAAACAATCCATTTTTTAGCAATTAGAAGTAGAAAGGAAGGGTAGCTCAGTCTACAAGGAATCATTTCCCTTGTACTAAACAAACAGAGAAAATACCCTTATTTAATGAGCATTCAGTAATGTTATACAAACTGGGAATCAGAATAATCAGAAATTCAGGTTGATTTTCTTCAATATTGTTATACATATTATTCAATGTTGTATATATGTGGTAGTTTTGGTAGTTATGTATTATTACTAATAGACACATTAAGATAGCAACTGATACACAGGAAAATCTTTAACAAGGGTCTTTTCTCAGAGAAAAAGAGATCTCTCTCTCTATATATATATATTTACACACACAGAGACATATATATATATATATATGTATGTAAACACAATATAAAGCAGCCAGGAGTAATTCAAGCAGAGATCAGATGAGAACTCAGAAGCTAAGCAGGACCAGAGAGATGAGATGAGATCTCAGCAGCCAAGCAGGACCAACAACCACAAATAATTGGTCTGGGCACAAAACTAAAGTTTTGTAGCTTTGGGCAAGGCATGATTGCAGCTTTCATGGAATCGACCACTGGAACCCCATTGTTATGTTGATTTGCACAGCAGATGCTTGAGATGAAGCATTAAGATGGGACAAACCCATTCCACAGCTCTATTACTGTGTGTTACATGGAAGAAGACCCTGACATACTGAAACTGCAATTCCATTCCCATCGGTTGCCTTCTGGGGCTGAGGGATGGGGCTCTGGCCTGGCAGCGGGAGCCAAGCAAGTATCCCCCCTTGCAGGGAGCCCCCACAGATGTGGTGCTCATAAGAAACTTGCACACTGCCACATTCTGAGCTGCTGGCCAGGCTGGGATGGGAGCCTGGGGCTGAGTTCACTCTCAAAGTCTGCATGATACCTTTTGCTAATCCACAGTGCAGCATTCAGTTCAGTCCAGGATTCTTCAAAGAACTGATTTTAGTTCAAACACCACAGAGCAGGGCAAGAGTGGCACCGAAAGAAATTACTGTTTTTCATATTTGCCATACATGCTCATAAATTATTTTAATTAAATCCAGATAAACTCCCAAACACAAGTGTTGTGATTCAAAACCTTTTATTTCAGAAGTGGTGACATGAATCCCTTTGATTTCCTCTTCTCCTCCCCTTCCCCCGCTACCAAGCTGAAACAATTAGATTAATTCACCATGAATTTGTGATTAGTTTTGCTAATTCTGAACCTACACTACCTTTTTTTTCTTTCTTTTTTTTTTTCAAAAAAGCATTTCAGCTCTTCACCACATTCCACTGCAGAGCTGTGGGATGGTAAACCACACCCCAAAGGTGCACAATTTATTATGAAATGCTGGATCAGCAAGACAAGAAAAAACATAATAGACCAACATATTGGCCTGGGTGTGCATGAATTGACAAAGCAGCATCTGCCCATTGAAACACTGCAAATATTTAAATATTCTCTTGCCACCACATCTTGGCCATGGTTGATCTGGAAGACTTGGGGCATCATGTTAAACTTTTAATAGGTGGCTTCAAGGTAACAAGTTCCCACTGGTATCATATTGTCTGCATGTCATAACAATGTGAAATGTTTCTTTGTGAGGAAATTATTGATATTGACATGACATAGAATTCTATATCTTCTTATTTGGGCTCAAGTGGATGACAAACTCTAAAAAAATCATTTATACTAAAGTCAACATGGTTACCACATCAGGACATACAGCCTATGACACAATCATCCCTCCCTTAGACCACCACATCTAGTGGCCTAATATAATGTTTTCTTGATCTCCATTCTTCCCACCTCAAAAAAAATAGGCTTCCCAAGTACTAAATAGGGAGGCATACAACAGGTATCATTCATTGTTATGGGTTGAGCCAAGCAGGCCAAAAATTTAGGCTTTAAAGTTCAGACTAGGCCTGGAATTGTCAGCTGACTTGAGCTGGGCTGGGCTAGCTATCAGCTGACTTCTAACCAGTAATGTTGTATTCCATACCATATTATGACATCATCTCAGAAGGGGTAAGAGCTGGTGTGTGGGTGTGGCTTAGTCAGTTCCATCATGGCTGAACTAGGAGGAGAACGTCCTGCAGCTCTTCTACTGTGCTAGGCCCTGCTCCGGCTGCTGCTACTTGCCTTTTGTTTGAGTTCAGGGAAATAGAAACATTTTGTTGTTACTCTTTCTCTTTCTTGCAGAGTGTCTTTTAGAGTGCTTATGAATCTAGAGTAATAGACTTTATATTAACTGGGGAGTGGGAAGTTATTTCTTGTTATACATAACTTGTGTAAGTGTGCATTATAAGTTTTCTCTTAATTTTCTCTTTTGTGTATAAATACATATAGTTAGTTTCAGCATAAACCTGGTTTGGAGGGGTTTTTTTCCCTCTCCCTCTTCTTTTCCTCTAAGCTAGTTAGGGGGGAGGGAGCCCTTTCTCTCTGTCTTGGACAGTTGGTGCTTTGCCAGCTCAACCCAAGACATTCATAACTTCTAATTTCCCACAAAAAAAATATCTGTGGCAATATTATCAATTAAAATTGTAGAGATAGAGATTCCTATCCATAAATATTAGAACATGATAAAGGAGGAAAGGGACTGGCCCACACCTTAGAGTTATCCTGATCTGCAGAAGACTGGGCAGCAACTAGGAAAATGGAGAGCTGGGAAGTGAGCTGTTAATGCAGTACTGTGGGCACTCATGGTCTGAGTGTTCAAATTCCCCTTTTATTTAGCAATAGAGAGCAGCCTTCAGTAGCTGAGAATTACAATAATAGCCAAAAAAATCCTTCTATTCATAACAAGCAGGGCAAGTCATTCAGTTTGGCTAAAAGTATGGAATTGGGGGCTAGTATTGCAAAAACAAAGACCTTGTTTCCACTGTGAGGAACTCTGGGGAATCCATTTTCATGTCAGTGCAGTGACACCCCAAGTCCTAGCTCGTTTCTCTATATTGCTGCTGTCTTGGAGGTTTCAGCTTTACAGAACAAGAAACTGGAATCTATGAAGGAATTACATGTCCAAGGTTACAGGGCAGGTTGTGGCAGAAACAGGAACAGAAACTGTTGATGGCAAGGCACACCACCTTTTCTAATTAACAGACTAAAATATCTTTTTATTCTCCAGCTGCCTCTAATGTGTCTAGGCAATTATCCAGCCAATTCAAGGTTTCTTTCTTTTCTTTTTCTGAATTCAAAAGAAAAGACAACTTTGCTTAGATGTCACAGTTAGTTAAAGAAAATACTTTAAATTTGTTTTATTCAAAAGATAAAGAAGAATCAAAACAGTTCCATTTAATTACTGCTGTATTTTTGCTTGCTTAGTGCAGAAAAGCATTTTATCAAGTTGACCAGGAAGGAATTTATAAACCTAATTATTGTCCTTGAAATAAAAAAAAATATGTCACTTAGAAATCAAACAGAAAGAAAACTTCTGAATTCTTAAAATTGTGCAGAAGCTGGATATATAATGGAAAATAAGCATTTCTAGATTCCTGTAATGGGGTTTCTGCTTTTCCATGGTAATGAATAGTGAAATAAGAGTATGTCATCCAAGTGTAATCAAAGCCAGCTTGTTTTGTAAATAATTAACAGGGACAGAAGCAGAACTTGGATTTTTTCAATCTCACACTAATACGTCAGTGAGACACTGAAGTGTTCTGCATTAAGAAAGCTTCCCCAGAAATTATATAAATGCAAATATACAATGCATCTCCTGTTTCATTACATTAATATAAGATCAATAACAACAGCAAAGTAAAAGAGTGTGGCATCTGAAGTAGACGGTCACAAATTAACACTGTAGGATGGGAAATACAAATTGCATAATGTATTTCTGCCACCAGAATAATGTTCAACACTCCATTGGTAGGGGACGATCGACTGAACAGGGATGTACAAAACACACTGGCTGATCAGGGCCCTCATTAGCTGCAAACTGAAGTGCACTGGGGATGGAAATCAATACCACCTCAGCATCAGAGAAAGGCAATGAACCTTCATCTGCAAATCCCCATTCATGGCAATCGAGGTTTCTCATGCAGCTGGTCCCTATTCAAGTAAAGGGGACTGACGTCACAGCAAAGATTTATAGGGTGAGATCCACAATGATGTTTTCTCTCTGATTTTACCCAGAATGAAGAGTACTGGTATCAAGTAATGATTAATGCAAACCAAGTAGGTTAGATCGTAAGGACAGTTTATTTTCTCCTTAATAAATGGAAAGAACGAGATGTAAAAAGGACCAGAAGATTTAAGGAACAAAACGGGTCAATGAGTTGATCACTCTTGCCTGGGCAGGTCTAAATGAGAAGCGTTAACAGGAAAAGAGGAGCACATTTTCATGGAGGCCTCTTGCTCCCACTCAAATGAGATTTCTAAAGACTGACAATGGTAAAATTGTCACAGACAAAAACACCTAAATATTTCAGAAAAGTGCTTCATGCTGCTGCAAGGGGACTCCAGTGTATGATTCTACGTGCCTGAACTGCTAGCAGTGAAGAATATCTATAATAAAAGAAATTATTTAGTCTAGATCTTGAGGCAGGTAGGAATGAAACTGTAGTCATCATGTTTCACTTTAAGGATTATATCTGTTGGAGTGGTATTTATGAGGATTTCATCACAATATTTTGGGATATGATAACTAAAATAAAAACAAGTTCCTTCTGTCAATGAAAGCAAAAGTTCTCTTTTGTTGTTAATGCTTAGCAAAAAAACCAACAACAACAACAAAAAAAGTAATTCCTCATTTCTACTTCTCAAAGTTTGTATGTGATACATGACCCTGCTCTTTTGTTCCATTTAGGAACAAAAAGCCAGCACCTTTATCTTTTGTACAAGTTTGAACTCTTTTATTAGTCACCTCAGAAACATGTACCTGGAAGAGAAACTGCTCTGATTTTATAGGATGATAAATTTTGATCTTTCAGAATAATAAAATATTCCAGAAAAGTATAATCTTATGTCATTTTTCTTCTCCATCTGTTGCAGAAGTTTGTAGTGAATGGTAAGAATTCACAAAACAATACAATGAATTTTGTCTTGCCACTTCCTCCACTTTCTATCTTCAAGAATCTGCTATAGACTAGAAAAGAAGACTCATGATAGAAATTAATGCCATCCCTGATACTCTGATTGTGCTGCTTTGAAGCACGGGGAGTTTCTCACTAGATTTTGCATTAAATTCTGAGCATCTGTATGGAAAGATACAGAACAGCCAAAATTTATTTTGACTTATCGCTGACCCACAGTGAATAAGAATTAGAATTACAGAATTAGAAGTAAAATTACTTAACATCTGTTTAAAATGCCTTGTACTTCAGAGACCAATGCTTGCCCTGAATCATATTTTTACTCATTATTTTTGATTTTTAATTATATTTTTGATTGTATTACTTACTATTTCTTCTTGGTCAACCTGTGTTTTTTAAACAGCAGACCACTGAGCAACCAGTCCTCATTGGAACACGAGACTATGGTATTACAAAGCTTAATTCTTTCCTCGTGATGAATAATTAAAAATGACCCATCGAGAGTAACCTCCATTTTATTTTAAATAACTTTTTATCAACTACCTTTGATATCAAATCTAGGCTGGTTAGAATCATTATGTTGGATAAATATTAATGAAGTGATCACTCCTAGTTTATTTTATTTCTCATAGGCTATTTCTGAAGGGACAGGCAGACATGTCCTTAAAAGTTCTAATATATCTGACACCTCAGTTCAAAATAAATCAGTTTTTAGTTCTGTATTTTTTTATTTCACTTAGACTATTCACAAGGTCATATTTCCAATATTTAGGGTAGCTGCTATCTTTCTCCTTACAGTAAGAAGTTCTCGCTTTGGGGGCATCCTAAACTCAAATGTACCAAAAGTCATAAGGTATTATAAGAAGTGAGAAAACAAGAGAGTCCATTACCTATCAGACCAAAGGTAAAAATCTATTATTATGCTGTTTGGAAATGGACTGCAACACTGGATGCTTAGGGAGTGAGAATAAGAAACTGGGGACCCACAGGATAAATATTCATTATTATAACACCTAAATTTTAGTCCATGTAGAAGAAGCAAGTATAGCCATGTCTCTTCTACAAGGAAAGGAAATGAAGAACCATCAGAAAACCTTCCTAAGATGGAAAACATGCAGGGGCGGGGAGGGGAAGCTGAAGTGAAGCATGTCCTGGCACAAAGCAATATTTCATGGAATCACAGAATAACCTGGGTTGGAAGGGACCTTAAAGACCATCCAGTTCCACCCCCTGACTTGTGCTGAGACATCTTCCACCAGCCCAGGTTGCTCCAAGCCCCGTCCAACCTGGCCCTGGACATTTCCCGGAACTGGAAAGCCACAGCTTCTCTACCCAGCCTGTGCCAGGGCCTGCCCACCTTCCCAGCAAATAAATTTTTCAATATCCAATCTAACCCCGCTCTCTTTCAGATTGAAGCCATTCCCCCTTATCCTGTCACTATGTGCTCTGTTTGATCAGAACTTGACCCATCATTTCCAATTCCTGAAGATTCAAAATCCTCTCAGCTTCTCTGAATGATGCCTACAATGTTTGTGTCAAAATCCAAGTTGGGACATGGAATTTTTTTCAGTTTCCAAGGAATCAGAGAATGGATGAGTTTGGAAGGGACCTCTGGAAGTCATCTTGTCTCAGTGCCAGAGAACATCTCCATTGTCCAGACATTGCTATGGGGTTAGGAGGATCACAGGAGAGAGTTGCATCTCATTTCTTCCACTACCTGTTGGAGACTCAGAACTGCAGCTCCCACCCACTGGAAGAGAATTTCAGTCACCAGCTCAGAGGTGGAATAATCTTTTTTTAATAGGACAAGTGCAATCCCTAGGCCAAAAGGAGAAAAGAAGGAAGGATGAAAGAGAAAATCTAACTGTATGCAAATGTGATCCAGATTCTCAAACTCCACAATTGTAAATTGCCATGTTGCAGTTCACAGTCCATAAGTCCATAAGCTGTCTGTGCATTTTGGACACCTATTACCCATTCTAGCTATGTACAAAACCTTATAAACTCCCATATACTCATCCTACTTTAACCACTGAGCTGTGGAGGCACATTGCAGTGTCCTCTTGTTGTTCCTTTCCTCGCCAAGTATATACAAACCCCACAGAAAATAGGCAATACTCAGCAGAGCGCTACTCCATTTACTTTCAGTGGGAATAAAGCACCTGACTTGTGATATCTGAAGACATTGTGAAGTTCCTATTTATATGTTGCCTAAATATATATATTTATACCTTAAGATACCCGAGTTCCTTTGAGGATATAACCTTCCTGCTTCTTCCAAGATCAAGGGCTGTAAGACTGCCAAAAGACCAGATGAAAAATCACATGCCTTGCTAAAATAAATATTATACCACAATATATCATACTATACTAATTCATCATGAGCTGCCAAAAAAGTGACAGTTTCAGATTGCAGAAACAATATCTTTGTTCTCTCATTTTTGAAACAGAAGAACAGCTTGATATGTAACTGGAAGCTGGAAGAAAAAAATTTAATGCAAATTCTGTGTTAGTTTTGCATGAGACGAAAATGTTCAGGGAAAAAAAAAAGGTCTGATATTGCAACACAATAAGAAGTTTCTCATTTTGAATGCTGCTGGTAACACTTCTAATCTCTGATAAGAAAATATTTGTTAGAAATCTTAGCATCCCATCAGAATATTTGCCAGTGGGAAGCTAAGAGTGTGAGTATTTTTGCCTGGATGATTTTTGTGTTATACAGAACTGTGAAAATGCAAAGATACAGTAATGTTACTTGGACATAAATGATCTGAGGGTTTTTCCATTCACAGATGCTTTGCAAGAGAAGCAATAGAATTTTTATTTGTATGTTGAGGGGAATCATTCAAGAAAATTTACTTAATTGCCTCATGAAATGCAAAATTTATTCTTCATTTTCTTGATGGGAGGGGATGGATTCTTGCCCAAATAGCAGTGTTGCATTTGCAAAAAGTGATTTTTCTTGCTTCAACTGCAAAATGCTTTTGTTGTAATATCTCTGTTTGGCTTTGGACACTTGTATCTTCTCAAGGCCTATAAAAGCATAAAATAAAACAATTAAGAGAATTTTCTGATAAAGTTGGTATAAATGCCTGGTCAGGGTTCTAATGAGATTACTGAAGTTTAGATTAATTTAGATCTTATGAATTACTGATGAACTGCTTAATTAAAATCAACTTTTCCTTTGCCTTTGAGAAGTTTAATTCTGAGTTTTTAACCCAACAATGCCATTTCTCTACCTTCACATATTTTTGTCTCAGTATTTGTTTGAGCACAAAGTATTAAAATTTTGTTAAATCTTTTCAAATTGCCTAAGAAAATGTTTATTTAAAGCTTAATATTCTACTTAAATAAGTTAATCTAAAATAAAAAAACAGACATAATCAGTCAGTCAAATTAACTTTATAAAAATCTGTTACCAACCCAGTTCCAGCTGCTATTCAGTAGTTTCACATTAAACATGTTTAATTTTTTTTCAGAAAACAAGGAAAATCTGAAAGATCAAGATTTTGCTTTCTTAATTTAGACACATCCCAATATGTAAAGATTAAATGATTTTACAGAAAATGTGCAAGGAAAGCGATTGTGATTTTAAGTAAAAAAAAAAAAAAGGTCTTATTTTTTCCCTTTAATAGATATAATTTAAAATGTCAAATTCAAGAGAGTATGTATGCATAATGTAAGTTCATTGAATCATGTACATGCTCAAGTTTGGTCCAAACGTTGGTGACATTTATTCTCAAATTTTAAATTAGAATATATTTAGTCAAGGATTTCTGTAAAAGCCTTAATTAATCACACAGCTTCCTGGAATAAGGAGATTTCACAATTCAAAGCATGGACACAAAATACGGGGAAGGTCATTTTTTTCTTTGCATGTATGGTGTTTTCATCTATTCCAGCAGCATTCCTACTAATTTTTACCACTGTATCCATGAAGAAGATCTAAACAAAGGTCTATAATTTCAAGACCATTCCCTATGGAGAGATTTCGCATGAAATGTCCCAGACTCAGTGAGACCTGTAGGTCACAACCACACTCTCTAAAGTGTTCTCAAACACAGGAAGCTTTTGGGGTTTGGTGCAATGCTGAGCACAGGAAGATTTTCCACCCTCAGCTCCTGTGCCAGGCCTTGAGTGTTGTGTTCAGTTCTGGGCCCCTCAGTTCAGGAAAGATATTGAGGGGCTGGAGCAGGGCCAGAGAAGAGCAACGAGGCTGGAGAAGGGAGTGGAGCACAAGTGCTGTGGGGAGAGGCTGAGGGAGCTGGGGGTGTTTGTGCTGGAGAAGAGGAGGCTGAGAGGTGACCTCAGCACTGTCTGGAACTGCCTGAAGGGAAGTTGTGGCCAGGTGGGGGTTGGTCTCTTCTCCCAGGCACTCAGCAATAGGACAAGGGGGCACGGGGGGCTCAAGCTCTGCCAGGGCAAATTGAAGTTGGAGAGTAGAAAAAAAATCTTTGCAGAGAGAGTGCTCAGGCATTGGAATGGGCTGCCCAGAGAGGGGGTGGATTCACCATCCCTGGAGGGTTTTCAGCTGAGCTTGGCCGTGGCACTGAGTGCCATGATCTGGTGACGGGACTGGAGTTGGCCCAAGGGTTGGACTTGATGATCTGGGAGGTCTTTTCCAACCCAATCCATTCTGTGATTCTATTCCTTTTGTCCAGCATGGGTGAGATGGATGCACCTTGGGCTGACTCCAGCAGGGGGTCCGGGTGCTGGGCTTTGTGTGAGGGAGGAGATCCATCCCATTTCTGACCATACAAAGCTCCACTTATGACCCACCCAGAGCCATTTTTGGTGAAAACAAATAAAATTAACCTCCAGCATCAAACCAACAACACAGTGACAAAGATTTATGAAGATAAAGACATATGTGGGGAGGGGGGAGAAGAAAAGATCAAACGATATTTAAACTGATGATCTTCAGATCAAATCTCTGTCCCTCTTTGTGCCTATCTGATGTACTGTTGGCATTTACTTTACTCCCCTGCCCAGTGGCATGTTCCCCTGTCCATTCCCTTGCCCATTCCCTGTGCTCAGGTTCTATATCATGAAACAGGCTTTTCTTGGCAAAGTGTTTAGGGTTTTATGTTCAATCCTTTTCTTAAATCTCCCTGGGGTTCCATTTAGATTAAAATCCTCCTTTCTCCCACCAAACACTATTGATCCTTAATTTATTTAGGAAGCAGTTTCAGTACTCCTTCTTCCAGATATTGACTGCCCTTACTGCCCTGGAAATGATAATGGCCCTTCAGAAAAATAGGTGCTATCTCTTGCACTTGAGTAGGCATTAGAAAGATATTAACAGCTCTCCCCCACTTGGGCAGACAATTATTAAATCTCTTTAGGAAGTTTCTTCTATACACTGAACCTTGTATTTCATATTAACATGCAAACTCCTAAAGATACATCAACAGAATTGATGCTTGTAGCTCATTATTGGGTGTTGGTTGAGAAAGGAGTGAAAGCAAAAAAATGAAAGAAGGCCTTAGTAAAGGTGACTAAACAGTTTTCTTAAGGAAAATAAAACCAGCCAGGTCTCTCAGCTCTCTACATCATGACCTGTACATAAACTGTTACAACTTCAATGTTAGCATTGGCTGTATGAGGTGTCTCCTCAGACTCCACCTCACAAGGCATGGCTATTATCCTGAAAAAGAGCTCATGAGAGAACTATTACATCTGCAGGTTTCCATGTTTTGTCAGAGATCTTAATTACATCCCTCTGTCATTGTTATGAAAGACTCTCTCTCATGTATCATCTGGTGGAATGCTAGTCACCCATTTAATAGCATTTCTAAACCCAGAAATACTCCTTAAAACAAACCTCAAAGAACAATCAGAAAACTTAAATTGCATCACAATTGACAGCAAGTGACTGACCCAGGTATATTACCCTGGAAACACTTAAAGGAGAAGAAATGTGTGTTCTTCAACTGCTGGATAGAGGGAAAGTGGTACTTCAACAACAACAGCTCTGCAGAATGGTCCTTATGTGGCCCTTTTTCCATATTAGTGCCTATCATCTCATTAATGAGTGTTAATGGACTAAACTTCAGTGATACAGGAAAGTGTCCACATTCCTTGTCTTTATGGATGGAGAAATGATTGAGACAAAGAGAAGCCAGAAAAACCCCTACCCCATGGCACAGAGCGAGGGTTTGGGTGTCTTGAGCAGTAACACAATGTACTGACCATCTTTCTGGCTTCTCTGTATTTACACACATGGATGGGAGAACAGGCACCCTGACCTTTGCCTTAAATGAAGGGCAACTACTCTCTGTGAAATACTCTGCTGGATAATTACATTTTCTACCAAAAATGTTTGTTCTCAGCTATTGTTCTATGTGTTTATTAAAATAAATCAGGGCTAATGCAGTCACCTCTCACAGTGAATTAATCTCTTGGCAAAACATTTTGTTTCCAGTTTAAACTGCAACCAAAGAAAGATGGGGACTTCAATGTATAAAAGCAATATGTCAGTCTCTGACACCAAAAATCATTATCAAGGTAATAGGTATCATGGCCCATTACTTTTAATGTATTTATTAGTGGCAATTATTGCAGCCTTTGCATAATAATTTTTGAGAGTAATAAATGTGCTAATATTTGGCTTGCAAAAGTAAAGCATTCATTTCTAATTGTTACTGTTTCCTGATCAAGCACTTGACAGAAACTGTCTTCCTTTAACCCACACATCCTCTGACTGTCTCAGACTGCTCTCTAAAAGGTAGAAGATGAATTTGTTATGTGTATGGTGCCTCCTTCTCTACATGCATCTAAAGAAATGCCTTATCTTGCAGCATAAAGAAAATTGGACATAAACAAGAAAACTTGATTCTTTGTTTTCCTTCCATGTCTTTGTGAATTACAAATACAGGCTAATACCTATATCTCTTGCTACTCATTTCAGATCACCCATTTTTCATTCAGTTGCCAATTAAAACAGTTATGAGTGCTGACTCACTCATCTCAGTGGCTGAGAAAGTGAGGGCTTACAGATATATTCCAAATTTGCTGAACCAAATGTGAAAGCTGGAGACAGGAATTCCACACATCTTTTCAAGAAATGTGAAAGAAAGAAAAAATAAACAAACAAACAAAGAAAAACCAACAAAACAAAGCAACCTATCTGTTCCTGCAGCTTCTGGGCCATTTGGCCCATCTTGGATTTGATGATCTTAAAGGTCATTTCCAGCCTTAGTGTTTCTATCTTCCTAATTAACAACCAATCTGACATACAAAGAAGAAAAACAACAACAAAGAAAGCAAGTTCCAATAGTCTGATATTTTGCCAGCATGTAATAAAAGGTACCTGATCCAAGCCGCTCATGGTCATGTTCAGCACCACTTTGAGGTAGAGCAGGAACAGGATCCAAACCCATGGAAAATAGATGAGAAGGGGTATTGTCAGGGAGTTTAAGCCCGGGCAGTAGAGCCTTTCAAATGAGACTGAGGCTTTCACCATTGGGATTTAACAGCCCTTGGTTGTACCTTATTTGAGGTAATAAAGGTGCTGAGCTCATGCTCAGACTGGAGAAGTGGCACAGTGCTCCCCTCTCCAAAGCCCAGCACTCCAAGTGTCTGAGCTGGGAGATGTGCTGCCAGCAGAGCTGTGACTCACCTGCCTCCCTGGATCATAAAATAGCCTTGGACTTCCACTAAATCAAAGGTGCTCTGGAGAGCCAAGAGGGTAGAGGAACAGTACTCTGCAAAACCCAAATGTGATTTATTGTTTTAGACAGAAAAGATTCATCACCTTGAAAGAAAGGAGTGAGTGCAAGTAGAAGGAGCAGCCTACAAGTTTGTACCATGCTCAGACAGCACCAGTCACCTGTGAATATCCCAGCCATGCACTCTGACCAGCACTAAGAGCCTGCAGAATAATAGAGATATCTCACCATGGAATGACTAGGCACAGTTTGAGCCCCAGGACACACAAGTTTAAGGTAAAGATGAGAAACAAGAGAGGGAAGCACCAAGCTGTTTGAACTTCAGAGGTGGTTGCACATGGGAGGAGAATTACAAGGGAAGATGCTGCAGGGGCTTGACCAAAATGATAGTACTGCAAAACAGAATTTCCATGGCCTCTGTTCCCATATTCCTCACTCCTAATATACAAAAGTATTTCAAAAATAACAGGTTGAGGAATCAACATATGTAGGACAATTTAGGCCTTTAATGATATACATGATTTCAAAATAAATTTTTTAGAAACTATCTGTTCTGTAGGAGCGCAGTTTTAAGACCCTGACAAGGCAGAAAACTCAAAATAGGACAAGTCAGTTGTAGCCTTGATCTTATAGCTACAGTCTGCTGGTTTGCCCCCAAACACATAATTTAATCCCAGATCTTAAATCTTAAACATAAATGGGCTTTCCCACTGGAATCAGATGCTTGTGTAACTTTAAGATCTTTTTTTAACCATAAATTGGAGGATAAAGGTGATATCCTATGTCACATGAATTTTGAGGAAACTACAATAAAGATTACAAATAAAATCATGTAGTACAACAATGGATTCCAAGCAAGAACCATAACAAAATGTATTTTTCAAACTCTCTGTTGCGCTTCCAGCAGAAGCAGACATTATTCTTCAGACTCCAGGTAAGATGCTAAATTCCAAAAATGAAGAGGCAATCTGCAGTCCCATACTGAGCAAAGAGCCTGGACTGCAGCGTGCAGGAGGGACTTAAGAAGAACATACAGTACAGTCAATGATAAAATGTTTGTTTTTACCTCCCTGGAAGTTGTAGAAAATCAATATACCCATCAGTGCCAGGTCCACTGGCTGTAACAGGCACAGCTTTGCTGCAGGCTTGGATTTTTTACATTCAGCCTGAGCAGGAGAGAAGTGTTTTGTGTGTGTGTGTACATGTGAGAGAGAGGGATGTGCAGTGAGCTGGAAACCAATTAAACTGTGGTGTTAGATAGGTGAGGAAAAGGGCTCTGCAAAAGCGGGATAGTGCCAGGAGCTGGAGTTTACAAAGCACCTGGCATCCAGTGAATAATAATAACATTAAGCATGTTCTGGACTAATTTGTTTTGTAGATAGAATTGGAGCAAGAACAGAAAAGCTTAAACAAAATGTCAAGTTCAGGCAACAGACCTGGAGGAAAAAAGGTGAAAAGAATGATGTTTAAAAAGGGTGTCTAAAATATCCCTTGTTTTAAAATATGCCAAATAGTACAAAAGAGCATTGAATAATGAAAGGCTTGAGGACTACTAATACTGACTGCCAGATGAAGTGATTGTGATAAGGACTCTCACTGAGGGGAAGGGAATGAGGTGGGAGGAAAGTATGAGTCACTACAACCAATCCGCCAAATCTTTTGCATTTGACATCAGTATCCTCAAAGGGAGGATACCGCTCCTCAAAGGCTGCTCCTCAAAAGCCAGTGTGGTCCTTGGACAGCTGCAGATGGAAATGGGGCACGACTGGCATAGACTCCAGCCGAGCACACCACACTTTTTGGGCTGCTGCACCTTTGTGTCACATCCCCTCATTCAGAGAGAGAACTGCATTTCCTGCTTCCTCCTCCTTGGTGATGCAGAAGGCAACAGGGACATTAGGAGAGAGTTCAGGTGGAAATGACCACAGTCCATCTGCCTGAGGCAACAGCTTGAACTGTCCACTCTGGGACCCCAACCAACAACAGAGACATCAGTGGGGAGTCACCTCCAGAGGTCAAATGAGATTACGGGATAACCAGTTCATCCTGCTTTTTGTATACCTCCCTCTCTCCTTTGTGCAGCTTCTGCTTTCTTAGTTTGCTCTAATCTTCATTTCCCCAGTTTAATGTTATTATTATTCACTGGATATCAGATGCTTTATAAACTACAGTTGTAGCCCAGTTTAACTGACACCAGGAGAGCTGCATCATCAAAAAGAACTTTGCCTCTCAAACTACTAAACCCATCAGCTGTACAGCTGGGTCAGGCATGTCCACCACTCAATTTTCTAAAGAATAAATAAAACAGGACTCCTGATATTGCCCCAGCCTTACAGCTTGAAGAGAAAGGAGGAAGAAAATTTTCCTCAGTGTGCTCAATCTTCATCCACACCTGTTGAAAACTCAGGATTGCTCACAGCTTCCAGCCCTGACCTGTCTCTACTGAGAAGTTGGATTAAAAATTGAAGCAGCACAGTTTCACCAAGCAAGTTCCAGGTCTTAAAAAAAAAAAAAAAAAGAAGAAGAAGGAAAAAAGTTAAACATCCCCTAAAACATTTGTACAGCCACATTTCCATGTCTGGGCAGAACATACAGAGCTGTGTACACAAGGGAATCTCTGGCAATTACTAGAGGGAGGATTTTTGCCATTAGTACAATTATTTTGAAGCAAAGCCACATTTATGCACATGCACACACTAAAAACAAGGCAAGAAAGAGTTCTTTGTATAGGAAGTAAATGGAGCCATAAGCAAACCAGTTGGAGACTGTTGTATTTATATAGCCAGACTAATTAGCACTGGTTTCAATGTTTGAATAAGGAAAGAGTTAGGAAAGGATAAGTCAGCCTCCTTAATTAACATTCTGCATGGAGTAGCAAAGACAATTGCAGTAGGTTGACACTGGTCATTTTGAAACAGGGAGAGGATAAAAACTGCTTGCTCTGAACATCCAATTTTACCTGCTGCAATCTCATTATTTTCTACAGGATTGCACTGTCAAAGAAATAGAGTTAAACACTGAATGAATCTCAAAGATATTGGTAAAATCAGGTGACATTTTATTCAATATTGAAGCATTAGCCTCTTCCATAAATATCTTTTCTTTCTTTCTTTCTTTCTTTCTTTCTTTCTTTCTTTCTTTCTTTCTTTCTTTCTT
>VWZD01005824.1:531339-543606 GCA_013396695.1 Sakesphorus luctuosus
CTCCTTGCCTGCCTTTCCTTCCTGCCTGCCTGCCTTCCTTTCCTGCATTCCTTCCCTGCCTTCCCTTCCTTCTTTTCCTTGTTTCTTTCTTTCTGTCTTTTTCTAACTTCTGTGTTCACAGATCTGACAGTATCAGTTCTTGATGTTGGTTTGAAATCAAAGCCTCACTGATTTTTATTGGTTCTGTTCTAGTATTGATACCTGCTGCCTGATGTGTGACAAAAATCACTGGCACTGAAAGCAACCAGATAAAACCCTAAATCCCTCAAACACAAAGAAATTAAAGAGAGAAATGGCCTGTACCACTCCAGCATTAGTGAAATGAGACTCAGGTGTCCAAGTTTAAACTTGGAGCACTTGCAATCAATAAAGGTGCTTCAGATTTGTGCCCGCATGAGAGCAGCATTGCTTTATTGGATGCTTTGAGCACAGCCTTAAAGAATTGCCATATTCATAGGTCTTGATGTGGTTTCACTGGATGAGCCTCCACATAATCCTGAATAGAAGCAATTAAAAGTGGCAATGGCAGGTTATAACGGCAAGACACCTTAGGAAGTTCTTGTCTTTTCAGGACATCTCAGTAATAATGTTCCCATTGGGCTATCCATTTAGATATCCTTTATGGATTAAAGGCATAAACGATCCCATTTCACTCCCACAGGTTTGCAAGCTGAATAGCTGACTGTCATATTCCTTTGAATGCCTCAGCCTTAATGTGCAAATATAGGAAGAAAGAGAAAAAAATTCCTTCTAACAATAACAGAGATCCAGAGGGTAACTCACCATTCAGCAATAACTACCCCATTCTGCATCTCTAAGCAAGAAAGATGGCACACAATAGGATTTTACCAAATTTATTATAGTGGTAAAATTATTGGAATAAGTCTACCAGAACACCTGAAGGGACTGATGGAGTATAAATACCATTTCTATTAAGAAGCAGATAGGAGTCAAGCCCACCTGGCAGCCAAAAATCTCTCACATCTGCCTAGGATTTAGCTAGGCTTGGTATGGCCTATTTTATTTTTCTTACAGTCAGTATTATTTCTCCTTGCATGGTATACAGGCTTTACTTTTCTTATCTTTTTGTTTTTTCCTTTTCTTGATATGTAGCTTATTTTTATGGATGGTGAGGAATAATGCAGTCATCTCTCTGTGGAAAGAAAAGCATCATTTATGCAATTTGACCGATCATTACTTCAATATTGTTCCTATAGGCTGCTGTAAGAGGCTGCCAAATTGCTGTTCCTCCCTCAGCCCCATTGTGCATAAAGAGTAACACAAGAAAATAATTCAGTGGGGTTTCTCTTTAGCCCTACAATGTTCTCAAGCCAGTCTTCTTTTCTCTCTCTTACAGACAAAAATTAATTTAATAAAATACCACAAAGCACAACAGAGTAGAATGGGGGAGAACTAATTTTGAAAAGAAGTTCCTTTTGAGAATTTTTCCATGCTAAGAGAATTTAAAGATCCAGTTCACAAAAGCTGTTTAAAATGTTGTCTGGAGAGTTAACCTCAAGGTCTCAAGAACTCGTTGATGACTGAATATTTCTCCTGAGTACCAAAACAAAACAAAAGCAAAAGCAAAACAAAAAGGAGCTCTATTGCAGTCTGTTGTTGAAAAATCATTGAATGGAAACTGAAAAGGCTGCTTGAGATAACTCTTAAATCTTCCCTACGTTTCTGTGCTCCAGAAGACTCTCTGATCTTGCAGGAAAAACTGAGTTCTGTATTCCCAAATGTATCTCTGCATCCAAAATATATCAGAATATATTCTGGTGAATTGTGGCCATTTTCCAAGGCATCTCAGGTCATGCCAACATTGTTTATATCCCAGCAGTCTCTCTGCTGTACTCATGATTTCAGAAGATCTAAGTAGTTGGATATAGGACTGGAACCCATGAGAAACAATTTCTTTAATGACATCTGACTAAGAACTTAATTTGAGACCTTTCTGTTACAAAGTTATTAATCCACCTACTGTTCTTTGGTCATTTTATGTATGGAAAGCTTCTTTTATCCAAATGTCAGATAGTCATATATCAAATGCTGTGAGAAAACCAAAGATTCTCTATCGCAAACAGATCTTTCTGGCTAGACCTGAAATTCTATCAAATAAAATATGGTGTTATTTTACTCAAACTTCTTTGAAGCTATGCTCACATTAATCTCATGGGGTTTTTATTTCTAGTCCTTTGTTGATGGTGTCTTCTTCCATGTCTTACCAATTATTTTACTTTGTCTAGAATAAATCAACAGATTGATGTGATATATTTCCTCATTTAATTTGTTTTAGCCCTTTTCAACGTTGAAATTAGTAATCTTACAAACTCTGGAATCCAGACTCCGTTACTAGCAAACATTCATGATTTAGAAGGTCCCTTGTCTAACTCCTTTAATGCTTATGATATATCACCTTGGTTTGTTAATGTATCAGGATTTTCAAGTTTTTTTTCAAACTTCAAGAGAAGGAAAGCTCCATTGTCTTTTACAGCAGTGATAAACAGCCTGTGGCTGACAAAGGACAAGGGACCTNACTGGCCCCACCGTTTAAGTCCTAAGGTTCATTTGCCACGGCCGAGCAAGCTTGGATTATCTTTTACAGCAGTGATAAACAGCCTGTGGCTGACAAAGGACAAGGGACCTGCAGACTGTTCTTCATCCTCACGCTGTTTGGGGTGGTATCAGTAGGTGCCTGTCCTTAATGACCATTTCTCCTCTCTACCTACATATGCACTGACACCTGTTTTCTCACTTCCACTCTCAAGTTTTGCCTCGACAGGTAGACCTACTCCTTGCCATCATAATTTACAGTTCCTTTGCATCTGACACGAGCTGCTGCCTCACCTTCTGCATCAGCAGTTGTCTCCTCTTTCTTCACACAAGCACAAGCAGTTCTCCCCTTCCTATGATCCCCACACCTGGGGAAGACAGATCTGGTTTTAAGATGTCCTGTATCATAGTTTTTTGATGCTAATTCCTGTTGTAGTTCCCCACTTCCTTTGTTTCATTTTGAGCATTCGCAAATTTTGTTGTTGGTCACAAATACTTTGCAGAAAACAAACCTGACTAGGCAATAATCATGGGTTAGTTGCAGGGGGTTTGTATTTTAAATTGGTGATTAAATGTTTTCTGAGAATATAGAATTTTCCCTTGTTACAATCATCATTGTATTTCTGATGTTTTGAGAACTAAGTGCAGTTTGTTGCTATGTCAAATTAATATTCCTCAGCTAAAACTGCTCAGTGTAACACAGTTTTTGTAGTAGTTTAGGTCATTTTTTAGAGAGATTAAGTGCTCTGTAATAAATTCCTGCCCAGCAATTTTATTACATACAGTTTTGATGAATTAATCTTAAGAATCCTGTAACTGTCAGTGGTCTGCAATTATCAGAGTCTAATATTGACCCCAGCAATTCTCCTTGTGTTCTGATGTTTAAGAATCACCAGCTCCCTCAGATTTCCTTTCTGAGTATTGTGTTGGCACTAACGCATACAGGCTTGTTCTTAGGCGATCTGGGGGTTGACTTTTTCACACATAAAGGATTTCCAGCTCAGATTTCATGCCTGAGTATTCAGACATGACTGGTGTATTTTAGCCTTCTCTCTGTTGTTTGTTTAAAGGTCTCTTGACTATGAAAAGATTTAAATGAAGGCCACCACATTCCTGCAACCTAATCTCTTATACTTGACCTAATATTCCTTGGTCAAAATTATAAGTCTGGTGCCATTTAAACACTCCAGTTTTGGTATCTCCTGGCTCCTTTACTCCCTATATTGCCATGAGAGGAGGTTTTCTGGGAAATTCATGGATGGCCTGGATATTTTTATCTTTCCTCTTTCTACCCAGAGCAGTTAAGCTTTCCAGACTGTGAGGAACAGTGCCAGATGCTGTGTCACAGAATCCAGTACAGATGGAGCCAAAGGTAGCCTGAGTTTTCAGTCCTACAATCCTGCCAATCCCTGAGTTGTGGTGTCTGCCTCCACTCCCAAAAGGGAACAAACTGACTTGATAACCTCTCAACTTTACACCAAAAACTTCTTCAAACATTCTCTCCTTTATGGCCAGTTCTGGATGCTCTGTTAGTCAATTCTATATTTCATTCTGCCTTGAGCTGGGCTCTTTTGCCCACACCAGCCATTAAAGACCTCTGTGCCAAGAGTGCTCTCTGCATTCCTTCAGTAGCACAACTGTGCCTTCAGAGGGGGAAACAGGCTGTGACTCACTTCAGCATCTGCTGACACCATAAGGAGATGGGAATGGATGGGTGGGTGGGTGGAGGGATGGACAGAGCCAAACAGACAGAGAAGTCTTTCAGTTCCAGCAACAACTTCTGAACATGCCACCTCCCAGCTGAGCTGAGGACCTGACCTATCAATATGTTACACTCACACTGAAGTTTCAGGACAGAAGAAGAAGAAGAGTGTGGGGCTTCTGGCTGTCATGACTCTATTGCTTCTAACATCTTCTTGGCACTGCTTGGTGGGAAGTTAAATGAAATGATATCCCTTGCTCTCAGATTTTCCCTTCCCTACCTCTCACATTAGTGTGAACCAGCATGGAGGACAAAATTATAGGGGAACCTGATACAAAGTAAATAATTTTTTCATATTACAAATTATTTAATTATTAAAAGAGTTTATGAAGAAGCTGGTGGATGAGTCACTTGAAGGATAATGCCTGGGACTCTTTACAGGCATGAGAGGAGCCCACCTCAGCTCCAGCCAACATAGAGCAGCAGTTTCAGATCATTATTTAAAGACAAACAAAGTCACTTCCAGTTTAACAGACTGTAATAAGAACTGGACATTGGTAAGGCTGGACATCAGTAAGACTACTATGTAGAGCTGTAACAATTATTCTTAGTATGTTCTGAGAGGTTATTAAGAGCCAACCTTTAGTTTTAATTTAACTTTGAATATTAGAGATTAGCAAAAGACAGAAGGTAAAGGATAGATTATTACACTTCTGCCTAATGTGAAATTCTTGCACCTTTTTCTGGGATATCCAGTGCTGGATTCTGTAAGACACTGGATTCTATACTGAACATCTCAGGGTTGAGCATATATCTCCTTGATAATTTGATAGCAAATCTTCCCAGCTGTGTAAGAAACAGCACTGACAGGCTTTAAAAGGGAATTTCTCTACAGCAGGAGTAGGAATTCCTTTAAAAAGGAATTTCTTTGTAGTCTCCTCCCATAAAATGATGTTTTTTGGTAGGGGTCAAATAACTCTTTTTTTCTTTCCCATAAATCCACATGATAACTGGAAAACTGACAGTTGTAGAAATGGGAGGGAATATAAAAGGATACATGATGGGAAAATTTCTCCAAGATTAATAAACTGAACTTGTATAGATGCCCTTCTTGAAGCTATTTAAAAATATTGTTTAGCCAGCTGAGATGGTTGCATTACATATATTCTGGGACTTTAACAGCAAGGGTTGTACAGGCTTCAGCTAAAAACTTTGCACTGAAAACTTCAGCTAAAAACTTTGCACTGAAAACTTCAGCTCCCCTGAGCCAGTCATCCCTGCAAGTGGATTAATCACTAATTTACTAATAATTGAAGAGAGAAGTTAGAGAAGTAATTTTCCCCCAGACCAAACCATTTCTCTTGCTTCTTCACTTGCATATTATGAGCATGGAATAGTCACTCATATTCATAGAACCACAGAATGGTTTGGGTTGGAAAAGATCTAAAGACCCTCCAGTTCCACCCCCTGCCTTGGGCAGGGACACATTCCACTAGACCAGGTTGCTCAGAGCCCCCATCCAACCTGGCACTGAACAGCTTAAACAACTCCAGTTCCACCTTCACTGTAAACAAATACAATCTGTTAAGAAATTCTCTAATAAAAAACCGGTAGCCCAAATTGCAAGCAATGATCACATTTTCCACACATTAATTCTTTGTTCTGTCTCGGGCTTTGTGCTTTCCTCCAAAAATGTGGAGGTAACTGGATGATTGGCATGACCAGTGGTAGCATGAAAGCCTTACATCTATGTTCAAAGATTCAACATCTCTAACTCAGCTAAACTGTACAGACAGAAAGGTGAAAACCATGGATAAACAGGTTCCATATATTCCAATTAGGTTTTAATTAGTCAGAAAGTTGCCTCTTTTCTTAGTAAATTTAGACAAGCTTGTTAAAATGAACAAAATTGGATATTAACTTTAAAACAAGCAAGAGAAATTGCTTTTAATTATGTACAGAGCTGTCTTGTACATTCTTTGCATCTGCTGAAGTGTTATATTTTTAATATAAAATAACTGCTTGGTCAGAGCTGGATTTCATTTCCCTTGAGTATAGGCTGTAGGAAACCATTCATGTCTTCAGTTGAAAGCTTTTTACATTATTTGCAGACTTTTTCCTTTTAAGAAACCCGTAACATCCACAGCAAGTGAAAGAAATAGTGTTGGGTAGAACACATTTCAAAACTTCTGCATTTTGAGCAGCAAAGAAAAATGCCTTTAACAGCTGATACACTGGGCTCATAATTCAAACTGTCCCTCATTACAGACCTAAATTTATCTCCCATCCCACACAGATTTCTACTCTATCACTTTTTTCTACTCAAAGTTATTCACATCAGAAATGTAGGCTCATGAAATGCAGGGGAGCAAAAGTGTTATTTATGCCAAAGAAGCCAATCCTACTTCTTATTTCAGTTTTCTGACTGTGGGTTTATGGTGTCCTCCCTCTTGGGGCTAAGTCCCATCTGGTATCTCACACTTGCACCCAAGCACATTGAGAATATGGTGTCTTTGCCTCTGAGAGCTTGAATTAATCTACTAGGACTCAGTCACAAAGTACTATAAGGAGCTGGAGGCTTTATTGACTTCAAGCTCTCTGGATGCATTTTTGCCCTGTGAATTATTTAAAGCCTTTCACGAGCTTCCCTGGGGCCTTTGAAAAGAAACTCACAATCACCTTCAAACATGCTGTGGCCAACCCTCTTAAAAAACCTGCTTTCTCTAAACACCATGAATTCTGGCAGCATCTTCCCACTTCTGAGGGAAGTGAAGTCCAATATTCAAACTTTTCAGACCACTGTACAGTTAGAGGGAATTACATTCTAAACGACTGGCAACTTGTTTTCCAGGACAATAGATAAAGAATTTTAAGAGTTATAATTGTTCTGATGGCCTGTCTTACTTCTATACACAAGATTTATCTTCATAGGGAATATGTCAAGCAATATTATTTCTGAATTGCACATACATGACTTTATGCAGTCATACAAGTTTAAGAATATTTGGTTTTAGTTAATTTGCATGACATCTATTTGATGAAGTCACCATTGTTCAGAAATTATTTCAGAATAATAGTAATATTTTCATTTCACAGTCTTGTTCAAGACTAGTTTCTCCATGAAAATCAACTCAAAATGCTATGGGGCACAGGAATTCATTAAGAAAGAGAATAGAGTCTGATGATTACTCCAAACAACGCTGCTGGGAAACTCAGTTCCCACAAGCTTTAAGCTGATGGATCTGAGAGTTCAGTCTAAATATTATCTGTAGGAAACGCAGCAATAAAAAAGCTAAATCACCAGCAAATGAACATGAATTATGGCTCTACTTCTTCTTTCCATCAGACAGCAGTGGAAGTATTTTTCTTTCTTTTTTTTTCTATTCCTGTAAACTGAAGCAACACCTTTTTTGTGGTTGTTTATAGTTAATAAGGAAATCATGTAGTAACACATCAGCTGAATCAGGACACAGTAAAGAAGCATCACTACCCTGGTTTAGCATCTTTGTTCCTTCCTTTCTCCTCTCTATCCTCTGTCATGTTACCAGCCCCCCTTCAGGCCCAAGTAGAGCTTCTTCACCTGCCCATATATTCTAGTTAGACTCTGAATAAACAATTTTATTGACTCTGCCTGCCCTCTCTTTTTCCATTTCCCTTATTTTCAATTTCTGGCTCAGGCAGGGTTTGTTTAATGAGTTCGTCCAAGTTTTACCAGGGAAAACCTGTCTTGACTCACATTTGTTATGCACCACTTGCAGTGACAGTCTTAATAAATAATAACTATTGATAATGGGGACACTACCATTACACCAGCACTTTTCTTGAGCTGACAACTGTGACACAAGCCCATTAACAACATAAGAAACCACTTTATTCACCAAACAATCTTAACATTAACTTCTCCAGCAATAAATAATTATCTAAATTATTTGTAAAATTGTCAAGTAGCAACCTGCATTTTCTTTTGCACCTCCCATTTACATGATGAAACTTCCAGTTGCAGCACAATATAATATTTAAATTGAAGTGTCTTGGATGCTTGTAAGATACTAGTCTTATCCTGAAGAAAGATTCTTACCTGCTGCAATTTAATATTTCTTTCTCCTTTGAAGTTAATGCTGGATAACACTAGATGAGGATCTAGACTACACTTTTACTAGGGCTCAAACCCAACAAAATGAGAAACCTATTTATTGTGTCACAATCAATACACTTCTTTCTTCTCTTCTGAGAATTCATTGTACAGAAAAGTACAGTTACCTCAAGTAACTGTAGGATAAGGGTAATTTAAGCCCATAAGGAAGGTGGATTTTTGAGATTCTGAGGTGTCATCCAGTTCTATTCTTGGGCTAAAGTTAAACTGCAAAGGCAGAATCAGAAATTCCAAAAGGAAGATCTCATTTCTGCCTAAATTGAGACAATCTGGTGTCTCCAGAGAATGAATTAAATTAAACCTTCCATGAGGAATATGATTTCTACTATATATTTACAGTCATTTTCTCACTCTTTTTAAATCAGGTTCTGACTCAGGAAAATAGATAAGCCTGATTCTTACTTCAATGCTGGAATCTTTGTCACAATTAAAGACAAAGAACCCCCTTTATTAATATTTACTTCAAACAAATAACTTATTGACTGTCAGAATGTTTCTAATAATATACTGATTCCCAAAACAGCCTGTTCAGGGTTCTAAAAATCCTTTATAACTGTGAAGAAGAAATCAATTTCTCTTTTATACATTACAATCAATCAATAGGTAGAAGATTTCAAAGTCTGATAATATTGCAGTTTCTTGGACCACAAAGATTATCAACCATTGACCAAACAGGTATTAGGACAAAACAAACCAGTGCAAAGATATTTCCAGCTCTAAAATTTTTTCTGGCTATAAAACTCTACATGTATCTGCAGGAATATACAGAGTATTTTCTAATAATATATCTACATCTGAAAAAACTGTCAGGGAAAATCTCTGATTGAAAGTAAAAAATATATATCCACTGGGAGGAGGGGTTCAAAGATCATAAAATTCACAATAGCAAAGACTTCATGGGGACTCATCAGGCAAAGGAAAAGAAAAAGAATTAAGTATTTCCTACCCATGTCCTCAATATCTGCCTCTTTTCCCAAAAACTCCAACCTCAGACAAACACAAATTAGCAAATCAGCATTTCCAGAAGAAAGGAATTTTGAAGAACAGGTCTTATTATCAGATGTTTTCCAATTTTGTCTTAATCCCCTACTCCAAGGACCTGCCTAAGGAGGAACCCAGAAATCTTTTACAAACCTTTTGTTTCCAAAAAACGACCAGAACGAGGTTTACCACTTACACACAGAGGGACATTATCTAGCAAAATATGATTTGGACCTAAATTAGAAAGCAACTTTGTTTGGTGCTCAGGGGCAGTAAAGAAATCATGTGTTTCAGGCTTACAGGAAAGGAAAAGCAACACTGGCTCTCAACTTATGTATGAAAAAAATCTAAATGTAATTTTTCTTTGCTGCTCATTCTCCCTATTTCATGCCTAAACAAGACACAGGAACAATGTGACCCCTTGTTCTGCCTGAACAGTCATATCATGTTCCGACAGCAGACACAGCAAATTCTGCAACTGCTTTAGTTTGTGTTTGTTTGAATTGAGGAAGAATAAATCCAGATATTTCAATAAGCATATTAGTGCACTAAGTCAACAGTAAATCAGTTAATAAATTAAATTACTTCACACTTTCTTCATCATTGAACCTTAATGAAATTAGTCAAATAAAAATCCTTTAAGGTTAGAAAATTTTAATTTAATAATGCACTCTGTAATAACAAGTTCTAGAGACTCTTGGGTTCATTTATACCTTGAGCTTTTTTCCCAGCAGTGCCAGTGGTGGTACCTCATTCCATTCCCTTTCATGGCATACAGAATCACAGCATCACAGAAGTGTTTGGGTTGGAAAAGATCCCTAGGAACATCAAGCCTAACCATCAATCCAACACTGCCAAGCTCACCACTAATCCATGTCTCTAATCACCACATCTGCATGGGTTTTGACCACTTCCAGGGACAATATATAATTTATCTGTTTAACTCTCAAATAAAACCTATACTTTGCAAACTCTCTGTCTTTGTTCAGCTCTTCAGTGAGCTTTCTCTGGATCTACACAGCTTAATATTCTTATAAATGAGACAGTAAGACTGAATCTGAAAATAAATTATCATATCAAACTGGGAATGTGAATTTATAATAGAAAAGCACAAAAAGAAGTGATCAGAAATTAAGAAACCAGACTCACAAAGCTAAGGCCTGGCTCTCTCAGTAAGAATTCACTATCAAATCACACTGGAAATACCTATTGAGCAGCATATAATCTCATTAACTAAAAGAGAAAATTACACTTAATTCTTACTCTCTGAAGGTATGAATTACAATAAATCCTAGTGATATACTAGTACATGGGCCCAGGAGCTGGGATCTATTATAATCTACTTACCCTCTGAGAACCTAGTTTCCTCTTGAAATAATAATTAAAAAAACCAACCACAAAAACCTTAAATACATTGACCTCTAATGCATTCAAAATGTTGGAGTAAATCAAGGAGCAGAGTTAATAATTGACTCTTTAATAATGTGTTCCTATGAAAGGAAAAAATTCAATACACTCAGTGCTACCCCTAATTTGAAGCTCTGTCTGATAGTCCATTCTTCATATTATTCTTCCTGCCAAGGCAAACCTTTTTAAGCATTTCCAAGAGGGACCAAAGTTGGAGTAAGATTAGAGTTGTAGTTACAGTACAGTGGTCTCAAATGTGTATCATTCATGACTTTAGGACATCTTTCCCACAGCAGAAAAACAATATTTGGCACTTACCTTGCAATAGAAACACTGGAACTTCACCACAGCAAGTGTTATAACAAGGCATCACATTTTAAACAGGCAAGACATAAAAAGAGTGAAAGAAATCAAGTCACACACTCCCCCTTTTAGAGGATGAAGTATGGTATGTACAGGCAGAAAAAAAAACTGCACAAAAGTCACACTGGAAACTTGAGACAAAGCAGAACGTGGAGGCAATATGTTCCAGTTGTTAATCAAGTAGTCCAACTAAACAAGCATCCTCCTTCCCTCATCAGTTCGGTGGCTGATTTTCTGCACATGAAATGTAAAATGTGCATACACACAACCATTCCATTCCACAGCTCCAAGAGGCATTGACAAAAGATAATCAAGCTTATCTTTGAAGGAAGAATTTTCAGTAGAGATAATAAACAGTCAGAAATGCAATATTCTGCCATATTTATTTTATTATTTCTAGTAAAGTCAATGGGACAGAACATTTTTGGGGAGAAACTCCCCTTTTATTAGACATACCATCAGGATTTTGCCCAAGATATTAAGAAGAAAAGGGGTCATCTACATTAGTTGTGCAACTGAGTTAAATGTCAAAGTGTGTGGAGTTGCAGTCCCTGTGATATCCTTGCGAGTGTAGCCCTGCAACAAACCATTTGGGCTGCTAACTTTGACTTGAAAAACATTTTTAACATGCAAATGTCAGCAGAGGCTCCCATTGCTATGGGTTTTTTAAGCAGAATAGGAACACAGCATGTGTAAAAATCAATATAGACATATTCCAACATATTTATTTTTATATTCCAAGAAAAGCAAAGCGAGAAGTTAATTCACTGCTGCCCATGGGCAGGCAGGGGTTCAGCCATCTCCAGGAATGGAGGGCTCCATATCCTGTAGCGGTGATAGCAGAGCTTGGTTTCTGTTTCTGGCAAAGTGTTACTTTATGGACATCAATACATTACTGCCAAAATAATCACTTTATGATATTAATATTTAAATAACAGAATCATTTTACCTTCCAGTTTATCATAGAATCATAGAATCGATTGGGTTGGAAAAGACCTCCCACATCATCAAGTCCAACCCTTGGTCCAACTCCAGTCCATTAACTAGATCATGGCACTCAGTGCCACATCCAATCTGCGTTTAAAAATCTCCAGGGATGGGGAATCCA